>VXBR01002239.1:1326252-1375325 GCA_013400215.1 Cisticola juncidis | reverse complement strand
TTTTTTTTTTTTTTTTTTTTTTTTTTTTTTTTTTTTTTTTATTATTATCACAAAAAGATGCACAATGCTGACCTGAGTGCTAATTCCAGTAATGCTCTTGCTCACAGGTTCCATGGGCTTTCCTGTCTCCTTTCTGATCCTCAGGTGAAAAGGGTTCTCTGTGTCATATTTATTTTCCTGGCTTCCCAAGGAGTGTAGCTTGGCTCAGCCTCAGTGAAACCTGCTCTGCCACTTACACCAGCTGAGAACCTGGACCAGATTATCTTAACAGCTCCTATGAAAGCCAGCTATGGACAATGAAAGGCACATAAATAGAGCTGTTTCTCCACTTACTGAAACACCAGTGCTTCCAATCCCAAGACCAGGGTTGGTTGTCTATTTTTTAAAGAAAAAACCAAGTATTTAATTTTTTTTTTAAATTATATTTTGATGTATGCACACAGGGTTATATTTTTCAAGATTTTTCTTGCAGGATCTGGACAAATATTTTCCTTATGGTCATGAAAACTCAGGTTCTGCAGGACCTGGAAGTTGCCAAGACCCACGACTTGACAAGAAGATCTTCAAAGCCAGCTGCAGGGCTGATGATTACCGAGAACACAGGAAGGGGAAACAATGCCAACGCACCCCATTAGCCCAGAGTCTGGTGGTGAGAAGCTCTGCCAAAACATGCAGTGCCCAAAAGCTTGCAAACCAGCCTGAGCCAGCAGCAAGGACCCATCTCTTCAGGGGCAGGACTGGATATTTACTGTTTCTTTAGTAGGAGATTTTTCCCTTTATTTAATTTAGAAAAAGAACTTTGTCAGAACTCTCCATCATGGGAAATGTAAGGCTTAAATACTGCTGACACCTCCTGGAAAGCTTTGAAAAACCTCCTAGGTCACTTGAAAATAAAATAATGCATCTATCACATCTTTGCCTGCTCTTTTAATCCTTGCTGCAGGACTTTTCTGTGGGTCCATCAGCCAAGGTTAAAAAAAACAAACTCATAACCATGACAAAAATTATTATTACTGCAATTAGCAATTTGTTTCAGATCTTGTTCTTCCATGCTCTATTCTCTGCATTTTCTTTGAACAAGAAGAAAATTAATTAAAAATGAATTCTTCCATGCTTGTCAAGCTCTCCTCTGCCAAGGCAGCATTTCTCAGATTCCCCCCAGATGCTGGGGCAGCAGTGGCTGCTGAGTGCAGGGGATAAGGGAAGTGAAGCAATATCAAGAAGCTGCCTTGGCCCTTGGAGCTACAATAAGTATTGGCCTAAGGCCACCTTTAGATCTTTTTTTTTTTAAGTTTATACATACGTATACACACACACACACACACACACACACACACACACACACTCATTTTACTCTCCTATCTTATCTCTAGAAATAAGCACTTCTTGGTCCTTGGCAAAGCAACACCTCAGGCATAGCCAGGAATAAGTCCTTTTAAAACATGCAAAGGTGCTCAGTGGACAAATGAAAGTCACCCAAATCTCTGATACTGCCTTTCTGTCAGTCTCTGTTAGTTCCCTCATTTTTTAACACAGTATTGATAGCACCACATATTGAAATTATTATAAGGTGAGGCCTCAAATCCACTCCCCAAATCCAAGAGTAAAACTTAAATCACTTTGTTGAAACCATAACATGCTGATTTTCTCACTCATTTTCATTTCAGATAATTTCATTCCTATTTTTAAGCTTATGTCCGTAGCTACAAGTACAAGAAACATCAGGTTATAGATGAAAGTTGAGACCTTATCTTGAAGAAACATGTGTGTTTCAGAGAGGAACTTTGTCAGAAGCACCAACTGTTTAAGAAATATTTTCTGAAATTAGGAAAATAGAATAGCATCTGTAGCACTGCTACATTAATCCTCCTGTGTGAACTACCCAGCTCTTTTTGAAAAGGTCAAACTAAAAGCTAACCCATATTAAAGGGCCTCCTGCCGAATAGGTGTGTGCTGGCTCGTACCCCCAGCTCAGCCAACCAGAGAGAATACTGTTCCACTTTCCTTTCTCTCTCTATCACCATCAAATCAACTCCTCCAGTTTCCCCCTTGTCCTTTTAGCTCTCTGCTGCTGCTAAGCCTCCTGAGGCTCAATTCACCCCCTGAGGAGAAAAAAGTGCTAGCTGCAAATCTCATAGCAGAGATCAGAGAATGAGATATGTGACCCCAGACCATTTTGTAGCCTTTACCCAAAATGTGAGTGACTCCTTGAGAAACAGGATTGAGCCAACCAACTGACGCATTAACCACATAACCAGAAACTCTGCTAAATAGATCCATTTTTAATTTCTGTTTTGCTGATTTTATTTCTTTCGCTTGAGAAAAATGTTCTTGTCCTTCTGTGTGAGTGCATACACATTATTTATTTATCACCCTATGAATATCAATTTGATTCTTGTCCATAATTAAACTCTGCTGCTCTATATCAAATATACCCTGTGTCCCATCACTTCAAATATCTGTCACTGCCCTGCCAAGGCTGTGTTAGCAGCAGTCCTGAAAAAGGATGTCCCTTTTTGGTTCACTGCTTGGGCCCAGGACTGCCATTACATCTCCTGCTACATCTGTATTTCCCCTCCCAGACTCCTAACATGTCTTCCCCTCTTGATTTTCGAACAACTATGGAGACGACTATTTCAAGAAAGATTTGCTCTTGAAAGTTTGCCTATTCTATCTTCTTTCCAGAAATCTTGAAGGGGAGGAGCCCACAGCCTGGGTCTGACATGGTAGGGGATAATATTTGTATCACCCGGAAAACAACGGCATCAGGCAACTGATTAAATACTTTTATGGGAGGCCTGACACAAAATTGGTAGTCTTGCCTGAATAAATATTTTATCAGAGAGGTTAGATGGTTTCATTAATGTTATAAACTACTAAAGGGGAAAAGTTAGAGGGGGAACTCATTAGTGCGGAACAACATTTTAGAGAAGGAAAACCAAGAAAAAAGAGAAAGAACTTTGTCCCAGAGCATTTGCAGCAGCACCAGGAACCTGAGTGGGAAATGTGGCTTTGCTTTTTTGGGGTGTTCTGTGGGGCTGTGTGCTGATCCTATTCTATTAATATGGCTATCCAAAGGAAAGGGCTGTAGCAGCTCTTTGTGCTGGTCCTCACTACATCAGATAGGAACCTGTTAATTCCCTCCTCATCAGTGTTGATTTACAAGCTCTTGCCCATATGCTATCCCTCAACAGGACAAGCACAGAATAGAACAGTTTTGGCAGAGTTTGTGCCCAGCATTTTGTGGCTTGTGCTATGATACATGATTAGAGTAAGTAAGCAGAAAAGCAAAGCAACAGCACCTGTTTATTGTGAGTGAGCTGTCCTCTCCAACTTTTCTATTTATGTCCCAGAATACAACATGGCAACCCACATGGATTAGAAATTAAACTGTAAATGAGCCTTTTCCATTTCCTGCCTAAGTAAGGATTAGCATATTTTACAATGTGCTCAGGGGTTTTGTACTTTCTGTAATGAAACCTGTTCAAACAGATAATTGATATGCAGCCATTAAATAAACACTAAATAAACGTCTGACTGGAGGAACAATGTTCTCTCTCTTTCTCTCTCNTTTTTAAATTATTCTGCTCTTTCCCGTGAACATTTTCTCCCTGTGCCAATTTCCACTGCAGTGGGCAGGCACCACAACAAAGGTGAAGCAGGTAAAAGGTAAAAGAGCAGAATAAGTATCTGAGCCTGAGTAAGAAATATTGAAATCCTCTAAGAACATAGCAGAGTGGGGAAACATGGTCCCAACAGCACCTCCTACCCTTTTATACCTCTAAAAAAAACCCCAGCCTTTTTTCTTCATGCCACAGCATTGGGGAAAAGTGTTCCTGTTTCTTTGTCACAAGCAGCTCCGGACTAAGTGCCATACCAACACATTCCCACTCAGGTTCTTTCTTCGGGTCCAAAGGCACTGGGACAAGGAAAGTTCTTCTTTTATCTTTTCTTAGTTTTCTTTTTTTCTTTCTCTAAAAGACTTGAACCTAAATAAGTTACCCCTCCAACTGTTCCCCTTGGAAGTCTGTAACAGTAAAGGAACAAAATGGCTGTTTAGAGAAACTCGAGCCAAGGACACCTCTCCAAGCAGGTTTACTCTTCCGCTTCCAGTTGGATTAACCCCTTTCATCTGAACAACTTTTGCAGCCCCACAGCCCACCAGACCCCAATACCTCTCCTGCAAATGTCTTGTGAACACAAGCTCACCTAAACAACTCAGCAGCAATTACCTAAATTAACAGTTTCTACCAAATGACTCAGGTTGAACCTAATGAGTTTCTGAGTGCTTGAACAAACATGATCTATCACACTGGGAATGGGGCTCCTGCTAGAGTACCATGTCCTCCACTTGGCCCAACTCCAACAGTAATTAATCTGTCATCTTTTGTTACACTGCTACCAGGTATATAAATATATTCTGAGTCCCACATCTAACAGAACAGTGTCACTGCACCCACAGAAGACTTGGCCTGATGGTCTCCAAATGCCTGTTTTGTTTCAAGGCACTTCAGCCACCAATTAAAATGGGATGTACAGACAAGATTAGTTTAAATACAGCAATGACACATTTGTTCTTCAGGAGGTTTTTTAGGTGACAATGCACAGAAAGAAATGAAGTATACTCTGACCGTAGTTTAGAGTAGAAATAGAAACATTACACATTCAGTTTAAATATAGGTAGCTATAATAGCCTCTTTAATAAAAATGAAAAAACTCCAGAATTAAAACCAGGCATCTCTTGAGTCCCTAAAAGCAGATGAAAAGCATGAACCTTCCTGGGAAAGTCCTCAATTCCCCCTCAGACTGAACCTGCATGCAGCACAACCAGCAAACAACGCAAGAGCAGGGAAAACCATGGCTGTATTTGGAAGCACCAGCCCTGATCATGAATTTGCAGAAGTCAGCTTGTTTAGAGTCAGCACATGCCAGCTGACAGTTATGGCAGGTGTAAAAGCACATATTGCCTTTCAAAATGCAAAAAAAGAGCTTAATGTAATTTGTGGGGGAGATTTTTTTTTGTTTTCAATCAGAAAGCATCTGCTATTCTGTCACCAGCACTAATAGCTCTAACTGCCACAGTCACATCATTTAAATGTGTAGCTGTGCTACCTTCATCTCCAGCCTAATGGTGTGGGAACCAAAAAAAAAAAAAAAAAAAGTCTTTCTTTGTGCAGTCATTGTGCACAATAAACGGTGTGTGCCCTGCATCCAGCAAGGCACACGTGGGAGCGAAGCATTACCACTGGCGGTGGGGAAGCCGCTTCGGGACCGTGCTTTCACACTCCACTGGCCAAGCAGACAGCTGCAAACTCACTGGGTAGAAGAGAAGCTGAGCTACAAGGAGCCCAGCTGTGGTGCTTTAGGGATTTGTTCCACACAAGCTGTAACCATGGTGGTCTGCAAGGAGCCACCACGCCCTCCTGCAGCACGAGCGAGCACGTTGCAGGCTCACCTCTGCAGCAAATATTCACCTGCCAATGCTTGGACTCCTTCTTACCTACGCAAAAAGCTGAATAACTTTCGAAGTAAAGTGGGGTTACATCTTGAAACTCATGGCAGGTACCCCTGCTAGGACTGGCAAAAAAGTCCTCTTTCTTAATAAGACTATTTTCTGGTTTAGTATAAGCCCATGCAGCTGGGCTTATTTGGCTTATAACACTCAGGGCAAAATAATTACCGGCCACCAGTGCACAGCAGCAATGCTTTGTCCCTTTGTTTTTAACCCAAGGTCAAATGAGTGTTTAAAGAAGGAGTTCATTTTTATTTCATACTTCCAATCACTTTCCAATTTTCCTCTTTGGAGACTATGAAGTAGGCTCCTGTAGGATTTAGTTAAAAGCGGCAGCCGTGCAGAAGGGGTTAATCCAAGACACAGAGGTTAAAACCCTGCCTTGATGACAGATCGCACAGAGGCCATTTGGTACGCCATGCTTTCAATGGTTGCTTAAAGAAAATTACATATAATTAATTTGCAATAGCTACCTTGCCTTATTCTAATTAAATGGCTGAACACTTATTTTAAGATAAGCTTTTCTAGAAATTAACACAAGTTCAGGGTAATTTTTTTTTAGAAGGCAGCAATACCATGTTTATTACTTACGTAAATTTCCTTAATTATACCCTAACTAGGTTATCTTCTTTATTGCATTTCAATCCTTCTAAGAGTCAGTAGCTCTTTAATTAAGTTGAAAGAGTAAGAGGTGTCTAGTTAATTGTAAATTAAATAGATTTGAATAGACAATAGATTGCAAATGGGAGATGCACTTTTTAGTGCTATGGAGGAGTCACTGGAAAGCTTCAGTGTAGTTTTTGCTTTGCCTAGTCAGTAAAAAGAAAAACACCCAAACCCTCCAAACTTTTTCTCCAGAGAGCTTCCAGCTAACTAGTGGCCTGTCAATCTTCAAACAGCTTCTCAATGAAAATTTTAAGAAAGAATAAAAATTTTAAAATCCCCCTTTTATTATTTTTAAGAAAGAATTAAAAAAAAAAATTCAGAACAATGATGATACTGTGTGCAGTGCAAGCTCACCTTTGAAATTAAGTCATTAATTTTCTTTCTGCAGGAGATTTGCAGGTACCCATCACACCAACTGCAATAGGTTACCTGGCACCGGTAGAACAAGCTGTAGCAAAAATTTATCTATCTGTGCACAATTTCTTGTGCCTTAAAAAGATGTCAGATATATTCAAATATGCACATTCTCACATGCTTGTATAATATTGCTGGCATTAGTTCCAAGACCAATGAATCAAATATATTTCACTTAGAAATAAATTATTGTTAAAAGCTATTACTGCTAATCATTACTGCTAATATTCCAATATTGCCAGAAAGATAGCAGAACAGTTACTCTGCACTAAGGTAGAGTGTATACTGTTTACAGAGATTTTTTTTCCCCAAATTGGAAGTCAAATTGATCATCGCTGCCATTAGGAGTTATGGCTCATGGAATTTTATCACTCCTATAATGTGCTGTGAAAATGCAATAAGGGAATAAAACAGAACAGCAACTTACAGTAATTTGTTATGAAACACACCAATATTGAATGTGTCAAGAGTCTATTGATAAACAGATTTATTGTAACAACCAGTGGATATTATGATCACCCTAGTGTTAATCTTTGTACGACCAATTTTCCTCATGGTATATCGAGGGAGCCAGATGCCCATTAATGTAAATGGGAAGTGAAGGCAGACCTGTGACCAGTGTAAATCAGACATATTCTCAAATTACCAGGCCTACAGCAACTTATCCACGTTCATACACATCCCTTGGAATCGAATCTCTTCTGCCACTTCATATCTCAGTGTAATGTAGCAAGAGGGAAGCACCAGCATGAATTGGAAACATCCCAGATTTTGACTGAACGGCATTAAAATTAATGAACACATACGTTAAAATCTCACAGTTTAAGATATTCCTAAATGTGCTCATTTGATTTAAAGAAACACTATGCTTGAGGGGGATAAATCATCTTAAGGAAAGTAATCCTATTTTTGCATGTCTAGATAAAAACTAAGTCCAGGGAGCACACACAGTCATGCCTATGAAGGGTTCATATACCCTCTCAAGGGAGACAATGCCAAGCACAAGTAAGCAAGAGAAGACAAATACTGTGCAGAAATCCATTCCTCAGCACTTACAGCACAAGGGATTTTTTCCCCCCTTGGACTGTCATGGAGATGGGGGTGGGGAGAAGCAAAAGCCACTGTTTTACAAATTATTTTTGAAATAATTGCATTTCACCTAGATCTCCATCAGCTAGTGAACAATTAGCTTGCATTCCCTTGGGCTATTCAGTGTAGAGATTTTTTTAGTTCATTCATAAGCCTTTAAAAATTGAAAACTTAAGTATCTGTTATAATATTGCAAAGAGAAGCAACTCAGGGATGACTTTTTAACATTCATAGTGACACAAATAAATGGGCTACTTGTGGTAAGAGACAAACAAAAGTCCAAAAACCTAGATGTCAGATCTTAATACATCAGGCACTGGTCCTGTGGAGGAAGGGAATTCATAGTTCACGGACATTTGTGTAGCATCTAACAGTAAAATTTTCAGGTTTGGAAACAGCAGTACCTGAGACCATTGCTAACAAAAGATCCACATGAAATGACACTGTGCCACCAATACTAATGAAAACTGAGGCACTTTTCTGGGACTTCTGGAGGGATAATGCTCACAGCTCTGTGCACACTTGTCTCTCTTGTCTCAAGCCTCTTCAAAACTGAGCCTTTGCCTTTCCCAAAGGCACTGCCATGGCTGGCATAGGAACACTGGAACAGATCCCTAAGTCAGTACTTAGGGATCTGTTCCACCACGATCCAACCTGGACAGTGTTTTCCACATCTCCATAAAAGGCAAGTTTGCATTTTCTAGCATTTTGTTTTTCCCCAGCTACGGTGCTTGAGCTCTTATTCAAGAAGTATTGTGAAAAGGAAAAGATGACAGCTCTGTTAGACATGTGATTTTCAGGCTGACAGTTTCCCTTTCATTTTAAGGAGCTGAAAAACATTTCAGTGTCAGACAGATTGAGTTTTAACAATATGATAAACAGGCCCATTTGTTGATCTCAGGTCCTTGCTATCCATCTTCAATTAACATGGTAAAAAGGTGGCTTGCATCCAGTGTCAGACATTTGTATAAGAAGCACATGCCCTTGCAGTTGGAATCAATGTTTGCCACTGATATATCAGGCAGGATAATTTATGGTATGACATTCGCCTCACACAATCAGAAGAAATCAGATACCTTTTGAAAGCATCTCTCTCTTTCAAAATCCAAAAGTCTCTCTAAGATTTATAGTGAGTAAAGTAATCATGATATTAAAAGAGCACAAGAAAAAATGTGTGATGTTTCACTGTGAAAAAATGCAGCTGATTTTGGAGCTAGCTTAGAGAACCACAGTG
Organism: Cisticola juncidis; assembly: GCA_013400215.1. Taxonomy (NCBI): domain Eukaryota; kingdom Metazoa; phylum Chordata; class Aves; order Passeriformes; family Cisticolidae; genus Cisticola; species Cisticola juncidis. The sequence goes on along the minus strand of VXBR01002239.1, from coordinate 1,366,410 downwards.
ATTCTACTAAAGCAGATGTGCCAAGGCCATTCCTGTCAGGGCCTCTGCATGACAGGCAGTCTGATTTAATTTCTTTCCCCTTTCCTAATAAAATTAGGATTGGCTAGTCCTGATTTAAAACCTCCTCACAACATGTTAGCTGTTACATAACAAGAAAAGACAGACTCAAAAGCAAAGTCCATTTCAGAAGAAGGGAAGAAGATAGCTCCAACTGGGAAGATTTCAGATTTAGCTCAGAGGGACATTGTGCAGAGTTACTTTGGTAGCTGTGTGCAAACCAGACATATAATGTACAAATATCAAAAGAATGCAACACCATAGAGACTGACATGGAAGAGAAATTCTTTTGATTTCGGGTATTTGAACAGCTGTCTTACAAAATGGGACAGTTTTTCTTACCACATTGAGGTGTTTAATGAGATAAAGTGTGGCTAGTGGGAGCTGAGCTCCCATAACAGTCCAGTTCTTTAGCTCTACTTCACATTGAACACATTGATCAGCAGAGGACATTTTCTCAGCCTTGCATGACTCCCATCTAGACCAAAACAGCAAGAAGAAAAATTAAGCTGTTTTCTCATCGGAAAGATGAGAAAACTTTAATGGTACTATTGACTCTGAGATAATAATGGCAACTTACATGGTATTTAAGATTAAGGTGCATATTTTATAATTAAAACTAAAAATGGACAAACTTTCCTGATGGAGTCAGCAAATCCTGACATGTTATTTATTTTAAAAAACCTGAGGGCTTCTAAGATAATTGGAAAGAATGCAATAATCTACTAACATCCAGTAGCACAGAAGTGACAAATGCATTGTCTAAATCCAGAATTTTTGGAGAAAATAGCCACAGCTTCTCCCTCTCTGGGCATAGACAATATAGGAAAGGTTTATAGTTAGTAAAATCTGTCCTCTTTTTTGTACGATAGTGGTGACTTAACAGATACTTTAAAATAAAAATCAAATGCGAATGGTGTTTGGCAAGTTCACTTGCCAACTGTCTTATACAGTAAATCAAGTCATCTGAATGTTCAAATACCCGTTTTTCAATGTATACAAGAAAATAAAATCTCAGATCAAAATGTTTTGAAACCAAGCTGGAACCAAGAGATGCTCATTAAACCAGCGCTCCCAGTCAACAATGTCTAAACTGATGTCTGCTCTATGGAATCCCATTTAATTCCAACCCACCAAACTGAGCCATCCCAGGATTGCTGAGGATGACATCCCCCATGGTCAGGGGTCACCCATCTCCTTCCCATGCATCACCTGCACTGCACAAGCCCCTCTTGGAGGTGGTGTGTGGCAGGGCTGAACTGAGCCATGCTCGGAAAGGAAGCAAGGTCATTTCATGGTGGCACCACCAGCAGCACCCAGCAACCTCCTCGGGTGCGGTTCACTTGGGTCAGCGTTACTACTTGGAGCAGTGATGCTGTGGAGCCCAGACACACTTATTGCACAGCCCTACACAGATGTGAATCCTCCCATAATCAAATGAAGAGACTACTGTAGGAACAGAAAATAGTCCAAGGCTCCATCTAACCCTGCAACCTGTCTCCAACAGGGTCTCTGAGCCATAAACCCATAAAACACTAAGAACAGGATAAATATCAGAACAGGGACATATCAGAAAATTGCTCTGTTCCTCTGTTTTTCACCAAAGCACTCTCCTCAGCCAGTTCATGTTTCTGGCTATGCAGCAGCCCCCAAGAGTTGTCTTAACTAAACACTTAGTCTCTTCTCTACAATGTTCTATACAAAATTCAAGAAAGCCACTACTGAGCATACAGGCTGAAACAAAGCGTGCCTCCAGCAGAGCTGAGCACAGACCTGTATCCACTGGCTGAGACCCATGTGGATACATGGCAAAAACACAAAGCACAGAAATGGCACAACTGGCCAAGTCTGCAGTCTGATTTCCTTGCATCATTACAAACTATCTCATCTTCAGAATGTGGGGCAATTTAGATAATTTTAAAGCATAAATAGAAGTATTAACCCTATTCAAAGCAGCACACTGTCAATAGCATCAAAAACAATACCAAAACAATTAGTTCAAGATATAGGAAAATTATAAAATTTAATTTCTTTTCATATTTAGCTCATAAAGACTTGCAACATACATAGAAGTAAAACCAAAGGAATATAAGCTCAGGACAATGGAGAAAAGCTCCTTCCAGTTGAACCTCTCCAACAGTTTCTCACTATCATGGCTTTCCACTCTAACAGCTTGTGCAAACAATATTGTATTGCTTTTCCTTCCCCCTTTTAGTCTTTGCCTGAACTTATCCTTCTATCAGAAGCTATTAATAAGAAAAGGAAAATCTTGTTCCTACCATATCTTCCATATTTAACATAACTCAGCCGAACACTTAATCTGAGCTGTGGCATCAAGTCATACTGCACCACCATGTAACAAATTCTTACAAATTTCTTGATTAAAACAAACAAAGAAACTGTATATCATGTAGACAGGACAAACTCTTCAAAGTCAAGTTTGCTGATAGCAGACATCTAATTTCCAATTTCTCTTGTCCCAGTTGTTTGACTTAACATTCAAAAGTGCAGATTATCATCTTACTCTCACTGAGTTTAGTGTTAAAGTTAGTTTTGGATAACTCTGTTTATAAATTAGCAAGTAAACAATACCTGGCATTTCTGCTGTGCTGAAGGGAGATCGTACCATTGGTGACTTTATTTATCTCAAGATAATTAGTCAAAACTCCTTTTTCCAAAGATTCTACCTTTTAGGAAACTCAGACTATTAGCTTTATGAAACCTACCATGCAGAAATTATTTCATAGTCATCACCAATCCTCCTGCTTTAGATAAGTAAATTCCTTTCTTTTTACTGCTCCTATTCTCTGTCCATCACTACTGAAATTGGACCCTGTAGTTGTTGTCGGGAAAGGTCTCCAAAGCACCAAGGGAGCGGCAAACTTCTCTTCCACATCTTCTCACAGGGTACACCTAATACTGAGTCCAGGCTTGTGCACAGCCTGCTGCTGTCTCCCAGTTCTTGTGTGTCTGCTAGGTGGAAAGCAGCCTGGCTATGATGCAGTGATGTGCCTGAAGCTTCCCAGCAAAGTTGGTTTCCTCCAAGTCCCTCCTGTTGGAGAAATCCTTACCCTCATAAGGCAGCTTGAAGAGCAGTTGGGGATGTTTGGATTCAGGTCAAGGTGAGAATAACAAGTGGGAGATAGAAAGGGAGGCTGAACTGGTGCCATAAACCAAGAGTGCTTCTTATCTTATGAAAGTGGGGTATTCACAGTCAGCCTTTGTAACAGCATTGAGGTTCACACAAACTGTCTCTCCTTCTGAAATTTACAACCCACAAACCATGAATAGGCCAAGAACCTCACTGTCCCGGATGACTCTGTTGCCTCAAGTTAGGAGGAGGCATATTGCAAATGAATGAGGCAGAAAGCTCAAGGCCAGGGCTCAGTATGTCACTTGCTATAATGACATAGGTTGTGGGTGTACCTCTTCCACTTGTATGCCTCAGATAGAAATAAATACATTTTTCAAACCCTAGAGGTGGAGAGGGGGACTTTCCAAGTCCTCTACAAAGTTTAGTGCACCACTGTGCTAACTTCATATGTAATACAAATTGGCTTTCCCAGTACATAGATGTAATTTTTAGTTCAATCTTCTAAGGCTGGGATTTTTTCCCTCCTAAATTGTGGCAGGGATGGCTCCAGGAGAAACACGAAGAGGACCCAAACAAAACAGATCCGTAGGTTCTTTTCTTTGACTGCTAACACAAAACTGCCATGAAAGGAAGATCATCGCAACACCTCCCTTTGCAAACCATCATCCCCTCTCTGCAGAAATCGTCAGTAATTACACAATTTATTACTGCTTAGCTCCATCTTTCAAGCCCACCTGCCATCTGGTTGCAGGGCCTGCATTGGTGGCATCGCTGTGCCAAGTTACAGCTTTGTGACCAGCAAGGGAAGTGCACTCGTGCACCCCCTGGCTCCTGTCCCACCTGCTCACAGCCAGCTCTGCATTTTCTGTCTGGGCATGGGTGCTGGGCTGGAAGTCAGTGTTTCCCAAGGACAGGGACACCTGTTTCCCCTGACCCAAGGAGGAGTCCCCTCTATGCTCCGTCCCCCCAGCGACAGCACAGGATGCACTCTGCACTGCATGACACGACACAAGAAAGCAGCATCTCTGTGAGCAAGGAGATACAGGGAGTAGCAGAGACTGTGCTAAAACATGCGACTGTCTAAGTTTGAGAACAGATGTTTCAATGGGGCACTTAAATCAGATTCAAGCAAAACAAAGGCAAAGGGAAAAAAAAACCAAACAAATTAAGGCAAACTGACCAGGCAAAACACATTTATTCTCAGGCCTGCATTTTGCGGTTTTTGCAGATGTGGAGAGCTTAGACTCTTAGCACAGCACACAGAATAAATATGCACTTGATAAAATCTAAAAGACATCAATAAAACTTCATTACCGGTACTTAAAAACTAACAGGAGATCGAGTAACTGAGAATTTAGGGATAAAATAGCACTCAGGAATGAACTCTTAATTTTATCTCTATCATGGGCAGAAGATGTCACATAGCAGTTCTCCCATCTTCCTCTAAAACTTGTACAGACCTAGACCAATTATTTTCAAAGTAACAAGTCATCTCAAATTTGAAGTCCATGAAGATCCACTCCATCTTCTGGGAAATTTTAATGATGATTAATGTCTAGGTTTTACTTTTGTGGGGGCAGGGAAAGGGGGTTGTTGGATTTTGGATTTTTTTTAAAGGTATATTTTTTTGAGGATGGATTTCTACAGCTTCAGCTTCCAGCTCCTGTCTCTTGTTATACAGTTGCTGGCTATCAAAAACTTCTCATATAGGGTAGCTGTCCCTCTAGTAAAGTATATACAAAGCAGAGACAGCACAGGATCATGCTGCCTTTTACTTTCCTCTTACTGGTTTAGATCTTCACCCTCCCGGAGCCCCTCACCCAGAGGTTTCATGAAAAGACGTACTGAGTTTTGCAAATAATCAGACTTTTCAGTAAAAATGACTGGACCCCAGCTCCCTCTTTGTCCACTAGGAAAGATGGCTTGTTTCCATTCAATAGATAATATATCATTTGGAGTAGAATATGGGCCAATGTCCTAGGCCACCATGAGCTATGGAAGACATGGTCTGGGGGAGGGATAAAACAGAGAGAAACAAAACATGGCAAAATAACAAGGAGGAGAGGCAGATCAACTCTAGGACAGCCTGGGTTTTAGCACAAGCAGCCAGGCAGTCTGAATGCTGTGTGCCTCAAACACAGGGCTTGTGACTGCTCTGGGATGTGATGAGAGTCACACAATTTCATCTCATCTGATGTCTAGGCAATATCTTTGCTCAGAACGTTGTATCAGACCAGTACATTACAGTAAAAGAATTGTCTTGCCAAATCACTACTATGAAGAGGAAAAATAAAACCATTTTGAAAAGTTTCCCAAACAGCTCTTATATAAGCATGGATAGCAAAAGCTAGGCTATAAAAAGTTTTGTTTCACTTTTTCATTGTTCAACCAAGACTGGCAACAAAATGACTTTATGGATATTAGCACAAAATCCACACTTGCCAAAGCAAAAATACTCTATTACTTTTGAGAGCAAAATTGTTTTTTTAAAAGGCAAAGCCTAGAACTATTTACTGGCAAAATAATGCTGATTCTAGGGTTGTCTCAGAGGCATGGTTGATAAGCTGATGGAGGAGATGCAATGTAGTTTTCCAATTACAACTTTTCCCACTATATCTCAAATTCACCTTCTGATGCTTTCTTCTTTTTCATGCCCATTGTGGAATAGGCAGGCCATTAACCAAAACACACTTGAATTTTTCTGCTTCCCAGCTAGTAATTTTCCGTGGGATGGATTTGCAAAACCTTCTCACATGAGAAGCCTATTATCATTTTTGGATGAGACTTAGCACCACCAGATTCTGGTTCCTCACAGAACAAGTCAGAAAGGCAGTGATCATTTAAAGATGGTCACAGAGGCCAAACTCAATTTGCAAAAGCAGGGAAGATAATTAAGTCACATTAATTTTTACTGATGTATGTTAATTTATGGAGATTTTAAATCATCAATCTGAAAAAGAAAAGAGATAAAGGGATACAAAATTAAAGTACAAGCTTCACTATAGATAAATCAAGGTACAGAACTGGAAGTCATGGTTACTGAGCTATGTTTCACTTCTGCCCTGTGCAGGGCTACTATTGCAAAATATTTTCTACACTCCATTTCTGAGCACTATCCATAAATCCTTTCTCCTGGTACCTCTCCTTAGATTAGAAATTCCTCACAGCAAGAATCACCTCAATGTGTTCATACAGCACTGAGTATAACAGGAGTCTGCCCTGTCAAGACAACAGCTGAAGAGTGGTAGTAAAAATCCCATGGAGGTGCCCAGCAGCTCCTCCCCAGAGCATCAACAAACAAAAAAGGAAAAGACCCCAGGACTAGTCACAAAAGCATAATTTCCAGCATAAAGTACTCCTTAAGGGCAGGAAATATCTGGGGTGTAGAAGCCTGTGTCCCTCTGAACCTTGCCAACCTGGCTGCAAGGGGTTCACACTTGCCCAGTGTGAACAAGCTGCAAGGCAGGGCTGGCCTGGGGACAGCCTGGCTGTCACTCCTGAGGGTGTTCCTGTCCAGATGTGCAATGGGGCCTACCACAGTGCAAAGACAACTTGGTTTTTGGCAGGGAAGGTACTGTTTTTCTCCCCAAGAAATGGACACACTTCATACCTATTCCTGGTGAATCTATGTCCTTTCAGTCTCAGAGAACATTCTGAATAAACAGGTCCTCACCTGAGGACTCTGAAAGAGCAAGGAAGATATCCTGAAGTGGTAGTAAATACAGAAGGGAGGGATTTTTTTTTCCTAAGCTCAGGGAGTGTAAATCCACTTCCTTGACCTCTTTTGGCTCTATCTCGTGTTTCACTATGAGCTTGCCCTCTACCTTCACTGCCTTTTTTTTTAACAAATCTCATGAGAGCACTAAGCCGATAGAATGGATTTTTATTAAATCTGGCAACACACAATAGTGTCACAGAGTGAAATATACCAATGTACTGAGCATGGAAGTGAGGAAAAGTGTGAGTTGGAGGCAATTACAAAATATTAATTTGACAGCAAAGGCACAACTTTTGAAGGAATGAACAATATAAGGCAGACAAACAGAAAAAGGGGGAAAAGTGTAGCATGAGCTTACCAAAGAGAGATCACACAAGACTTAGCTGGTATCTGCGTCTAAAAAGATAACTCATTTTCTAAAGGGCACATAAGATTGGAGACTATTCAAACTTCAAATAAAGCATTGGTTATAATATCACAGGGGAAATACTCAAAATTGAGAAAATGGGGATTATCAGAGGGACTAAAAGCAGTTATGAAACCAACTAAGAGGTAACAGATTGCACTGGGGAAGGGTGAAGCAGTCTGGAAGGTAAAAATTGGCCAGGGGAATAATTTTCTTTATTATTTAAATGAATAGACTCTACATGACTTCTGGAGCATACCAATGTGATTTGCTGATGATACGATATTGGAATGAGCTGCCATCCTATGGCTAAGCTGGCACATTTTGCAGCCAAAATTAGCTGGGAAAAGGCCCAGAGGATGGAGCTGTGCAGGTTTCTGGGCAGTAATTTGGGATCACTGGTGATAACATTTTCAGTGATTTCACTGTGTGAAATAATGGCAGAAAAAGCCTTGGGAGGACAGGCAGATCATAAAATGATTTCACATTACCTGTCTGAAGGTGCTGTTAGAAAGTCAAACCTGAGGAGGTGACAGGGAATGATGACAGGACTCCCCTGGGATGGGCACAGTCTAGGAAGCAGGATGGAGCTCAAGTGCCACTGTAATCTCTTTTGGCAAGGCAGAATAACATATGGACTAGGGCTACTTAAATAAGGCCAGTGATCAGCCCAATATAGGATGAGAAACTAAAATAACTTGCTATGTTTTGCATTGCAAAACAAAAGCTGAGAGGGCACACAGCTTCTACTCCTTTCTCATAAATATCCAAAGGGGGCACCTAAACCAGTGTTAACATAAGCATAGCTAGATACAGCATCTCCACTGTAAATAAATTTAGTGAGAAAGCATGATAGTTATGAACAGGAGAGGTAGCAGACCCTTGCAGTAGGAGTAAATGGGGAAGGAGCATATGCAGCTTTGGAAAGCAAGAAATATATCTTCTTTTCCCTATCGCAGCACGTCATTTTCTTTAAAATATTGGAACCATCAGCACTGCTTCAGATTACTGAAATACAGTGAAATTGTGACATGGTTTTCTCCAAACATTTTAAAAAATAAACGATTGCCAGTTTAAAATAAATGTTCCTCAAGACAGAGAAATACTTTCTCCTGCATATAAACTTGGGCATTTAAGCCAAGAAACAGAAAGTAACAGCAAGAAGGCACTCCCTCGTGCTGCCATAACTATTGTGACACAATTATGGCTGAGGCAACCTGCACTGGAAGTTGATTACATAACCATTCAAAGGAGCACACTGCTAATGCAGGAAGACACACAGAAATATCACTCCATTGCTGCTCCGCCAGTTCTGAGCCACCTGGGAGCCATGCAAAATGCCATACAAGACCAAACATGAGAACAAGACTGACAGCTGCACCAAGAACTGGAAAACTCAATACAGTATTAGTCTTAGCCTTATGAAACAGTATAATCTCTGCCCTTTCTAACCTTGTCCTGTTTGACAAGCTATAAAGGACCACTTGTTTTTCTCCAGAAGATAAAACCACCTGTCTATCACTTTTCTGATGCTCCTACTTTGCTATAGACACTAGCCTATAGTGTAATTTTTTTTTTCAAATGTGCTTTAACTGGTACACATCTAAGTGGACTTCCTGCAAATCCTTTCAGCTTTCACAAATCCTTTTGTCTAACTGTGCAAAGAGCTGTTACCTGAAACATGATACTATTTTTCGATTATATTAGCTGGTTTAACAGAAGATAATGCTTTTGCTGCCAGCACCCTCTGACCATCAGAAAGGATAGCCAACAAGACTTTGAGGCTGAAAAAGGTAATCCCTTGGGATATACAAATTGAAAAACTCATAAGGTCATCCTGCCAGAGATGGAGAATATGATTGGAGCTTCCTCATTTCTCAGTAAAATGCACAACTACTCAATGGAGAAGTTTTGAAGTTCTAATCACCATTTTTATGGTTATTTGGGTAGTCTTTCAAAGCAAAAATTGCTTCTTTTCATTGCAGAGCACAGAACTCCTCTAGAACTGTCTGCCTAAACAGAATTTAAAATAAACCAGTAACAAGACAGACAGCTAACAACAAAACTTAAATCTAGTGTTTTGAGCTTGATCTCTTGGGAGAGGTTTGTTTTGCTTTCCAACTTACAGGGATAAAACAGTAATAATCCTCCTAGGATATCTAGCACAGCAGAAACTTTGGATGCCAGCATTCATTTCCTGCTTCATTGCAGAGGAGTTGCTTCATTTCTTGTTATTTATGAAATTTCCCCCAGACATTTTTTGAGTTTCCTCATGACCAAGTTTTTACAGAAGCCATAAAGGAATGTTCCAACTCAACAAACTTTCTTCATGAGAACTGGACTTTCCAAATAAGTAAATAAATAAATCCATTGCTGTCTAAGAAAATGTCACTTTTGACAGCATGGTCAGATTTTCTGATTAATAATGAAAAAAAAAAAAACCCCTTGAAATAAATTCTGGTGATTTTGTGTCTAAAAACATACCACCAACATCAGAAATTTGGGGTTATTTCTTTTTTATAGACTTGAATCTGGATAAAATCAGGAATGCCAAGAGGAAAAGGGGCAGCACAGGTTTTCACTCTTTCACCTTTGTGTTTTCAAGCTTAAAAGAGGAAAATTAATTATCAGTAACTTGTGACGTTCTGAAAGTTCCACCATTAAAAACTACGGAGGCATAGAATTAAATAATCCCACTGATTACACTGGCCATTTCCCAGGCATTCAAGAGGCATGTTAAAAGGTAAGCAGCAAAACAAAAGAATACCTAGGAATGCCTATTCACTTCAATAATACTACAGAGAAAAGAGGAGAGGGGACCAACTCTAAAATGCAAGGAGACAGAAGATAGCACAGGATGTCTGGAGAGAGGGAAGGCTCCAGTCTTTCCGTGTCTTCTTCCATTTCTGCATACACATGCATATGCATTTAAATAATATTCATCTAACAGTGGAGCAGTAGATATGGATGTTAAGCTACAACTCAATCCCCATTTCCTGGCTTGGTTTGAAATACTGTGACCCAGCATGAAGGTTCATATTGGCACTACATTGCTGTGTAGAGGGCAGAGCTACTTAGGAATGTTAGGGGATAGCTAGAAGAAATCTGCTTTTCTTCATGGCACAGGTTAGGATTTTGTGACACATCATCTCCACATATACCATTTCTCAAGGTCAACACTGCTCAGTCACTTACCAGTTAAACCCAGGATCAATACTAAGAGGGATTTACTACCTGCCTCAGTGCATACATCTGCAGAAGTCAAAGAATGTATTGGAAAATCTGCCTCTCTGAGCAGAGTTTTTCTTCTTTCCATTAAAGAAAGGAAATGCTTTTCTTTCAAGGATACAGTCTAGATATGAACATAAGTGAACAACAGCTATTAATATCTACAACTTCATGTAAACATAAACAGCAATGAATACAACCAGTGGTATTTTCAGGATCAGTAGAATTAACAAACTAGACAATAAACCCCTATTTTTGTCTTCCCCCAATATATCAAGTGTCAGTCCAAGTAAATACTTCCCCAGAAAATATCTTTTATAGAAAAATTAGTCTGCTCTACTTAAGTATAATATGCAGGTATATATATGGATTTAAATTTTGACAGTCTTTATTGGTTCAGTTTGGGTGCACAGATTGTTTGCAAGCAGCTGGAGATATTGGATAGCAAAAGTAATCAAAGCAAGGCAGATCAGTCTGTGCTCATCACACATGGATTGCCGCCTTGTAAATTCACTTATTTGACAGCTGACACGGGCTCTTGTCCCCTACAGGGCTGGACCAAGTGGCAAAGTCCGCTCAGAAAGCCCAGACTGCTGCCAATGGAATCCTACAAACAACTAGACTGCAAATCACAGAACTGACCTGTGCTCTTCAAATATAATGGGGGGAGGAGAAAAAAAAAAAAAAAAACAACAAAAAAAAAACCAACCAAAAAAAAAACCACCCTAGGGAGGGCTTAGTAAGCAAGCAGCCAGAATACTGTGTACCTGACTCCTGGGCTCTGTGTGCAGGGATTTAGAAGTGAATGGTTTGCTTTTTGCAAATGTGGTGTTACATTTGCTTACTTCCCACTCTTCAAAAGAGAATTCCTGCTACTCAAAGTGTTTGCTGATGTATGGAAGGCAAACACAAAAAGACAGAGGCAGATGGAAGGGAGTATGTATGACACAAATGTTATATGAAATTCATACTTTCAAAAGAGATTCACTGCTCTTCTCAGGAGGCATTGCAGGAAGCTGAGTCCTTTAGGAATTTTGGCTCCTAAAGCTACAATAAACTTTAAAATAAATAAACAAACAAACAAACAAATAAATAAATAAAAGCAGCATATTTTCTCCTGTGCTTTAGCTTTATTACTGACTTCATGGGAAACACATTTTGGCCACACCAAACTGTTTTTCCTGTCCTCTCCCCCAGTTCCATTGCTTTCTCTTGACATCTAAAGATCAGTGGCACCAGCAGAAATTTTTCCACTGACAACAACTTGGGTTTGGATTGGGCTTTCCATTGTCATCTGTCTCTGCTATTTTCTTCCTGAGGAAATACACAGCCTAACATTTCTGGTTAAGTCAGACATATGAGTTGTAAACAAGGGAATTAAGAGATTCCCCTCTACTTCTCTACAAAGAGAAGATTACTCAGCTCTCCATCCCCTTGCCTGGAAAATGTGGTTCAATACCTCTGAAGAGCCTCAGTAGATTGATGAAAGTCAGGCAAGGTGGCTAATCAAAATCTCTGTACATTTAGCTTAACCAGTACAGTCCTCTGCAGGTGGAAAAGGTCTTCACTGATACTTTAACTGCTTTCCTGTTCCAAATCACTCTTTACAGTTAAATTTCTCTGCCCGAACTGCAAATTAACATGCTGAAAAGACTAACTGATGGAATGGAAATGCCAGGTTTATCTACAGAGCCCCAAAGACTCTTCCCCAATATGTATTTGCAAACTGGCAGCTGCGTAAGAGCAGAAGAAGCCCTGAGAAGTACGTGAGTGATAATCACAGCGTAATCACTGCTGATGAAACTTGATATTCTTCCATAATCACTGCAATTTTAAGTGGATTGAGTGCCATTTAAGTGACAGGAATGCTATGATGGATGAAATATATGCTCCCAAAGTTACATCAGCTTGTTTGACATTCATGGCATGGAATGCTTAGTGACATTTAATGTTTGTAAATCTTTAGAAATAAGTTAAATATGTTAATTACCACTGGAAAAATCTCTCAAGCTGAAGTACTCAATGACTATATTGCAGTTGTCCTTAGTGCTATATTCTCCTCTTCTTCTCCACTAAGTAAACATGACATATCAGGTCAGCGATCACAATCAGGATTTGCATTTATTTTCATCTGTTAGTCCTTCTAGGTAACTTGGTGGGCTGGTACCCAGCTTGCACTGGCTGCCTTCCCCTCACCCATATTTTGTGTGTCCCAAGCTCCTGACACTGGTGCTGCACTGCATCTGTGCAAGCTGCCATGGGCTCTCACGCACATGGGCTGAGCACAGCCGGCCCACAGAAAAGCTCACCAGCCAAGGCACGAGGCCAGCCCAGAGCTTCCATTTCCTCTCCTGGGTGCATTGGATCACCTTTGGCTGTCATGTGGGGTGAGGGTCAGGCACCAAGTCCAGCAAACCAGCTAAACTGCTTTAGAAAACCCAGTCTTAAAAAAATGGGATCAAGAGTGGGAGATACACTGAGTGTTGTCTGATGGAAGGCTGCAACCTCTCGTAGTACAAACAGGTGACAGAACAAGGCTGGTTTACTGATGGCATCTTATTCCAGCATATGGGCCACAAAGAGGCCTGCTGGAGAGAAGCCATCTATTAGCCATCCCTCAAGGGAAGTGATCTCCATTTCTGCAGTCCTTCCTCAAAAGAGTGTATAACCCAAAATGTCTTCCACTTCCAGAAATAAAAATCAAATTTCTTCACACGTAACATAAGATAGTTACTCTGAATCAGAACAGAAGTTATCAGAGCAGGGCAAGTGATCAGGGTGTGAAATAACTCAACAAGATATTCAATTCTTACCATCTTGGCAACAATTTAAAAATAATCCAGGTGAGATTCCTCTAAGAATTGTTGGCAATGAACAACAGCAACAGTAGGTCAAGGCAATTGACTTTTTACAACTTAAAAATTCCTGTCTGAAATTACTTGGGATATTATTTAAGCATTTTAAAAACAGGTAAGATATCAAAATGAAGCAGAATGTTTTGTAGATTAAGCCTTCGCAGTCCCTCAGTGATTACTTCCCCTCCCCTCATTACTGGCTTCTTTAGAAGGCAAAATTACTTCATTTTACAAGACTGACACCCCCAGCTCCTTATTTTCAAGTAAAGGCAAGAGAGTTAAGGGTGCATCTACATGAAGACTCTGCAAAAAGTATGGGGTATCTACTGGCAGGTCAGGCTGCTAATTCAACACTTCCAATCCTTGAATTTTAAAGAAATTATCTTTAAAAATATGACCTCAAATAGCCTCAGTCCACTAACAGGTTCAGGAAAATCAGGATGGAAAACCAAAATCCATTTTAAGCAGCACATTGGACACTGACCAGAAACATAGCTTGTCAAAGTCAGCCATTAGCACTGTCACACAAAGTGACCTGAAAATGATGAAATGAGCCAATAGTAAGTTAAAGCACTGATTATTACTCCTTTCTCATAATTGTCATCTGTTCTTATTTGCAAATTCCAAGCTGCAATTCACATTTATATAACTTTAGCTTAAAGCCCCACTTGCCAGGAGCCTTATTAAATTTAGGCAGGCTCCAGCAGGCAGAAAAGCCCAGCTACCTGGCCTTAATTGGGAAAGAGGTCTCTGAAACAGGAAAGTGAGTGAAAATCACTCTGGTTTGGCAACAAAAAAGTACGTGCTTCACCTTAAACACAAACCTATTCCTAATTTTAAGCACATGCTCAAGTGCTATGCCAAATGAAAGCCTAAAATCCCATCCTGCAAACTCTTAGGCATATTACATTACAGCAGCTTCATTGACATTGAGAAGAATTTGGTAAATTCAGTGTAAACTATTCATGAGGATGTTTTCACCATTGGGTCCAACATAATTCGAGACCAATGAGAGATTTTTAATGCTGATATTGCTTCAGAATATTTCCCTTGTAGGCTGAGCCTTCTTCCAATCACATACAGACTACATTTTATGAGGAACATGTTGGCAACTTTGATATGAAGAAAAATCCTCTGGGCTATATTATTCACTGTAATAAAATAAACTCAGATAGAAGCAAAATGGAAACCTGGAACAAGTAATGTAACTGAGCTGCATCATAGAAGCTATTTACAGGCTTGAAATAATCAGATCAATGTGCAAGTCAAAAGAATTTGCAGTTAAAGGGATAGTTTTCTAAACCAGGTCAAAACAGGAGTAAGAGAAGGGTTCCTAAATGAACTCAGTCCCCATTTGAAGCTTGTCTATCTTAATACTGAGTCCTTACAGTTTCTGGTGCTCATGTTGGTGGCTGATGGATGCTGAGCTCCTCTGAAGACCCAAAGAGGTCTGAAATGGCAGTCTACTAATACTTTCCCTTCTGTCCTCTGGTACAGTATCACCCTGCACAGAAGGCAGAGAGGCAGTCATAATTTGCTTGTGTTGGAGCTAACAGGAAAGCATAAAGTTCCTCTTGAAGGCTGCTATAACTAATGTGACCCTCTCTCATTTGTGCCTCTAACCCAAATCTATGGACTATTCCATCTGACCTTTCTAAGTCTTAAGCAGTAATTTCATTTGCTCCATTCAGCAAGAAATAAACCACTAGCTCAGAAATGGACTTAATAATATCAGCAGGAATACCAGCTGAATAACCAGCCTTTTGATTATTATTACTTGAACAAATATTCCTTATGCCAACATATTTCTGAGATGGAAGTGAAGAAATTGTTCCCACACCTTGTATTGTGTAGCAGTTACACTAAAAATTATAGAAGTATTTTCAAGTAAAAGACTTAAAGGATCGCCATATCTAGTTTTCTCATGGAAATCTGTATTTTTTGAGAAGAGAGAAAGCACCAGGTTTATGGCTCATGAGATATACTACTTAGGAGAAAACAAAGAAGTTGAGAATACTGTAATGCGATGTGTCATTTTCCACAAGGATTTATCATAACTCTACTGAAACCAGCAGGGACTTTGACACTGACTTTAAGAGGGATAATATTTCACCCTGAGTTTTAAGACACTGATCTGATCAGGTTAATGTTACAACATATCATTTTCCTATGTGTAAGGAGAAAAAAAAAAAAAAAAAAAAAAAACCCAAGCCATTCCATTCTTACAGACCTAACTCACCAGGACGACTTTCTGACTTCAAAGATTTTTCAATTTTAATCCTTTTCAGAAACTAATGGTTTTATTTGATGATATCCAAAAACTTATAAAGAAGTCTCAGTGGTAGATTCTTAAATATATATATTTAAAGTTGCACCACAATTTCTTCTCCCCACCTGTATTTGCTTCAGAGATAGGGTCAAACATACAAAAGCAGAAAAAGTGATTATGTAAAACATTTTTCCCCCAAGACAATCTGCAGAAAATGAAAGCTTAAAGAAAATAAGCATCTGCAGAAAATTAAAATGTCAGTGGTTTTCACTGAAAATTTGAAGCTATTCACTCAGTGAATTTTTTAGCAGTAGCTCTTCCTGCCTCAGACAGCACAGCAGTCACAGTCTGCAACAGGGGAGCAGGAGTCGGGGATACTGCTAGCTGGGCGCTCTATTCTGCTCCAAAGAATATCTCCCATGGAATTTTTGAAGGAAAAAAAACAACAATATTACAGCATCAGAGAATATTTTGAGTCAGAAAGGACCCACAAGGATCAACAAGTCAAAATCTTAAATGAATAACCAACATGAGGATCAAACCCATGACTTTCACATTATAAACACCATGCTCCTAACAACTGACATATTACTAATTTAACATCAAGGAAGTCTGAAAGGTTGAGTCAGAAACTGACCCAAGACGAAGATCATAGGAGAAAAGCTGATCAGAGATACATAATAGTTTAGATATACCCTGTTAGGAAGAAGCAGACCTGCTATTACCTTTGCTTGCTTGCAATACGGCCAAATTCCAGAATCATTGCTGTAGCCACACAGAACATGAAGGGCTTTTCTGCACAGTTTAATAATGGTGCTCAGTAGCCAGATGCCAGACACATGGCTCATAAGTTCCTCACAAAATTGCAGCAGACACAACAGCAGTTACAAGCACAGTCTCACAGCCACTGAATTTCTAGTGCCCAAAGTGCTGTGAGGATTTTGCTTTCCTGATCCAGTCATGCCGTGGAGTATCCTTACCACAGGCAAGCCTTTCCTGTCCAGAGCAGAACATGCTATAATTAAGTTCTCAGAGCTTTTCAGATACAGTTTCCTTGGAAATAGTAGATTTTTTAAATAAAAGTCAAGGGGATATGAATCTGAAATCTGTAATGAGAAAATAACATTAATGACCATGCCTATGCTTTTTTGGTCTTATGGTCACATGGAGCATATTCACACTGTACCATTTTAGGTAAGTGTGAATCATCTTAGTCGAGCACATAAACAGCTTTGGGAAGAGCAGCCACCTTTTCCCAGTTTCATCTTATTCACGACTGTTGAAGATCACCATTAGGATAATAAAGCTGAGAGGCCCATAGAAAACCTGTAAATAGTCCCCAGAAATCCAAAACGGCATTGTAGGACAAAAAAAATCCCAGGTGAAAAGGTGCACTGAAGTTGGGACAGGAGTCTGATTGTTCCATGTTTTGGGTTTTTTCACCAGAGTGGAAGAAGAAACTCACTAGGGTAATTGAAGCAGAAATCCTTTTCAGAGATGACCAAACCATCTGACTATTGGCAAGGCTTTGTGTTACACATGAAACACAGCACTATGTGTCTGCATCCGCAGGAAGATCCCTTTTAGGACTAGAAATCTCAGGCTTTATCATCCAAGCCACACCATGAACCCTTCCCAAACTATTGGATGCATACTCCCTCAACCTGGGCTTGCTAAAGCAGCCTCTCCTCCTGCCATTGCAGATCTGCCCCATACACGTTACCACAGCCTGAAGTTTGAGCTTTTTCCTGCTTGTCTTGCAAGAGAGCCTGGCTTGCACTATGCACCAGCTGGAGAGAAACTTAAACATTCATTTACTGAAAAAGCACCATGGCTGTAAATTTGCTTTTGTGGCATTTAAAAATAGAGGGCTCTTTTGAAAGGTTTCATTACAAGATGTGAGGTAGAGCTCCCTGAGCTGGCACTAGTCTTATAATTAATCAGTGCAAGGATTGTTGAGAGCCTGGCAGAAGTCCTCCCTCTGCCTAAATTAATCCTGGAGGTTTTGACCTGGAAATGTAAAAAACTCTGATATTTATTGGTTCCCTGTATGGTCAGGTGAACACAGAATAATCCAGACTTTTTAAAAATATATTTTAAAATGTTGCACATCAAACCATGCACACAGACACACAGTGTACTTTCTGCCTCAAAACCACACAGACTAGTTTTCAGGGTAGTGAAAATGAAGAAAGGAAATCGAGGAAGAAAGCAGAAGAGATGACTTGTAAAGAAAGCATTTTCTGAGCAGGAAGCCAAAACCCCAGCATGGGTGTCTTGTTTATTGCTCTTCTGTGTCTGGATAGCTGATGAAGAGCTCTCTGGAAGCAGCCAAGCCTTGAAACATCACATGCACATGATACTTAATTTTTTTCTTAATTTTGTTTCATTTTGATTTTGGTACTTTAATAAAAGCTTTATTAAAATCGGCCACTGTTTATATCACAGTATTTTCTTTCAAATAGGAGTTTTCTTTCTGTTATTTATTTTAAAAAAGTTATTTTTCAAACCTGGCCCAAGTGTTTTGCTTTCCAGGATAAAGCCACTCTAAGGGAAATTTTCTATATATCTGCCCATATAACTGCTCTCTGGAATTTGGTTTAATTTCTGCTCTCACTTTTAATAGAGCTCTTTAAATAACATAAAAGTTTCTTATTTCAACTGCGCCTCATTTTAGAGTTGCGTTATTTCCTCCTAGCCATGAGACTGGTTTGTGTTTAAGATACTGCTACTTTTCAGCTGCCTTTTTGGGCCTCAGGCTTTGACAAAAACTCAGCTGTGATTAGCAATATGCTCTTGACTTGCCCTTGCTGATCACCCTTGTATGTGTTAAGCTCAGATTTTTGTTTTCACTCTTTACTGTGTTGTTTGGTTAACCTAAAAATTATTTTGCATCATCTAACTATGCCCCGAATGCTACAATATTTTACAAACCTAGAAAGTATTTGGTTTTTTTTACACTGTAAGATATGCTTCACCCTTTGAGACTGTGAAACATGGTGACTGTCATGTGTTCAGCTGGTGTTTTGATGTGGCAGCATTCAACAAAGTCAGAAGATTTTTCCAAGACAAACCAACATCATATTGGCCGTCTCTCACAAGCCTCTGGCACTTCTTCTGAAAATCAGCTATGGCCATCCGTACCACCTCCAACAAAACATACTTTTATTGGCCTTTCCAAAAGCAGATCCAAATTATGGCCCCACAGTTTCAGGGAGAAAACAATTCATCACAGGGAAGGGCCATGCAAACTGGAATGCTGCAATCAAGGACACAGCCAGGGAAAATCTAAATTGCCAAAACCCATGTGGAGGTTTTCCTTAAAGGCATAGTTTTTGGGAGAGGAGCAGCTCCCTTTGGACCTTCCTACCTGTATGGTATGTGCCAGTAGGGAACTGCTGCTGATTTTGCTTCTTGGCCAAGCAGAACTCAGCTTTCAATAAACCCACCTGACTTCAAGGGCCAGCAAGAACAAACCTATTTTTCCTCCTCTCTTTCTCCTTTGCCCATAAATAAAAGAAGAAAGGATCAAATGTACAAAACAACAAAGTGGTAAAGTGCTCACTTCAGGGTTGCAGCCAATCTAATTAATTTTTCATTTAGGTCTGATGTATTAGAGGCCAATCAATCAAGGATTATGTTTACAGAGTTGTAGAAAGAGAGGAGACCGATCCTCATTTGTTGTCTAGGCTGTCCAAATTAGTCCGTTAAATGATCCTGGGGGAGATCATAAAGGATATGAATAGGTTCTTGTAAGTACCTTTCTTTTAATTACAGACCAAACAGTCAACACTTCCCGCAGTCCTTGACATCCTGCCTGAAGGACAGGGCTGGCTTCTTGGAAGTCAGAGGGACAGTGGTGACTTCTGCCACCCTCTTTTGGGAGAGTGAAATTTTTCCTCTCTGAGAGCATCAGATTAGCCCACTGGGCTCAGGATACCTATCCAGCAGGATTATGCAGTAGCTGGAGTCCAGCAAGCCCACCAGATTCAATAGGCTGCAGTATTTCTTATTTCTAAGGAAGCAGAAAAAAGGACTATAAATGCAGTCCCATTTTCAGGTCCATCTATATTTCCAAAAATTTTAGGGAAATCATAGTCAAGTCTGGCTCTGCAGAATTAACACTTTTGACTTGAAAGCCCTTTTTGAGTGTAATTTAGATTGTGCCCACAACAGCCACATGAGTGTTTTGTTACTGCAGCTTCCACTGCTTGACTTTAAATTACAGCTTCAACAGGAGCCTTCTGGTTTACTCCCTCCAGAGTGCATGGCTTGTGAAGTACCTGTTTTGTCTTTCATAATTTGCTGGGCTACACAGACAGTGCATGGCCCTTACAATATTAATGATCCTTAATAGCAAAGAGTCAATGTAGTGACAACTAAGTAGATAGATGGCTTCAAATGACCTGATAAACACAGGAGAAAGATGAGATGAAGAGTCAGATGATTTGGTCAGTCTGACATGACCTTTTTCTACAATTGTTTGACATAGCAAGTTCCCAAGGACGTTTATAAACCCAAGATGACCAGCACTGAAAAGTCACTTTGTGGTCAAGAGCCAAGCAGGGTTCAGGGCTCCTGCTAATATACACTGCTTGAATGGGGGTGAGACAGAGCCTATCCAAAGGAAGCTCTTCTGCCTTGCAACGTGAGTGCTGAAACACAGACCTAGTGCCTATGGGGTCCACTTTGCATGACAGTTGCCAGACACTAGTAACTAGAGCTTTCAGCTGTAATTCTTCAGGAGAAAAGCAGTTTTGATGGCTCCAAATATTTCAGACTCTTTATATCGCTATTATGACTTTGAAATTTCAGCAATTTTCCCTATAAAAGTCTCAAATTAGTGAAAATCGCAGTATGATAACTCAACAGTGGCCCCAAATGCCATTCCTTAAGTGCCTCCTCACCTGCTGTAGCAATGTACTTGCTTGCTACACAATGTGTTTCCACTTCTGTTAGTTCACGGAAGGCTATGGGTTTGTGTATATTTTCAGTATCTCAGGGAACTGAGGGCACAAGAAGCAATAAACAACAGGAAAGGGGAGAGGAAAGGGCCCTTTTTTGATATGATTGATTTCTATGTTTAACAACAGAGTTTTAGTGCCCTCATATTCAGCTTTTATTCCAAACCCACTGATTTGCCATATTAAAATCACAGAAAACAGAAGGCAGCAGTAGCCTCAGATAACTGCATTCCCGTGCCACCAAAACCAGGCACAGATGTATTTCAGATATACTGGCACAGAGTGCCACCCTGTCAGCCATTCTGTCCCAGCCTTGTTGGACTGGAGCCCCATCTCTTTTAGCAAGGCAGAGTCTCAGTTCAAACCTGAAGCAGAGCAGAGCTCATGTAAATAAACTCTGGCTTCAGAGGGACTAAAGTTCTCCCAGAAATGTCTGGGTGTCTGATTGCTTTAAGCAACATGTAAAAAAAGAAAGCTGCTAAAATTTTCTCAAATTACCATTTCTATTTTACCCAAGTCAGCTTTTCCAACAACGTTATTTTATGTCCTGTAAAATAGATCATTTAAATTATTTGAAAATGTTGTCAAGTATAATCACTGAAGTCAAGCTGCCTTGAAAATCCAATACCTACAGACACATCAAAACCATAAAACTCTGAACAATGCAGTTAACACAAAACCAGACTTGAACCAAAAAAAATCCATTTAAGAACACCTGTATTCAAGCACTGCAATGATGTGTGGTATCAACATGACACAAGACACACATTTGAATTTTTTAAAAATTGCTTTGGATCAGTGAATGACATGCTCCTGTGTCTTGTGAAACTAGCTATTTCCATGTCTAGTAAATAAAAATCAAGTTTGGTCAAAGCCTGCCTGTTGCCCCCAGAGGGGATGTCACCTGGCTTTAACTGATAATTAGCCCAGGAAGGCAGATGCAGAATAACTGTACTTATTGCAGCAGGACAAAGGTAGGAAGAGTTGGGGCCTGAGTCCACTAGGAAGGGAATAGGTAAAAATAACTTCTCTCAAAGGGACAGAGATGCAGTAGTGGAAAACATTTACCAAGGCTTGCCATTTTTGTCAGGTTTTTTTCTGGTTTGGTGATTTTATTTTTTTTTTCCTTTTATACAAAGGTGCCTTGCCACTTTAGGTAGTGAACATACTAGTGGGTCCCAGCTCTTGGGGTCCATTTCTGGTTTTGCTCTATAACTGGCCTATAACCCTCTACTGGGGTCTGGTAGAGGAGTAGTTGCTGGTGGACCTTTATCAATATACAGGCATGCACAATATATACCTAAAGCTTCAACTGTTTTAATACAAATACTATAATCTGGAGGAAGATGTGCCTCTGGTACGTATATTTACAAACCACAGGAGACATGTCCTCACAAATCACACCCAGTGAACTCCCAAGGTCTTTAGGCAAACAAATGGAAGGGAAGCAGTTTTTCCTTGCCTCCAAGGCACTAGTCACCAGCAAGACCTCATTGGCTATTAGGTTTCCTTGCTGGCCTGTTCTGGGAAATGAGGAGAAATCTGACCCCACTCTAGAGGCTGTCATGAGCCCTAGTATGGTTTTCCTCCCCTAAATGCGTATGCTGGACCTGATCTACAGACAGGAAAATTAGCTCTGTGACAGATGGGGATGTCTTTTGGGTTTATTGCAGGTGCATCCTCATGAACATTTGTCTGGCAGGGGGAAAATGTGAATCCACAGATCCTCTGTACAAGGGGGTGTCTGCATAAAACCTTGACAACTGTAGAGCTGTAACACAATGCCTTGTAGTTTGGTATCTGCCCTAAGAGGATTCATGGAAAGATGGGGTGGCTATCAGTCCCCAAAGCCATAACTGAAATCCCTATGGGCTGTAATACAATCCTCTTCCAGTTGCATTATAGGTCTAGAGCCGTATATGGGATTTAGCCTTTTAATTATAAGTCTAAGGTAAAGATTTCATCCAGTGTTTGTGTTCTTCAAAGGAAACTTATTTCAAAGTGACAAATTCACATTTTGGGACTGAGAAAGTTGCTTCAATCCTTGATAATTTACACTATTTTTTTCTTAATAAGACAAAAAATTGATTAAAATAAATCATTAAAAAATTAATAAAGAAGGTGGCTTAGTTGGCAGAGTATTAATTCCCTCCCATTTGTGAAGCTATTGATCAAAAATGCTAAGGTGCCAGTAAAAAATCAATCCAGCCCTTCCTGGCATGAGTTGTCAGCAGTGTCTTGAAAAAACAGTGGTTTCCCATCTTTGCACTTGGGACTGTGCAGAATGGGAACTAAATGCAGTTGTCAAGCTAAGTGCTTCATTCTCCTTGCTTTAGTCTGTTCCCCACACACCCTCTCTTCTGGAAGAACAGCTGCATATTTCTCACCAAATTCTTCCATAAACTACCTAGATTCCTTCCTTCCTTCAGTTAGTTCTTCTGGAGAGGAAGATCAGGACAGAGGCAAGTCTCATCTACACTAAATTCTTATTTACTAGATGCAAATAATTCACTGCACAAAACACAGGAACTTGTCACCCACTGATCCAGAGAAATGGTTTCTGTCTCACTCTCCTGCAAGCTTATTTCAGGCTGGCCTACAGCTCACTCTCTTGCTCCTAGGGTGCCAAGAAGACCTGGAGCAGATTTGGTAAGACAGTCAGGAACAGTGCATCAGGTGTTCTCAAGCATCAGATGTGACACAAAACCTAAATGTGTCAATTGTCATGTGAAAGATGGCAAGGGACGGATGGAGGTGGACCACCCAGAAGATGAGTTTAAAACTGTGGGATTGGACTGACCTCCAATAAAGGTGGAGGGCACAGGAGGTGGGGATTGACACCGTGGACCTGCACATGGCTCCCGGCCATCAACAGAGGAACTGTATAGTGTCAAGTGAAATTTGTGGTTTTCTTCCCAATCTTGCTCTGGATCCTGCACTTCCCCCTTCCTAGCTCTGGAGCCTGCAGAGGTGGTTTTAGTTTTAAGATTATCAAAATTAAGGGTAAGGTATAATCACCAACTCTGAGTCCTCCAAGGGTCAGAGGAGGGGACTTGCTTTGAGAGACATCCTTTATTCTTGAGCCACATCTTAAAGACATTCCTTGCAACCATGAGCCCCAGGAACCTACTGTTCTTAAGAACTAATTAGTGTTAGAGGCTAATATCTGAAAAAGTCTGAATCCTTCAGGCTGGCCACATCAGCATGTCAAGCAGGCAGTGTTTATCTGAGAGGACAGCTGAATGACATTTCTGACAGAGGACCTTATGCAGCTGCTCACACTTGCCAGGCCAGAGGTCTTTGATTATGATTTTGAGTAGAAACCTGCAAAACTTCATTTCTTATAACAGCATCTGATACCACAGAAAGCTAAATTGTTTCTGTATGCATTTGCCTACTGTTCTTTCATCGTGACTATTCAATCTTTATGAAATCACAACATGAAGAAAAAATACCATGGAGATGAAAGGAAGAAAGAAACCTATTCCACGGTGTGATAACCCACTTCAATATTCAATATAGAAAAGCAATTGTTGCCCACTCAAAGCAGATGTTCCTTCCAGTTCATAAGCACCCATCAAACCTTAAGTCCCTGGTCATAGCCTTCCTCACAGCTTTGATCTCTAACGTTACCCAGGTGAGTAATTCCAGATACTTATAATGCAGCCTATAAACAGGCACCTGTTGTTATTTGAATTAAAACAGCACATATAGATGCCAGGTACAGATTTGGGCTCACCTCTCCTAAGGTGTATATATAAGTCACCTGTACACATACAGAAAAAATGGATTTTCAAGAGCTGTGAACTGCATGANTTTTTTTTTTTTTGGTCATTGTTGTCGTTCTATTTTGTTCTTTTTTTTCCTTCAGTTTCCGTAGCAAAATGGACTTCATCTCATAGGTCACAGACTCACCCTAAACAAGTTCAGAGAACCTCATGACTGAAATAGTCAACTAAAAGGCCAAAACCCCCCTGAAACTCTGCATAGGATTTCCCATGGCACCTGGTCCACACACATCCTGCTGTGCCATCTGAATGTGCTTCTCTGTGGCCATTTGAAGATAAGTTCTGATTTTATTTATACTGGATATCACACAACATACCTGAGTGCCAGCCACTGTATAGTTCCTTACTGAATGTGTACACATTTGATAAGTCAATGAAACAGTTGAGTTTTTGCAACTGCTCAATAATAGCACTAACCTCAGACAAGTCCAAAGAACCAGAAGTGTGCAGCACTGATATCTGTGTCTAAATGAGACCTGAGCTCCCAAATGGCCGGATGCTGTCAGGACCACCAAATATATCTAGAATTCTGACCCAGATTATATAAGGCAAGGCAAACTCCCTTAAGCCAAACAGATGTATTTCATAGACTTGTGCTTTTTTAATTTTTGCAAAAGCATAGCTCTCTGCTATTATGAACACTGTTCAAAGCTAGCTTTCAAGGAATGAGAATCTGGGCAAAGGAAGCACATTTCAATCAGTTCTCCATATGCAACCTGTCATAAAAAGAGATGGATTAACCAGAACATGCAATTCTTTGACAGCTTAGAGGGGGTGGCGAACCCAAGTTCTTTTCCCCTCAATCTTGATGGTCTCCAGAAGAGATGTGATTCTAATTCTCCCATCCACCTTTAAAGAATGCCTTCCGAAGTACACTGCAACTCCCATCCATGAGATGAACTATTATTGTCCTCCCAATCCAAAATCCATCCACTGCCAACTGTCAAACTGATCGTGCCACACACCTAAATGACACAAATGATTTTATCTGGTTTTGGTGGTATCAACATACTATTTTTCTGTCAGATGTCTTAAAGGATATCATAGAAGGACTGTCATTGTAAGACTATATCTCTTATCCACACCCTGTGTAAGACAGCTTCCCTGCTGTTGGACAGCAAGAAAGGTCCATTAACCATCTGAGGTCATGCATTATTTTAATGAGTCTGCTGAAGAGCACTGTTCCCTGATAAAAAGCACAAGGAAGAAAGTAGCCCTCATTATCTTCCAGACTGGAGCAAATGGAAAGAGGGGAAAATCCTTGCACAAAAACTAGAGAGGAAATGTAGACAGCCTCTGATGTCATGTTTTAATTCTACGAAGACAGAGGCAATGGTAATGTTGTCATTTTCCTGGCAATGACAGATAGTGGAGACTCATTTCACTTCAGTACTAAAGGTGGCATAGTACCTGAAGCTACAAGCTTTGACAATCTCCATCCATTTGTAAAAGTCACCTTCAAAGAAGAAAAAGTTAGAATAGGGAGCACACGGGCTCACTGTCAGCGGCAAAATTAATTGCCCTTAGTAAAGCTGACTCCCTCCTCTTTGCTCCTGCTCTGTATTAAAGACACATGTCCAGCTTCCACTCTGAAAGAGTGGAATTTTTTGCAAAGAGCTGAGAGAATTGCTCTGAGTTAGGCCAGCACAAGCAGCAGCTCTTTAGATAAAAGGGGCCTAAACTACAGCCAGGCACAACACAGGGCACAGCAGCAATGCTTACCATCCCCAACTGCCAAGCAAGGCTCCCACAGAGCTTCTGCCACCCAAAACATAGTGCAGGCAAAACTCTGCCAAAAATAACAAAAGTTCCAGCTGTGGCTGTGTAACTTCAGATCCCCTCTGCAGGAGGGGGAAAAGAGGCTGTGAGAATCACATCCTTGGGAAGATACAGACTGGGAAGGGGGAGGGGGGGGTGGGGCAGGGAAGGAAAAACAAAGATGGGAGCAAACAGCAGCATTAGCAGACTCAGAGCTGGAAAGAGTGCAGATGGTGACTATAAGAAAGGTCCTAGAAATCTGTTAACACATAGCATTTAAACTAGTGGAGTCTTTGTAGACTTCTGAAGTTTTAACACCTCTGGCCTCCCAATACCATCAAACATCTGGCCAGAAGATTAGAGAGATTACTGAGACACACAAAGCTCAATATGAACACATATGGATGCACTAGAAGCAGCCTGTTAGCAACCAAAATAAATACAGGCCATCCTTCCCATATGTTCTGTGCTTGTAGAATCCCCCGACAGCCCTTCTAAGGTGGTCTTAAATGCTTTGGCAGCCAAGAAGGCTCTCTATCCACCTTGCCCAGTGAGCCTCCAAACATCTTATGCTCCAAACAAGGCAGATGAGAAGGAACCTACGGCAAGGGCTGAAGAAGGCTCTTGTTTGGTTGCAGCTGCAATAAAATAAATCAATAAGCCAGAATTAATAAGCTCAAATGCCTGTTTTGTTTGCAGCAGATCTGCAGCGCAACTCAACCCAAGAGAGTCCTCAAAATGATTGCCAGCGTGACCAGGATAACTTTGCTGGACAGTTTGCTAAGCAAGAGCTGTTCTGAGTGGAATCACAAAAAGAACATGTTACTGAGGTCATAAAAGCACTAAATCCATTATTTCAATATGTAAGAAATACCACCCAAAGCAGAGAGATTATAAAGTGTAAGAAGAACAGAAAATCCTGATGTGCCAAGTTATTTTCAGCTAATCTGCATTAATACAGTAAACCAGCACATTAACACGTAGGATTAAAGTGGAATCCCAAAGTCAGGCAGTTGGAAATGTTTTGTCCTGAGAGCAGAGTTCCACATTCAGAACAGCAAACACAGCCCAGCCCACTGAGGCTGCATCCTGTGCTCCCACGTCTGAGGCAACAAAGCCATCTAAAATGGCTTGGCTACTCTTGTGAGCTGTATGTTGAGTAAAGTGGGATAAGCACAGAAAATAATTATATCAGCCATATAGACAGAGAGGTTTGCAAATAAACTCCTCTGTAGTCTTGGCCTCTTATGCATTCCAAAAGCTCTCACAATGTCAGCATGGCTTGCCTCTAGCCATGTCTAGCTGTAGCACATCTCCATTTTGGCAGCTAAAGCAAAGGGAAAAAACAGGCAAGGGACGTGATGAAGGTGGATTAGCAATCAGCATAGTGAGGTCCACCCGTTTCCATTTCTAACCAAAAGGAGTCAGACACTGAAGTGCCAGAGCACTGCAGAGCATCCTCTTCTCAGCTTGAAAGCTATGCACCAAAGTACCAATGCAGAACAGAAAGCACCCAACACCCCTCCTGCCTCCAACATTCACCCAACAACACAAGACCTCTGGCAATAACTTCCAGCAAGGAACATGCAAATCAACAGCCAAAAAACCCCCTAGACTACTGACAGTAGATCCAACTCTCCCTCCTACAAAGTCTCACCTGAAATTTAGGCTCTGTAAACAAACAAACAAAAAAAACAAGTACTGAAATACTTCTTATGCAAACAAGATCTACAAAATATGCTCTGCCTGCAGGAAACCTGAAAACTTTCTCCAGTTTATTAATGGTTTCACCATTCAACTGTGCTATTTGATTTCATTGTTATTGAGCATTCAGACCACTCAACAGCATCAGTATCTTCATCCATATTCCCTAAGTATACAAAGAACTGAACTTATTCCTGCTAAAGAGATGAAAACATTGCAGAGAGTTTTGCCCTCAGACTCTAGAGATTGCAGCCTGAGAAGTTTATGAATCAGCTCTGGGGTTTATAATCACTTTCTGGATTCATCTGTTACCACTTAAGTTTGTACTTTGGGAATGTGTAGATTCCCTTCTTCTCTTTTGGACTCACCTGCTTCTATGTAAGCTTTCAGTATTTATTCTATATGTTGCCTGGAGGGGACATGCATGATGTCAGATCTTTATGCTTTTTGTGGGTTATCTGATAGGCATGCAGGAACTTGGGTCAGTAGCCAACAGATTATTTCATGCAGCCTAGTATACAAAGGAAATACCATTTATATAATGCATTATAATAAGCAGATGTTCCTTTTAATTGACTAAGATAGACAGCCTGGCTACAACTCCTGATCCACATGTGACAATAAATAACTGGTGAAACTAAGTTGGAGAGGAGTTCTGATAAAGATGAGGGCCACTTCAATGCTCCTGAATCACATCCTATGCAAAATCTAGCCAGGATATGTGCAAAACTGCAATGTAAAATCTCCTCTTCACTCCACAATCACTTGTGGAGATTTCATTCCAGTAAGCAAATAAAGTGCTATTGATTGGGTTGGTTTGAGTTGTTTTGTTCCTTGGACTGCGTCAGACATTTTTTACTCGCAGGGAATACTGAAGTTTTTCCAAACAGCTGGGAGGATTTTATTATCAGAATATTCCTGTGGCAGGAGTACCTGAAACAAATCTGCTCCTGGCTCTTTACTTGTTTAGACTTCTTTGCACAGGATAGACTGGTATTACAAAAGAAATAAAAAGATCTCCAGCAGATAGAGACTACAAAGGTTTTCTCCTACATATTGCAAAAAACCCTCAACAACCCCAAAGAACAAACAAAACCCCCAATAACAGGAAAACAAATCTTCCCACCACCTAAACAAACAAACAAACCAAAACCACCCTCTCACAAAAAAACCCCAACAAACAAACAAAAAAAAAAACAACAACAAAACCACACACACACAAAAAAACCAACCAAAGCAAACAAACAAAAAAAAACCCCAACCACAACAACAATAAAAAACTACCACCAAAAAAAAACAAAGACTAAAAAGACTAAAAAACAACCAAACCAAGAAACCAGGAATAATTCCTACATGCCTGTGGATGACCCAGTGTGGCACAAGGCATGACACCCTGAGAAAATAAATGGACAGGCTGCAGCAGGCATTCACTGTGTCCTGGCAAAAATCTCATTCTTCTACAATTAGGTAGGACCCTAGTGTCATGAGGAATTTTTGATGTTTTTTTTTCTGTTCTGAAGTAAATGTGTTTTGTCTACTGGGAGATACAAGAAACAGGAACAAGGAGGCCTCTGAATGCATCCAGTCTAATGATTCACCTGTCTATTAGTCACCTAATTTCACAGTTCATAAACTTTAAAGGTTTCACTTATGAATGGGCCCAGTGGTTCTGGGAGAAGAAAGTACTCATCTTCCATAAAGAACAGGAAAATAGGTTTATGTGGTACTGCTCTCAGCTGGTTTTCATTCTCAAATGCAAAATGTGTTAGAAGAGAGGAAACCCCAAGAAAGCCCATCAACCCTAACAGTGTTATCCAAATCAGAAAGATTCCTGCCTTATAATCGTATTTGCTAAGAAACCCAATGTGTCCATTTCCACACACTCTCATGATTAGTATAAGTAGTTTCTTCTAGATAACAGACAAGAGCTGCAGTGTGAGCACCAGAACTAATGTAAAGCTGGATCTTTATGACACCACTCCTATCATTATAGAAGTTTTTCCTTCACTGGAAAATTACTGTCTCCTCACTGTTAAGATATCTAGTTACAGGATTTGAGTTGCACATTTACAAGATATTTTGCAAGAGCAGTGAAACTGGAAAAATTAAATCCAAGCATTATTTGTAGATTGTGATCCATGTCACGGATGAGGTGACCATGGCAAAAGGCTTTCTGTAACTGCAGAACCAAAAAAAAAAATCAGAATAAAAACTCATCAAGTTCACTATTCCTATTTCTCATGAGGTTTTCAGCTCTTCTCTAATCAGTAGCTTTATGCAAGCAGTGACTTAAATAGGAAGAGTTAAAAGAAATTTTATTCCAGAAATGCTTTTTAAACTGCTGTGACAGTTCACTGCTAATTTCCCTGGGCACATGAACAAAATTACTTTGAAAACA
Organism: Cisticola juncidis; assembly: GCA_013400215.1. Classification (NCBI taxonomy): domain Eukaryota; kingdom Metazoa; phylum Chordata; class Aves; order Passeriformes; family Cisticolidae; genus Cisticola; species Cisticola juncidis. The sequence goes on along the minus strand of VXBR01002239.1, from coordinate 1,336,171 downwards.
TAAGAATCGGCTGGCAAATGTCAATGGCACAGTAATGGATACATCCTGGAATTTGCCCTATGGGCAGAAATTCACTTGCTGTCACCCCTCAAGCAAAAGCCTGAGTAAGCAGGTGGATTAGTAAGGTAAAGGTCAACATCTGTGTTCTGCTTTGGGATGAACAGGGGAAAAAATGAATGCCCAGATGTCCCCAGACATTTTAGGTGTATTCTTACCTTCAGCCTCATATCAGCTGACATAAATAGGGCTATTAAATACCTGCCTTTGGTTTGCATGACCTGCCACCAGTCAAAAGATGGCTGGGTGCAGAAAAGCACTAGAGAAACTTTAGCTCAAGGAGAAGGAACAGTCAAACAGAGTGTGTTCTGTAAAAGGTGGAGAAGGGCAAGGGAGAGTTAAAACCTGTGATGGCAAGGGGTAGCCCTGGAAAAGAAGAGTTTGGAGGCTGAAGGAAGCCATTTGTGCTGAGAATCACAAAGAATGACAGAGTAGAATTATTTGTTGAATTGATTGAAATAGCAGAGACCTGAGGTGTTTAAGAAAACCAGATAGGAAGCACAAAGGGCACAGGACCTACATAGCTCATCTTCCATTACTGTGTTCCTCATGGACAGGAAACTCATGCCTGAAGCATTTGACAGAAGAGCCACTCAGAAAACCAACCACTATAACCATAAACTTCCATCCTCAAACAGTATCTTTCCCATGTTTGAAAGCATGAGACTAAGAATAACACCCAGAAATAGAAACACCTCAAAGGGCTCTGTGGTGCACTGCTGGTATTTGGCCCCCACATCTGAGATCTTCAAAAGCCTGCTCTTCAGGAAGAGACTGCCTGATTTAGGGTGAATGACAAAAATCTGTCTTGCATGAATGAGCCCTGTGTCACCTGATAAGCAAATAGTGGTCCACAGATCTCCAGGTTTTTTGATTCCTATCACTTGAGACACTGCAGTGACATTTTTAGAGATGCACCACTGCTGCTTGGAAAGGCAGGAAAATTGAGGTTCCTTCTTTCTTAACTAATGAATGCTTTGCTGAGTACTGCTCAGGAAAAGAATAATTGCTATTTAGATGTTTAGTTAAAATGTAAGCCTTCAAAGCAAGTACCCATTTTTTTTTTCCATTCAGTATAGAAGACAAGTCTCATTTTTCTAAATTAAGCATGTTAGGTTGGGCTCAAAGGACTATTTTGATTTTTGAGAAACATTGGAAATCCAATGGAAGATATCTTTCCAGTCCACCAATAGCTGCTGAGCTCTGCTCATCTTTATAGATGGGCTAAGTCATTTAGCACTGAGATGGAAAACAAACCTTTTCAGAGTTGAGCCCTCAAAGATTAAAGAAGATGCAATATTTCAGTGATGTCACAAGTGATTTCTTGAAAACACGTGCAAAAATATCAGAATAGATGTCATTTCCAAGAAGAAAATAAACTATAGGAATAAATGCAAATTGATAAGTGTTATTATTCTTTCCTTGACCAGTCCTTGGTACCTCTCAATTGTCCTACTTTTCTTTTTTTAAATGATGTTGCCATAGTGATATTACAGAACCTGCAAGACTGTCCCAGCTACTCATCATCAGAGATTAAAATATATTATGAAATGGGTTTTAATATATTATAAATTATACATACTGCAATACCAAATTCTATTATAAAACAGGCTTTAAATAACATATTGTGGAACTAGAATAGCTGTCCTGGGTTTATATTATAAAGTCTGATTTTTCAGTCTCACTAATGGCCCTGAAAAAAGTCACCTACTATAAAATTTTATCTACAGGCTTTCATTCATTCCACAATTCTTCCAAGCATGTGAGTCTGGAGAAAGACATGAGAATAGATTCTGTGCGACTGCCTGGGCACCTAGTGTCATTTAAGATGCTGTAGTGGAGCCAAAACTTTCCTGTGGGGAAAACAGGGAGGGAAGGAAGGGAGCTATGGAAGAACTTTGCTTTTTTGGACAGCAGCTGGAGACCAGGAGTGGTGCCCCAGGGCAACACTATTGAGTCAAAGAAATTGTATTTTACTTTACTCCAAGGAAAGTGAGGCTAGAAAGAAAACAACCAGATTTGCTTTAAAATGTGCCTTGCCACAGTATTTCTGTTCCCTGTGTTTAGGAAGGACATGGGGAGGCACAAGCAAAGAAGGATGAAGTTCCCCCATAATTTTCCGTCCCTCCCATATAGCAGTACATCTATTAACTACAAAGACAGTTTTAGTTTCTGGGCTGGACAGCCTGACAAGGAAGACCTTTTCAATTCCAGATGCCATCCAGAAACCACCCAATCCTATGGACTCAAAGCATGAGCCCACCACGTCACCCTGAAAACAGTGGTTGTTGCATCCCAGCTGTCCTGCTCCCTGCTGGGAGTACTAGCTCCTCTAAAGGGATTTTACCCCTGATGAGCAAAGAGAGGAGCAAAGAGGTGTAGCAGCAAAATAACCTCCCCCAAGCCCCATAGCATCAGGCTGTGCATGCAAACAGCAGCGAGGGCTTTGGCGTGCACAGTAGTGATAAAAAGCTGGGCACAGCGCGGAGACAACACCTCAGCACTACAGCAGAGCAAGGACTCCAACAGACAACAGTCATTCTGAGCAAGAAATAGCTTCCCTTGTTAAGAACTGACAGTGAAGTCCCTACCCAACTTTATACCCACTTTACATTAATATTTCGAGCTTAAAAATTACTGCTTGCAAGAGTTTGTTTTGTTACACAGGCATGAGCCCATAAAAAACAAACAGGGACCCAACAGTCTTACCAGTTCAATGCCAGCCCCAGGATTTTCTTTGGCAGCCAATTTTTCTGGGTGCTCCTCAGTGAATGGGTGTTTAGTGGTCAGCCTAACACACGTGTAAGTGCTTGGTGCTGGAGGATTTACACCGATTTTCCACAAGCCATGTCTAATGCAGTTTTCCTGGTTGCTCTTTGGGATTCTGGATTTGAAACTGGCAAGCGATAAGGGCAAGAATGCTGAATGGATGGTGTCAAGCAAGTTACAATCATCATGACTATTGTTATTTGTCACCTTGAGACATCAGGAGCTGTGTGCTTCACTAGATCCAAGCAGTGACTTCTATTCCCCAGTACCTTATGTACAGATAGTTCACTTGACCATGGAACTACACCAAAGCTCTGCATAAATCTCAGTGGCATTTATTGTCTTTCCGAGCAGCAGACAAGGGTTTTTTTTCCTAACTTTCTACAGGAGCAACACTTTTCATTAACCTGGCTTTTACTCATGCCAACTCAAAAGGTCAGAACCAGTAGCCTCAAACAGTGTCATCTTTTTAACAATGAGGTTTTCCTGCTGATGAGCATCAGGCACTGCTGAAACCTCAAAAAGTAAACATTATGCTCATAGGTCCCTTAAGTACGGTAAACTATCCATTTATCTTGCAGCTGCCAAGCATACAGTCCTCTAATTGCTGTTACAGATACACCACTGTAGATCTAAGCTTTACCAGCCTTGTCTTGACATTTAATCACACATCTTGTGCACGTCACACAACATGATTTGGACTCATCCTATGTCTCTTCAGAAGTACAAGTATTTGATTTGTGCGATCTGCAGGTTGTTTATGCCTGTATCAGAAACCCATCCTAAATAAACCCTGAGCCTGAGGCTTTTATGCTCTTACACAATCCAAAGGTTCAAACAGACGATGATTCAGAAGACCGCATGGAGAGCCAGCAGAGTCAATCAATTTGCTTGCTTCTTTGCCCTGTCTCATGAGTTAAATCTCATGCTTGCTTCCTTAGACTACCTGACATTACACTTCAGCCTTTGTTGCCTGAAGAGGTGTAAATAAAAATATAAAACTTTAAAAGATATCAATCTACTTCTGGATAGACAAAAATCCAAAAGATTTTTCCTAAACTGTGTTACAATTTAAACTATTCACCAATATTAACAGTGTCCACAATCTACAAGTATAATTTTCAGCATCCTTCATCTGCTCAAAGTAACAAAAATTGTCTTATGACACCCAATTTCAGAAGGAGATTCCTAATTAATACAGGATTTAGCAATTATAACATCCTCAAATATGAATGCCAATTCAGAAGGCCCAAATTTAAGGGCACCTATGATAAAGGTCAGACCTCTCTTAGTGTGCTGATTCAGTCATCCAAAAATAATGGGTTAACCTTGAAAATTCAAGCTTATTCTACCAGTACTATCTAATGCAGGGATAAATCAATCCACAATTTTCCCTGGTTCTCTCTAGCTAAACTAAAAATCCCCTTTACATTGAATCAGAAGTCTTCTGAAGCATAAGGGAAAATAAAGACAGAGATGAATCAGCATTTTTGATCAACAAATTTCTCTGACACAAAAGAAGTAAAACACTAATTTGAACCCACACAGGTGAGGGAAACCCTCAGCCAGAAGCACCCTCTCTCTGGGGTGTCTAAGATGAGCTACTTGTTGGCTTGATCACTATATCATGCACTAAAGAAATCCACCTGAGTCTGATGTTATTTAAGTTAAAGTAAGGACCATCTAAACTGCAAACATGTATCTTTGAAAAAGCATGTATCTTTGAAAAATCTAAGAGATTTAGCCAGAAGAGATAAGTGATGACAAGCAGTAATTTATGGAGATATATGGTTGACAAATCTTCCAAAAGAACGTTCTGATCATGTTTGAACACTTGAAGACATATGTGAATGAAGCCATGTTTTTTTCAAGACAAAGACAGAAATCACAGTGGGAAACCCCACCAAGGATCACCAACATGCGCTGCTTGGCTTGCAGACATCATCTCATCTGAGTACCCAAAGGTAGCTGGGGCAGATTTCTTGTGTGGTCCCAGGCTGTGATGATGGCAGGATGCAGCCTCACCACCTCCTGCACGTTCAAGTTCTCAGCTCAGCCACAGTCATCTCCCTTGCAAGTTATGTGATTACAGAGACAAACCTGCAAAGCCATGAATTAACCCGAGGAAGTCCAGCTGCAGTCACAACATACCAGGCTTGCTTCAGGTGGCTTTGCACGTACGGCCAAATGCAGCTTCACCACTTAGTGTGACCCCAGAAGGCACCTCAAGAGTGGCTGCCTGCTCAGAAACAGGTGACAGAGATTGGAGATGAGTGTGACTGATGTCAAACAGTGGTGACCGGGTGTGATAGGGCCCCAAAATACTGATTTGTGGGGAGAAGAACATGGCTTACACCAAGCTGCCCCAAGGTAGACACATGCCTCTGCCCACTGCTCCTTCCTGTACTAAGGATATTTAATGCAGAAAAGCCCTTTCCCATTGCTAGGTGCTCATTTTTAGCTACTTTCATGCAAAGGAGCCAAAATGGCTGCACAGAGACTGGTACTTCATAATGTGAAAAGAAAACCTGTTAATGATTATGAGAAAATTTTACTCTCACCTTAAGGCTGTCTCATCGGGCCAAGGAGAGACAAAATGACAGACAGGTAGAGGACAGAGGTTCTCTCTGATTTTACTTTTTTTAATGAAAATTCCCATCATGTATTTGGGTCCAAAAAGGAGGAGGAAAATAAGAGTTCCTTTTTGCCTTAGCCATGATTCTAGAAAGGGGTGAGTAATTTTAACCTATAACTTTTCTAAAGGATCAGCTTCAGGCAGAGAGCAAAATCTGAAAATCACAGGACCACAGGAAGCCAGCTCTGAGTTTGAAGTCTCTTGCAATGTCAGACACTAAGATAAATAACACTTCACACTACTGCTAAAGTTGCTGCAATGATATGTACCCTTCCTCACTGAGGTCCACTACCTAGGGAAAGCTCTCTGAACACTTTATATCTTTTTCTCTATCTCTTCAAATGCTGCTGGTACCCATCTACTGCCACTACTCCATGGCAGCATAGAAGAAATTGCCATACAGATGAGCCCCAAGCCTTGCTCTGTGGGCACTGCAAGGCCAGAGAGCTCAGGTAAATGGAGCTCAAAACAGAACAGAACAGCACTAGCAGCTACTTTTACATCCTTCAGTTCCAGCTTGCCCCTGTGCAAGCAGCAAACATGTCTCACTTGACTGACCAAACAGAGTACCTGAACTCACCCAACAGCATCACCAGAGAGAAGGCTGTGTATTTGCAGAGCAGACCAGAGAGAAGGCTGTGTATTTGCAGAGCAGTCGGTGCAGGGGCTGGCTTCATCAAGACCCAGAAGTAAGAGCAGCACCAGTGAAAACACAACTTGCTCTGTGCACTGTTATTTTGTGACCTCTGAACGGCCTTACTATGGAATTGAGACTAGAATCTCCAGAAGACTGAAAAATTACAGGCATTTGTGAGTTGTTAAAATATTTGTTGACATTTTTTAAAAGACTGTTGTAGAATCACAATGTGTGAGGAACTGAGCACAGCCCTCATTCCTGTTCCCTTGCACCAGTGCAAGGAGAAAGTAGTGAAAACCAGTGAAATTGAGGCCAGGAAGAAGGGATGAGTGGGGAGAAGATGTTTTAAGCTTTAATTTTTGTTTCTCTACATCCTACTTTGATTAGATTGGTAATAAATTTGATCAGTTTTACCCACATCAAGCCTGTTTTGCCCATGATGGTAATTGCTGAGAGATCTCTTCCTCAACTTTATCTCAACCCAGGAGCTTTTCAACATATTTTGTCTTCCCTGTCCTGCTGATAAGAGAGTGATAGAACAGCTTTGTTGGGCACCTGGCATCCAGCCAGGGCCAGCCCACCCACACATGAATTGTCAAACATGTACATTTGCACCTCAAGAATGTCAAATGAGGATTAATACTTTTAAGTAATTTTTTTTCTTAAAAGAAAAAAAATGAGCTTCCGCTGTCTTTACATCTAAGGTGTGTACTAATCTTTCCAGAACACACAATCATTTGCCAATTACTTACTAACTTTTCACATTCCTATAGTATTTCACTGAAAGCAAAAGTTTCAATGGGTGAAATAAGCCTGAAATATTAAGTGACTTAGGACAGAATGCACAAGGTTATCAAGAATATTTTCTTAGTAGATATTTCTATTTTGAAGAGGAGATTCTGAAATATTCCATACTATTAGTCTGATTTAATTGGATTTGTTTGGAAAACAAATAGAGAAAGAAAAATCCTAGTGATGTCTAACCAAATCATTTATTTCTCTCAACATTTGAAACTGCACTGAAATTACAGAATCAAAAAAGTGTCACAGAGCTTCAAAATCAAATCATTCATCTCCTGCTTCTATCAGATTTTTTCACACTAGCAGCATTTCATCATCTAAAAAGAAAAGAAAAGAAAAGAAAAGAAAAGAAAAGAAAAGAAAAGAAAAGAAAAGAAAAGAAAAGAAAAGAAAAGAAAAGAAAAGAAAAGAAAAGAAAAGAAAAGAAAAGAAAAGAAAAGAAAAGAAAAGAAAAGAAAAGAAAAGAAAAACAGAGAAATAAGTTATTTAAATTCATATTTTTGCTATGGAGGGGCTCAGTGGACAGCAGCTGGGCACCACTGCTATCAGCAGTGGGTTAACATCACAAAGGACAGTCATCACCTCAACATCTTTATATTCAGGACAGCTAAGGCATCCAGAAAATGACAGGAAAGGCTGTAAATACATATGCAGAAAAGCCTAGGAGATTTTTCTGGCTCTCAGTTCAGCCCACGTGCTCAGGTCTCCCCAGGGACAGAGTAGAACAAAGAAGAGGGTCACTTTCACAGATTTCTGCTGGTACCAAAGAAAAGCCAATTTTCTGAGGACTGGTGCTTCAGTGATGGAAATGAGCAATTTGAGTTTGTCTTGGAAGAAGAGTAAACAAAATTTTTTACCCATATGGTAACCAAATAGCAGCTGTAGAGATTTCCCTGATCTCAGACTAATTTTCGGAGAATGCTGTGTGCTCTCTGGAGGGGGAAAACACGTGGTGATTTCTCTCACCGTTTTTCATCAAAGAACCAAATTTCACTTGCAGTCCTAGCTTATGGTGTGAAAACTGAAACCTCAACCCAGTAGCAGGGGTCATGAAGCACACTCCAAAGCACTTTGTCAATATGTTACTCCCTACATCAAAACTGTAAAAATGCATTAGGACTAACACAGTGGGAGCCATCTCCTGATTTTCTAGCAACAAAACAGACAAGAGGCAGCCTTAAGGTGCTTACAGTGCAGCCCATCTTACAACCAGCCCAAAAGGCACACAGCATAAATTCCTCTCTATGTTATTTCACAACATCACTCCTTAAAAAAAAAGTTCCATTTCTTTCTTTATTGAAATCAACAATAATGTAATTATTCAAATATGAGAGGTCAATTACTCCAGCCTCTGCTGAAAAAATAAAGTTTTTGTTCTATCATATATATTCAATGAACAACAGACACGGCAGGAGAATGTGGCCTTTGATGTACCCATCAGAATTATTGCAACAGATGTGGAAGAAACATGGGCTATTGGCTGAGTAACTCCCAAAAGTAAGGATTAAAGCAGTAGAACAAACTATTTTTCCCAGATCCTGTTAAGCATTCAGATTCCCAGTGTGCTATTGTTTATAGCAAAGAGAATAACAAGAAAAGTGACACAAACACAAATCTGTCTAGGTGACTGTGATTGTCAATGAGCTGGTGAAGGATAGCCCTGAAAATGGATCTATGAAGAGATCACAAAACTAATTCCTTCTGTGATATAATCCTGGCGCTAAGATAGATTAATGTATTAGCATTTCTACTGTACCTCTCTAATGTTACCGTTCTAATTCAATATGCAACTAGGGAGATAAATCTCTGAATACATCCTGTATAAATAGGATGCATTGTTATGATTTTCTTAACAAACCATGGAAAATTAACATAGGCATTGATAGCAGCTTCATGTCCTAACTCAAATGCAATTTATTGTTTTGTGGGATGTAATGCTATACAGACAAGTTATGATATAACACTAATTTTTGTAGACAGCCTAGAGACAGTTGACAAACTAGAAATGTAATGTGCTGTCTGATCCCGTCCCTTCCCAATGTAGCTTTTCAACATGAAATATAGCAGGACTGACACTGCACAGCAAAGGACAATTTTAGCTGAAGTAGCAGAGTGGAAGATGGCAATTTGGCTTGGAATTGCTGCAGCTGCAGGGCATTGAGTTTGGGAGGTAGGGGACAAGAGCAAAGATACAAGCTGCTCTCTGCCTCCCAGGGAAATACCACTCAGGCCCTGACAGCAGGGACAGACAAAGTGGCAGGACAGATCACGTTTCTGTTTTATGCACTTACAGCAGCTCTTTTTTCCACTCAATCTCCTGGTGTAACAGGAAATCACTGACCATCCTAAATTTACATGTGAAATATAAAGGAACTTTTTTTTGATGATTTCAAAACACAATGCCAAGAAATCTGCTGGGCTTCCAAAGAGGTCTGCCCCACAGTTGGGTATTCAAAAATAGCAGGGCTCTGATACAAGAAAATATACCTTGCAGCAGAGGACACTAAAAGTAACAGCCTGGGATTGGGGCCAGCTCATTAACACCCTGCAGCACCATTTTATTTAATCCCACAGTCCTACCAGTTTGACAGTGCCAGAGAATGAAACAGGAGACAATAATCCTGGTATTACAATAGAAACTATGGTGCCTTGAATGCTGCAAGTAGAACTGTGTTGGTTTGGAAAGACAGGTATCTGTCAGGGAAAACTGGAGTTTCCCTTAGAATGGAGAATGTAAAAAACACCTCTCTCCAAATTATTACAATTTTGCAATTATGAGATTTTAGGCAAAAATATGGGAATAGGAATAACAGTTCTTTACTAGGAATATTAAAAATACTAATGCAGTAGTACAAAAAAACCACAAACAAGCAAACAAACAAAAGTCCTAGAGAGGCCTGACAGAGTCAGAGATATGACCTGACACCCTGTTGTCAGGGTTGGAAGCAGCAGTCCACATAAGTCCTCCTGAACTAACAGGTGTTGTTCTGTGAAGCAGAGAGGATCCTGTAGTAAAAAAA
>VXBR01002239.1:1238206-1325765 GCA_013400215.1 Cisticola juncidis | reverse complement strand
AAAAAAAAAAAAAAAAGTCCCATGTTGGCAAGATGGGTCAGGTCTTCCTCCAAGAATTTAGTGGAAAACCAGCTCAGTTGGTGTTTGGGATTGCTGGTTTATCCCAGTGGAAAGGCTTTGGCTTCTCCTACTGGGTGGAGCATCCCACAATAGAATGAACTACTGTTATCAGTCATGAGAGAGGCCTTAAATGGCCCATTCACAGGTGATGTCCTTCGGAGGAGGGTGGGTGGAGGAAGAGATAAGAAGGCACTGCTGAATCTGGTGCTATCAGTTGTCCCATTAAGAGAAGGTATCTGCCCTCTTTCCCCCCCTAGAGTTACAAGAGATAAAGAACTATATCTCCCAACAGCTTTCAACAGATGAAAGTGGTATACACATTTTTGGTTACTTTTTTCAACCCAAGACAAGAACTCACCTCACTTGCCAAAAAATCACAATACATCTGGACAAAAGAAAGGAAAGGAAGGAAAGAAAGGAAGCAAAAAGATTAAAGGGAATGCAATTGCTTTTATGCAGAGAGAGACTTAAAAAGAATAGGACTCCAGCATGGAAAATATAATAGGGTAAAAGCCTATAACAGTCACAAACAGCATGGCAGCGTGTAGGGAATGACTGCTCATAATTTTCTGATGCAAAATCTTAAGGTTTTCAAATGAAATAAATAATGATAAAAAAAGCTCAAGAGCAGACCAAAAGAGATAACTTTTCGCAAGATGTATGGTTGAGCTGTGCAGCTGAGCCATGGGATACTATAAATGCCAATACCTTTCTGGGAAATTGAGAAAATAATTAACTGAAAAACCTTTCTCAAGTTAGGAAGCACAGTGATGCTACCTGTGGCTTAGGAAATTCCTCAGCTACCGACCAGCAGAGAATGAGGAGCTTCATGCCCTGCCCAAGCACCCTGACTGCACCAGTCTGACCCAGACAGCTGCTGTGCTCTAGCAAAGGGTTCTTCTCTGACACCACACTGGGCAATACTTGACTCCCTGCACAAGCCTGAGCCTCAGCTTGCATGGAAAATGGACAGCTTGCCTATAGACCTGTAAAAAGTCACCATCTTGCTGCATCTGATCCGTTTGCATGGAACAGCAAAGCTCAGCTCAAGGGCTGTGCTGAGATGTCAGCACATGTTGTGAAGTGCAAATCACAGCACAGACGATGCCTCCACCCCCCAAAAGAGAAATGACAGACCTCCAGCCCTACCTCAAAGAAGATTCTCCTGTCATGAATAACACCTTATGGCATTTGCCAATAGGGGCTCAGGAGTAGAGTGATGAAAGCAGGGAACATATTTTGGGTAGAAGAACCCTTTGCCCTCTAAGCAAACGGCACTCATGCACGCTCATTCACCTCCCTTCTTTGAGGCTGAGTTCATGCCCCCTAAAGAGATGGCAGGGCAAGATATAGCAAGGACAGGCACTCCCAACAGCTTTCTGCCCTGGTACCCCTGACTATCTCGGGTTGAAAAACGTAACCAAAAATGTGTATTCTATTTTCATCTGTTGAAACTGGTTGGGAGATATTGTTCCTTGTCTCTTGTAACTCTAAGGGTGGAAAGAGGGCAGATGCCTTCTGTTAATGGGACACCTGACAACACCAGATAAGGCAGAGCCTTCTTATCTCTTCCTCCACCCATCTTCCTCTGAGGGACATCCCCTGTGAATGGGCCATTTAAGGCCTCTCACGTGACTGATAACAGTAGTTCATTCCATTGTGAGATGCTCCACCCAGTGGGAGGAGCCAAAGCCTTTCCACCAGCATAAAACCAGCAATCCCAAACAGCAAGGGAGTCTGTTTCCACTGGATTCCCAGAGGAAGACTGGTTCCTTTCTTGAGGATCATCTCTACTCCAACAGAGCCACATCTGTCACTCTGGGAGGATTTATTTTGGACTGCTTCCAACACCCTGACCAATAGGGTGTCAGGTTTGCATTCTAATTCTGTCAGTGGTCCTTGGTACTATTGCATTTGTCGTATTTTATTTTTACCTTTCTTGTTGTTCTTCTCTCTCTATTAAACTGTATTTCTGACTTAGAGTCTCACTGGTTTTGCTTTCAAACCAGTACACTGAACAATCCAAAGAAGGAAGCACCTCACTGAAGTGCAGCCCCAGACAAGGAGAAAGGCTTTGAGCAGATCCTGTATTTGTGTAAAGCTCGTGTTTATACAGTTGCATTCATTGCACCCTTTCTGCCTGTAAGTTCCCATTCTCAGAAGCTGCAGCCTTGGAGGGATTTGTCATTAAGTGTATGGTGCAGGGCCACTGTAATGTCTCCTCTTGTGAAAACACTGCAGCGTTTTCAACATATTTTCACTCTGCACAGATATATAGCTCTTTTGACTGCAATAATTGTGACTGCTACACCAGAAAAGTGCGAACGTGGAAAATACAGAGATCATCATGGAGAATACACATCTGCCATCTGCTACCTCTGCCTAATACAGCAATAAACTCATGGGGAAAGCCCCACAGCCTTCCTAGAGTGCCAATAGGTAGTACTGGAAAAGCATCAGCAGCAGCATCTCTCAAGCTGTACCCTGTGCAGAGCACCCAAAAGAAATAAGGAGGAGAAGAGGGGCAAGATAAGTGGTACTGATGAACTGCCACTCTTCTGAGATAGTGGAGCATGGTATATCACCAGGTCATTAACTATTTCAGAGCCAGGACACTGTAAGATAAAATAGACATTTTTGTGTCTATATGCTTCATTTTCTGTATATACCAGTGAGCTTGAGAAAACTCAGAGCAATGCATTGTAACACAGATGCCAGCCTTCAGCTGTCTGCAGCATGGGCACAGAATAGCCCCTTACAGGTGTTGCTGCTGACTCTGCTCTGCTGCAACCTGACAACTGTTCTTCTTCAGGATGGAGAGTTTCAAATCCCAAAGGTTCATGGCTGAGCCCTGTAAAGGGCTCAGTGTGGGACACTGGCAGTGCTGCTGCAGACTGATATTTCCTTTTACCAGGTATTGTGAGGAAATGCAGAAAGGATCCCTCTACTACAGCAAACCTGCTGCATTTGGGTAGTGCAAGTCTGGCTTTATGGAGCTAAACTCCAGCAACAGCTGGCTGTGAAGCACAGCAGCAAGTCCAGACTTCCTCCCTTCCCTGCACAGAGGTGCAGCTGCCAAAGAATTAATCTGCACTTGTTACTGCTTTCTTTGACCAAATGCTGTGCAACCATACTGCACAGAATTTAAGTCAGCAGGGCAGGCTTGATCTTTGCCAATACTACGGCAGGTTTGATTTATTCTCAACTATAACATACACTCAGACTGTGGCTTCTGGCAGCTTGCTTCATTTCCAGATCAATGAGAAATCATGGCGGGGAAGCAGGCTTGGGGAGTAGATGTCATTTGCCTTAGGAATGGGAAACCTGGATTATTCAGATCATTCACACACAGACAACTCTCTCTGAGTTGTGTTAGGAGTGCAGTGGATGAGTTTTAGGAAAACTTCCTACACTAATGCAGAAGCTGAGCCTGTTTCAGGGGTTCACTCAGATAGATCTGCCTCTCCCCAAGGAGATAGTGACAGATAGTGACACACACCTCAAAGAGTCCTACCTGGATATACAGGTGCAACCAGATGATATTTAACTTAAATAATGAAGAGAAACTTTATAATTTGTTTCTCCTGGGCTTCATCTAGGTCGTTTCTGAAAGCATTATCAAGACCATTACTGAGACTTTTTTTATTGGTTTAAAAGTTGCTTTCAAGGGCCAACAGAGTATACAGTTCAGTGGAGCTGGTGAAGGTGACTGCAAAACAGTTGAGGGTTATCCAAAATTGACACTCAGGATTTCTCAGGTGGACTGATTTAATAAGTGAATAATTCAAAGCCCCTTGATTTTCTATCACCTTACAAGCTCCAAATTTTATGAGAGAAAAAGATATGGTAGAAGGCATGTATAGAAAAGTAAATCTGTATTTCTGCATTGTGGAACACTCCTTTAATTTCAGCACTCTGTTTGTATTCAGAAGAAAGCATTGAGTGTTGCAGCTTGGAATATAATGTGAGCAAAAAGTCTGCAATGTTTCATTTGGGGCTGAAACATTTAATCCAGCTTCCAAGTGCTTATTTGCCAGCAAGAAAAAAAAATAATAAAAATGCAGGCAAGAAGACATGTCTAAGTAGAAAAGGCATCTCCTAAACTAAACAGCACTTTAAAAAAAGTAAGATTTTACTTGCTAGAAATCTGTTAAGGGAAGATTTTTCTTTGGACAAATACGTGGAAAAAGAAGCCTCTCAGAGAGCTTCTTTGAGAATCAATTTTAGATAAACATTATGAAACCACAAGTGGCATGATAAACATGCATGCCATGTTTCTTCAACCAGCTGCAGCTAGGAAACCAAGCAATAAATACTATTTATTTATATTAATAGTATGCTTAGTGAAAGTATTACAATATTTCCTAAGCTTAAAATCATCCATGAAGTATTTTATCATGAGGCTCAGCATTTTTATAGTAATTTACAACTTTAAAAGGGTAAACTCTATTGCTCTCTGTCAAACCAACAACTGGGTAAGTGCAGAACGCTACCATATGAAGCATGATGAAATTCATTGCTGCAGTCATTAGTACATATTGATTTTGTTTATAACAACCCAAGGGGAATACTAAACTGATTAAGCCTGTGCTGGGCGCTCTCTACTCTCTGACAGGACACAGGCATGGCAATACCAGGTTGCAAACCACCAGTACTGCTCCCTTTCCTCTGAGGACAAAGGTTTAGGAGATATCAGCATTGCTCCTTTGGTCAGCATATCCTGCTTTGCTCCATTTTGTGGCTAATTTTGAAGAATTTGCAGTTCTCAGACTGCCCAGGCTGCACAAATACTGACTCTTATTAGTCAGCACACAATTAAATTGTATCAACTCCTTGTTAAGTCAGATTTTCCCATTTTGTGTAACTTCACTGTGTTAAAAGCCCGATGTTCAGCCTTGAATCAAAGGTACTAACAGAACAACTAATTAAGGGCTTCTGTTACAGTTATTTAATTATTTCTGCAAAACACAAGCAAAAATATTTTTGCTTAAGAAAGTATGAAACAAAATGTCTTTTCTTGGTTTAGTTTTGTGGTAAAGTAGCATTTTAGATGAATGGTGGTTTAATTTTTAACTCATCAAAAATGTGACAATTCATACTTGTGGAGGAAAACTAAGTATGAAAATTGATTTAAAGAATCAGAAAGTTGCATTTCAATATTTAATTGAAAAGTATTCAATTATTTTCAATCTGTAGTTAGGGCAAAAGATGTGCTGAAATAGTGTTTCCTCTATTCACATTTTAAACATTGGTGGTAGCTCAGAAATTTCCCCTAATTAACAAGAAAAGACTGATACAGTTATTCCAGTTCTTTCTTCCTACCCGTTTTACTTAAAAGGTGGTTCTTTAATTGAACAGAAAAGCAATTTCAGTATCAATCACAAGTCCAGGGAATGGAGCATTATGGCAAAAAAAAAAAAAAAAAAAAACCAAACCCAAAAAAACCCCCAAAAAAGCTGGTTTAACATGCAAGAAGGGGGGAAATTAGGGAAATTACCATGCTTGACACTTCAGAGCCAACTTAGAAATCACCATCCTCCAGCCAAGCTCAGCAGTTGGGAGGCTACAGATGGGTTTCTTAAGCTTTGGAGTCGCAATGAAAGTACCGCAAGGTGTGCATTTTTCTTTTTTACATCCTCGAGGCCAGAAGAACAGTGTAACACAGCCCATCCCATAGATGCACCATCCTGCTAGTGGGGTAAAGAATGGAGTAAGCACTGGAGAACTATTGGCTCCAGCTGGGAAAGCAAAACTCACTAACAATGCCAAACAATGCAGGCCCAAAGAGCAGAAAGCACTTCCAGAAAGTAGACCTTTTGCATTTGAGGCAGTTCGATTCTCCCAGACAAAAGAACACTTCTTCTGCTTGGTCCCCTCTCTCCTTGCAGCCTGCCCAATGTGAGATTCCCATCAGACTTGTGTTGCGATTCCCTCCTTTCACAGAGAAAACAACTTATGAAAGTGGGCAACAGCTGCTTGCAGTGGATATTTCATGGTGGGTGGCCTTCATGTGAAAAACCACCTCTGCCTCAAACCCCTCAAGGTACTTGTCTTACTCTGTTTCAAGCACTTCTTTTATTTCACTAAGTGCAAAGAGCCCATTATTAGTGTTCATTTGTTCAACCTCTCATGCATCCCCAGACTGTGGGGATATTGCAAGAGTTCTTTAGAGGCTGCTACCACAAGAGAACAAAGGAAAAAACTTACAGCAACTACAGAATCACTTTTTATAGACTACCTCTTCCCGCTGCTCATGTGTGAACAGAATTGGTACTTGCCACATTTCTCTTGCAGCAGGCATAAGAAGACAAGTCACACCAGCAGCCCAGAATGCTGCCTTTGGGCAGTTTCCTTCTCATGGCCTCATTACACAGAGCTATTTCTTACACATTTCTATGGTGGTCACAGGAATCTCAACTCACAAGGCAGAAACTCATTTTACAAAACCTTAGAAATCTGCAAACCTCTCCACTGGCAGACAGTGGCTGCATTTCTACTCTATTTTTTCTTCCTTTGTTTTTGGGGGTTCATTTCCCCTCATTGTACTGCAGCACAAGCACAGACGAGGTCCAGCAGCTTCTAACAGGAATGGTGCGATAACCACCACACGATGTCTCTGCAGGGATCTAACCTGGCATGCACATACAAGTAATTGTCTCCCTCTGAATGAGGGAACGCTCTGGTGAGGATCAGACAGCAATTAACTTTCTCCCCCTCATTTTTCTCCATAGTTGAGCATTTTTCCTACACACTCCCAGGGAACATCATACAGCAAGGAAACACAGCACTCAAAGTTGCAGGTTTGAGAGGGTAGGCATCTCCTGGTGGAGCAAACAATCATTTTAAGCCCTGCTTTTAAAGTCGGGTTAATCTGTGTCCCCTGCTTCCCACACATAACTTCTTTTATTAGAGGTGCTCAGGACAGGCCATTTACACTGCAATGCGTTAGTTTAGGGCACACACCTTCCCACAGAGCCCACTTTCCCAGAGATTAACCAACACCCTCGAGGGAATAACAAACATAGCACCACTAGGAAGTTATTTGACTCAGTACATTTGTGACAGGATGTATATGGCTGCATTGTGCCTCTCTGCTTAGAAAGTAACCACCTAAAACCAGGTTATTCACCACTCAGGTGATTTTAGTTTTCCATCCATCTTCCGAGATGTATTTCCATTTGTTCATGTGTTTTGCTGTTGCTTGCCTTTTCTTTTTTTCTGGTTGTTGCTGCGTTTTTTTCCCTCATTTGTTGTCATTCTTCCTTTACCTGCAGCAGCCAACTGCTGGACATTCAAAATCCCTCATGAAGTCACTAAGTAATGTCACCACTTACTGTTTTCCACCTGCAGTCCCATCATCACTAATTACAGCTTCCATAAATTAGTTCATTGGTGACATCTAAATGAAGCCATTTACAAACTGCAGCAATGCTGAGCAGCCCAGCTCCCTGGTACTGGTAATGACTGCATACAGACCTCATCAGGCAGCACAGGAGGGATGGTGTGTTGGACGTGCTGCTCTTGCTGTCCAGCTATGACAGCACAGATTTAATTTCATCTCGTCCGTATAGGATATGCTGCTCAAAACAGGGAACGTGTGCTTATACTGCTCCCTGCACTTACAAACCAAGGGAAGAGAGGAAAAGCATTCTGGAATTGGAAAGTTTCAGTTTCTTGAAAAAGCATTTACCCACCCTGTTCATAAGCACAGAAACTGGGGTTTTACCAGCCTCGCTTACACACAATGCTCCCCATTACAATGTCAAAATGCCTTGAAGGATAAAAGCACAACTCAGTATAAAAACTATCATCCTGTGATTAGAAGGAACAGCAGGCAGAGAAAAACTATTTGTAGCAACCCTGTGAGATTTGCCATAGAACTGGATGTCTTTGGGGGCTTTAATCACTGCAGACTTCTTTAGGCAGACGTCAAGGTGCACGAAGAGGTTCAAGTTGCCAAACAATTGCATCCAGACACATTTCAAAGTACTTCCTTCTATATGCCACTCAATGAAGTCATTGTATTCCTCAACATTCCTTACATGACACATGCAAGAGAGGCACCCACCCTGCACCATTTTGGGGCAAACATGCTCAGGTCACTCAACCCACCATATGTCTAAGCAGCAAAAGCCAGTGGCAGCTGCAGAGCTTGGGGAACAGAACTAACTACAAAGGCCAGTTAATGTTCAACAGCCATATGAGGAAGTTTTGCTCCAAGCCACCTGATGCTCTGTTTAGACTCTGCTGCAGAAGTGGAAACTTGCATTTCTGCTGGCAGGGCACCTGGGACCAGGGAGTCTTTGCACTCTGCAGAAGCCTCCAGCACCATATTCCCATACAGTAATTCATGTGAAATGAAACCATGACTTACACTGCCAGACTGGCAAACACAAAACTATCCACTGTAGTTTTTCCCCTGAAAGCCACTGTTAATTTGATATGCATTTGCTGCTTTAAACCTGCCCTCCACAGCCCACAAAACAGCATAATGAGCAGGTAGTCCTTTTGGGAACACCTACACCACAGAACTTCAGTGAATGTGTGGTACAAAGAATAAGAAAAGAAAATTTAAGAAACCACTAGTTTTGCCATGGATGCTGTTCCAAGAATTTGAAGTAAGGTGTTTTTTGTAAAGAACCCTTCCAAACACATTGATTGCTTCTTGCTTGCAGAAAATCCCAAGTTAGGGCTCCCATTGATTTATGTCACTTTTAAAAGCCCAGTTCTCTTGAGTTATTCCACTATATTTCAAGCCAAGCAATTAATTCTTGTTTTTTAAAAAAAAAACTTTCCAGTGCATGAAAACTTTTTGGTACAACACACAGCATTATAGAAACAAGTCTCTCAGAAAGATGCTAAGCATTCATATGCCAACATATTTCACAGATTGAACGGCTCTGATATTAGCAGCCTTTGTAGCACATGTGCGCATAATTACGACACGTCTGGAACATTTTGTCACTTCAGCGGTGTTTGGATGTCTAGCACAAAAGACTTGCTGGCAGTCAGTCTGAAAGCACGTCCTAGTCACCAGTCCCATAAGCACTTTGGGTGTAGAGGTAGCCCAGATAAGAGGGAGTTGTTCGATCACATAGATACAGGAACATCATTTTTTCCCATTCAGTTAAAATTTCACAGAAAAGAAGAATTAAAGGCAATATATTTTAGCAGCTGAAATACTGATGCTTGCATGTGCTGGTAGTCTGGAGGAAACCTGCAGCTTTCTGTAATGGTTTGGCTGCCATTCTCCCCATCACCATCTGCAAAATTTTTCCCTCCTAAACATCCCAGTCTGTATCTTTATTTAGATACTGAAAGGAGCTTTTTCTACCTCTTTAATCTGTGCTTAAATCACCACCAGCAGCACAAAGTAGAAGTACCCTCACCTTGTTCAAAAGCACTCCTTAAATATTTTTTTGCCAGGCACGTTCTTCCCAAGAGGTCAAGTATGAGCACTGGGCCATAAAAGACAGCAGCGTACTTAGTTGGAGTGGCCCAGACTGGACTGGCACAAAGGAAACAGTGTTCTTCAGATGAGGCTTCAGTCCAGTCATGCCATATGCTACGGGTTTGCTCGGGATGCTGGAACAATTTTTTGTGCTCATTTTGGGGTAAAGCCAAAACCTACAGTAACCCATGGATATAGCAAAAAAAAAAAAAAAGGGATCTACCCACATAGCCCTTCTGGATAAAGGTGGAGCTCAGGGCATAGGGAGGTGTACAGCTCCACACCTGCCCTGCATAGAACCTGTGGGTACAGGAGAAAATAACTCCACAAAAGCTCTGCAGTCTCTTCCCGTACACCCCAACTGAGCAATTCCCCATATCTCACATGCCATGGGCAGCTCCCATGGCACCACAGCACTGCTCCAGACTTATTTGCAGAGCCACCCCCAAAAGCCCCACTGAAGGCTGAAGTAAGGGCAAGACAGGCTGCTCTGTCAGCTGCTGCTGCCCCATTTCACATCAAACACAGCAAAACACAGTTTTCCTGCTAACCTACAGTAACAAAGAGGGTCTAATTCCTTTCCTAATGCAGGCAGCAAGTGGTAGACAACCACAAGGAGCACATATCTGTTTTACTTCAAAGTGGAACATCCAGGTTATTCCTTTACAGCCAAAGCAACAATCCAATGCTCTTTTTTTTTTTTTTTTTTTTCCCATAGGTCCTCACAGCCTTTTCCTGAGCTCCTACCCTCTGCTTGTGTGAACAAGGTGTGCATTTCACAGGTGGAGCTCACTAGACCTAATTATCCCAAGATGTTTGACGCTGGTGGAGGTGATTTTATAGCCCCCACCAGCATCAAAGCACCTGGGAACCCAAAGCTCACCAAGGCCTAAAACTTCAAACTAGCCTCAAGTTTAAAATATAAAGCTTTTTTTCACTGACTATGGTATGATTTGAGATGAATGTCAAAAATCTCAGACATAGAAATGCTTCTTTAAACTATGGTTTTCATGTTTCTCAGCTAAATAGCTAAAAACCTCTAGCATTTTTTCATTGGAGTGGATTTTTTTACTTAAATAAAACCCCCAAACCAACCAAACCAACCAATCAACCAAAACAGCAAAATACCAAACCAAACCAAACCCAACAAACAAAAATAAAAACAACCTCAAACAAATTTAAAAACCCTACCCTGGCTGAATATCATCTCTGTTTAAGAATTCTCAGTTCTTAAATGTTCATATTTTTAAAGTTTTCCTTTGCAGCCACAGTATGTAGAAACATGTCTCCTGTTTATTTGCTTATTTTGAGTGCTTCATTCCTCTGCAGGGAACCCTGCAGTTGTAGGACTCCAACAGTCTTTCAGGAATCAGCCACCACCCTGACAGTGTGAGAATGAGAATTGACAAGACTGCAGATCTGTTACACCAATAATAGTTTTTTCCTCTTTGATTGCAATAAAATTAATGAAGTTACACAAGAAATGTATTTTATTGCTGCATTTTAATTTGCTCTTTAAAATTAAACCTGGAGATTTGGTTGTATGCAGACAGAGGGGCTGGATGTGTCTCTGGGACAGAGTTGCTGCTATTTTCCATCTATGCTGCATGACCAGTGAGATCTATTGAGCACAGGACAGCTCTTTCCACAAGAGAACTTCACCTGCCCTGGTTTTGGCTGTTCCCTCAAGCCTCTCTGAGAGTTCTGATGAATTTCCCCGTGAATTCCAATTTTTCAGTTTAAATACCTTCACTCTTGGAGGTCTGTGCTAGAGGCAAACCCATGTCCCCTTGAGAAGCCAAAGAAAATCTGCTCCAAGACCTCAGCCCCCAAGTACAAAAGCTCTGTCTTTGTTCCAAGCACTGGCAAACACAACTCTCCACCCAAACACTACTGTGACCTGCGGCAAATGTTCTCTTTGGCAACCATATGCAAATATAAATGGACACAATTAATGCACCCTTCCTTCCAATCACAAAAATCACATATTTATTTGTTTTCCCCTTTGGATTCAGATTTTCCTGCTGAAAAGGGTGACAAAAGGACAGACAGGTTTTGAGGTGATGGCCTCCTCCCTGTGAACAAGTAGAAAGTCTTTTGCAAAGAAGAACAAATTCTGGCAGCAAAACTTTGTATTCAGTTATGCTGAGGTACTTTTCCTTGCCTGCTTTTCTCGAGCTCTTCAGCCAAGGTGATGTCACCTCTGGGAAGACACATAAACCACATAAACTTTCCCAGGTCAAGACCGTTTTGTCAGTGATGCTAAGTGTAAGTGATCTGTCTCTCTTTGTCTTGACCCATGAGCCTATTTTTCACTTCATTTCCCCGCCTCTCCACCCTCCATCCTTTTGGGAAGGGGAAGGGAGTGAGTGTCCAGGTGAGCATCTGGCAACTTGCCACAACAGCATCCCAATGACAGTGCTTCAGAGAGAGAACTCGGAAGGAGCTCTGTTGTTTTGGAAAAAAAAAACCAAAAGCTAGTCTAGGAAAAAGTCTGACTGAATCTGGAGATTCACCAGTTGCAAGCCTTCCTCAGGGACATTTATGCCTGTGGCCCCACTGCAGCCTTGCTGGGTTTACTTGTAAAGAGGCCAGCATCCCTTTTCTTTCTTGTTTGCTAGAGGCCTGGCATGCAGCCTAGTTTATCACCTTATTCTAAATTCCAGGACTGTGGAAAAAAAATCATTTGCTGTTAGTCAACAAAAGCTGTCTTTTCTCTCTCTCTATTGATTACTCCTGAATAATCAATTGACATTTGGCACAGTCTTATTTATAATAATTCAAGTCAGCAGCAACGTAATTTAGAAACTGGCTACTAGGCATGTGTTGGTAATGAATCGAATCCATGGATAATTCAAATTCATAGACTAAAAAATTACATTTAAATAATGTTAAAGTTGTGACAACCTGACAAAATAGCACAAATTCAATATGAAAACTATACCTCCCTCCATGGCTGAGGGTAAAGCCTGGAGAAGACTTGAGAAGGGACTGGCATTTGCTGCCTCCCCCATGATCCTGCACCTTTGAGTTCATACCTAATTGACACCACCTTTGTGATCAGCTGAACTAAGTCCCTGGTCCTTCTTCAAACACCTCTGGTAATGTCATTTTATGCCATGGGAGGGAGCAGATGTATATTTTTACACAACAGATTGGTTGGGCCAGTACAAAGTCAATAGAGTGTGGTGTGTAAACCTCCCCTAGTTTTGTAAATTATGGAGCTGTTGCGTGGAAGCAGGAGAGACCTGAGCCATTTCCTGCTGGGCATTGAGCTTCCACTTACACCCACATCCTGTCACAACCCCAGAAACTGCCTTTTTATCCTTGTTGCACTTGTGACAAATTTTACTGTGACTAGAACCTGAATGGATGCCCTTAAACCTACAACACGAGACATTGGAAGTCATAGGTAACTTCAAGCTGAATAAATTAATGGCTCCTTAAACAGCTGGTTAACCTACTAATTTTCACATAGAATTAAAAAAAATACAAAAATCCGCCTGCTTTGTCTGGGTGTGACTGCAGTCAATCCAAGAAGGACAGGTATTCCTGGGAAGCATGTGCTGAGGTGCTTTGTGCAGAATGTGTTACTGGCACAGGAGCTTTTAGACGTGCACAGTCCACAAACATATCTTCTGTGAAATAACTGGATTTCCCTGAAGAACGTTCTCCCAGTAATCTTCAATAAACTATTTCCTCTTGGAGGAAAACAGAGCCAAAGACTTCAGGCTCAATGGAAATTCTCTCCCCACAGTAATGGAACTGACACTGGAGTTTCAAACTCACATCACCATCATCTCCCTACCTGCCCTATTGAGACTGAACTACAGAGATAAACATGTTAAATGAATTATTAGAGAGCTTATGCATTCAGCAGGAGGTTCATAAAGACATGAACTTCACGATGACTTATTTTATACGTATACATATATATATATAAAATACAACAACAACCAAAAAAAAGGAAAAAAAAAAGAACAGAGAAAGCTAGAAAGCTCATTGCTGTGTGCTGGATTGCAAACACTATGGGCTTTGCAGTGGAATTTCAATTATGGAAAAATGCACTGTCAAGCCCTCATTCAAACCCTTAATTACAGCGCTTAACCACCACATACTATTGAAGGAAACTATAATTCACTTTGAAAAGGACCTGGTTTATACCTATAATTAAATTAATCATAATTAATTCCAGCAGCTACTGCTATAACTATTGAAGGAGAGAAGTATTAAAGAAATGCACTATCAGGGATTGCTTACACTGTTATGATGAAAAAATAGGAGCTCCGCTTCATGTTCCTATTCAGTTCTGCACCCAGATACTTAGCAAAAAAACACCAAACTCTTTTATCTTCATTTCATCCTTGTTTCTTAATGTAGCCTTCTCTCCAGCCAAAGCCACATCCATATCTTGGACATTTACTAGATAATATTTCAAAGATCTAGCCTTTCCTGTCTGCCTGGTGAGTTCATCTTTTGCTGGAGCTATTCCCTATCCCTTACTGCCAACTCCAAATTCTGCCAAGGCATAATCTTTCCAGCCTGTTGTTTGAAGCAACGTCATTCCCCCTTCTGCACCCTTCAGCTGGAGTCCTAATCTCATGCACAAAAGCCTTTTCCCCTGCCTGAGGGCCCTTTGCCCTCTGCCATGGCAGAACATCTTTCCCTGAATGTAGGAAATGGCAGCTTTCCCTCCAACTACAGCTGCCTTGCTGCTTCTGCTTCAATCTTCTGTGTATTCTTGCCATTCCTTCTACAGTCTCTGAGTGATACCAAGAAAGGCTAACTGCAAGGAAAACGCCAGCAGAAGGAAGTTCTCAGGGAGCAGCAATCAGGGCTGGGGGCATGTAATCAGCAAAAAGAGGGTGGAGAGAAGTCACACTTTCTTCTCTTTCTTTAAGCAAAACAACAGACATACTGAAAGGAAGGGAAGTATTCCCCTACAAACTCTGGGTTGTAGTGACAGTATGGTGCATTAACAGATTACAGCATTTTGTTGTAGAGTACTGTTAAGCAGTAGGAGACTTTTCAAGCACCAGTGTCAATATCATGTAATCTTCTAAGTCATAAACTATTAAAAGAATACATTTCTTGACGTGCACAGTTTGCTCATCGGCTTTTATACGTGCCTGCTTTCTAATTTCACTGTCAGAAGACATCAAGTTGCTTTTATTCCTTCCTTTGACAGGGCTGGCTTGTTTTGGTTTTTGCTTAAAAGGCAACTCCTTTTAAATGTGTGGGTTCATATCTCTCAACAGCTTTCAAACAAATCCAAGTCTTTTTGTACATCACTGGCCGGCAGAGCTGCCTTCATCATTTCTTCTTCCTTGTAGCTCTATGCATTCCTTCTCTGGCTTCAACTGCACTGAAGCCAAAAACTTTGTTCTCTCATGATTTCCAAGTGCTCTGTCTGCTCTGTGAATGGGCTCCCTTTAAAAACGTGTCTGAATATTTAGCAAGGTTAAAGAAAGGACATTTGTCACTTTAAGATCATCTTGCAGAGCAAACTTGAGCAAACTGTTCATGTTTGAAGATGTGATTACTCATTAATGTCAAATTAAAGATGTGCTGAGATCTGTCACTTGATCAAGGCCTGAATTGCCTGTTCTGAACTCTTCTGTGAAGGAGCTCCAACCTGAAGTCCCTGCCAGAGTTCTTCCCTGTTTCACTAGTGGAATGATTATTATAATTGACAGAGGAAAACCATAAGCAAAACTCCTCCTGTAATTCGGAGGAGAACTTGTCTCAAATGTCCCATTTGTTTCATTGTCAACATCTTCTTGTTTCCACAACCTTCTGTCCTCTTCAACCACTTACTCTGCATATGCTTGAACTCATCTATTTCAACAGGTTTTTTTTGAAAGGACTGGGGGTAGCCCTTGCTTTTTATTCCCCCAAGCTTTTATTCCTTTTGTTCCTTCTGCTGTGACAATTCTAAATTAAAAACTAGAACACTCTAATTTCAGAACAAGATGGTTTTCAAATTTATTACAACTTAGAAATACATTGCTAAAAGTAAATTTTTTCAACAAAACTGTTACCCTCCAGAAAGACTTTCTATCCACAAATACAGTGCTAATCCCATTCAGAAATCTGGAGAAGTACGCAAAACTTGTCTTTCTTTTTGAAAGTTTTTCTTCTAGAATGCTGTCCTGACTATTTCATGTTGAAACTTCCTTTTCTGTTACAGTTATTACCATGTCTCAAACAGACCCTGCAAGCAAGAGCCTCGATGTTGATTATGAAAAAATTCTTTAGGAAGCATATTTGGTCATTGCTACTGGTCCCTCCAAGACTTTATCTGCGTGAGTGAACACAACCCAACCTGACTAAGTCACCCCACAGGTATTTATACAAACCAATGAGTGAACTGCGTGGGTAAAGAAACAAATCTTTCACTGTTTATCTGCACTTTCCTCCAAAGGCTTTGAAAGAGTAGGAGGTAATATATCAAGATGAACAGCGTCAGTTAGCAAGGTGTGAGGTCTGTGACTTCCCAAGGAGCTGTGCACACACAGGTGAGAAATTTCACGGTATCTGATGTGGCTACTGCTGGCAGAAATAAAAAATTTCTTCATCATCTTTCCCAACAGCTCAGCAGGAGAGAGTTGATCTTGTGCTGCTGCTTTTAAAGACAAGCCTTTGAAAGAAAACAATGCAGACACCAGACAAACTGGTAGAGTGACAATCACCTCTCCTAAAGTGAACATTTATCATCACTGTTGAGCAGGTCCACTCTTACCCGCTGCTAGGAAGAATGAAGGGAGGCATAAAATGATCACACCTACTGCTGACTGCCAAGGTCCAGAGGCAGTTTGCCCGTGGGATGCTGCGTGTGTTTGACACATTTTGTGTTCTGCTTTTAGCCTTGTGTCACACTTCCCAGTGTCGAGGCAGGGTTCTTTCTCAGCTGGCAGTAGCCACAGAGCTTTGCATCTCCAGCAAGGATGATTCCCCAGATTTCAGCACAACTACTCTGTTTTCCACAAGGTGTGACCTTGGCCTGTCATTATGGGAAACGGTGTCTCATGAGAGCCTGTGGGGCAAGCACCACATCCACAAAGGCAGTGGCTGACCTATTCTACAATGTCACTTTGATTTTAAAAGTACTATTAACCTTCCACCTGGAGTTTTTGTTCTATTAACTTAGAGAATTCACACATGCCCTTAAAAACTGTAATGAGCTGATGGCAGTGATTAATTATCTACAGGAATTCTGTAATAGATTAATATATATGATATCTTACTTATCAGGGGAAAAAAACACTTCTTTAAACTCCATGATCAGTCAAGCAAAAAGACACTGGATTTGTTGACAATACCAGATGCACTTAAGATGAGAGCATTTTTAGCTAGTAAGGAGACTGCTGTTTTAAAGAAATTCTTTACAGAAGACATGATGTTTCCAGTTCTATCCCTATTCCTGGTCTAAATGCATTCAGTAAGCAGCCTGATTATAATTAGCACATCAAACACTGAAAGGGTAGGATTTTTTCCACGAATGGGAGAATCATTTACTTATTTAATATTTATATGAAGGCTCCAGTGTCCAGTCAAAGCTTTGGGTTGTTTTGATGGCTTCTCTAATTTAGGTGTATATATATATATACAAGGCAAAACAATAAACCTCCAAAGGGACCAGGGCTCTGATTAGGTGGCAGAGCAGTCTGGAGCCTACAAAGAACCTCTGAGTTCTTGCTAAGAGAGACTTGCTGAGCCTTGTTAAGACACCTGCCAATCAAAGTCACAAAATCAGATTTAAATGTTTTCACCCGGAAACTGGACTTTTCATCTCTGCTGGTATTGAAAAGCATAGAGATAATTTTCTTCACAGTGGCTAGTATGGGACTGTGATTTGGGGTTGTGCTGAACACAGTGTAGATAATATGGAGATGGTTTTGTTATTGTTGAGCAGTGTTTGCACAATGTCAAGGCCTTTTCTGCTTCTTGTACAGACAAGAAGTCTTGGGGCGCATGGGAAACTGGGAGGAGACACAGCTGGGACAGCTGACCCCAACTGACCCAAGGGATATTGCAGACCATATGGCATCATGCTCAGTAGATAAGGAGAGGGGAAGAAGAAGGATGTGAGGGACATTTGGAGTGATGGTGTTTGTCTGCTCAAGTCACCATTATGTGTGATGGGGCCTGCTCTCCTGGGGATGGCTGAACACCTGCCTGCCCATGGGAAGTAGTGAAATAATTCCTTCTTTTGCTTTGCTGGTGGGATGGGGGGGGGGAGGAGAGGAGGGTTACTTTTGCTTTGCCTAATAAACTGTTGTTATCTCAACCCACAAATTTCCTGACTTTTGCTCTCCTGATTCTCTCCCCAGTCCCTCTGGGTTGTGGGGGTAAACAACCAGCTGTGTGGCACCTATTTGCTGTCTGAGGTTAAACCAAGTCACCTTTCAAGATTTGAATCTTTCATAACATTCTCTCCTTGAAAACTTGCTGAATAGCATAACATTTGTTTTCTTCTTTTTATTTTATTTAAAAGGTGTTGTTTTTCAGGTACATTTCAAAAGTAAAAATAGCTTTAAAGCACCTGTTCTGAAATACCCTATTTATTTTGTTTTTCCAGGTGTGAGCTAAGAGTTTATGGAAAGCAAAGGGCTTGTCTTTTGCCAGCTGAGTGAACTCACGGATTGAGGCTTTGTCTGAGTCACTCTTAAAATTTACATTTTATTTTGCTTTGTATCTGTCCAGGATGTATGAAACACCCTTGTCTCATCAGTCCATTCCTCTTCTCTCTCCTTTGTCCACTGATGAAACATAGTCAGATTATTTTAAAACAACAAAGTCACCAGGAAAAAAAAGAAGAAAAGGAGAGTCTGCAGTGTGGGGGAACAACTATTTGCAAACAGTTTAATTCCTGATTAATCCAGTGCACCAGGTAAAATGACCAATGGAGGAAAACAACTGCTCAGCTACTCTCTGTAGAATACATTATGCTTTTGGTGCTGACAGTCCTTACAGAGCCTGAAAACAGCAACAACCTGTGGTAACCTTAGCGTCATCTCCCTTTATCTTGTGCCAGGATGGCAGGACACCCTGCTCAAAGCAGTGCTGGAGAAGGTTTAACTCCACTCTTTCTTTGTGACCTTGAAAAGGTTATCTACACCTTCAGCTAATACAGCTCTAAGGTGGACATTTTTAATTGTACTCAGGGGACCTAATTTTCAGATGGTTTGAGAGAGATTTGGATTCCAGACTGCCTTAGCACATACAAAAACTCGCTCAGATCCTGGTTAGCAGTCCTGTTAAACAGATTCCCATCAGAATGAAAATGGGGTATTTGCCCAAGGAGCTTTTTTTTCTGAATTATATATTTTGTCTGAGAGTTCACTGTTACAGAGAGCTGTGCTACAGGCTGGCTGAAACTGCCTGGGTGCCTCGCCATCACCAGATCCCTGCACCTCTGTTTGTCCTTCCTGTGCCATGTGCTCGCCCACACTTGCTTTGCTGTCTCCAACCAGACAGGATGTTTGCTAGACCCTCCTCTAATCAGTGCTGCTTAGCAAAACACTAATCATGGAAAATACAGCTACTTTCCCGGTGGGTCAGTGAGATGAACTGGGCTGGTGCAATGTGTGATGGATGCAGGTAAAGAAATGAATGGATAGGAGCGGGGATAGGGAGATCTTCCTGTGGGGAAAACCCTCATGACACCAACTCAGACACCTCACGGAACACTGCCCTTGCTCTGCAAACCTCTTCAATGGACTTTCTTCTCAAATTTGCTCACACTGGGCATAACTCAAAGGGCCCTGTGGTGAGTCACTGTCAGCTGCAGTCTCCACCTGCACAGTCAAACAAACAGACTCACGTGTGGAGAGGAGGAAGAGCTCATGGCAGAACCAAGGAAGGGGCCAAAACGGATGTTTGTGTTTTGAAACCTCATTAATCCAGGGCATTTTATGACAGTGTAATTAGCACTAGAGGCTAAGAGGAGTGGCAAAATACATTTATCTCAACAAAGGTAGATAAAACCTGTAATTCTCACCTGAATTATGGTTTTCAAAACCCTCTCTAAGGAGGCAGATGTTATGCCAGACCTCACAATTAAAGATTTCATTCTTCTTGAAAATAACAAATAGGTAATTAGTTATGGGTACCTTTTGCACAACAAACAATTTTATTGCAGGGAGAAGTTTTGATAATAAACAATTTCTTTGCTGTGAGACTAACCCTTTGCCCCTCTGGGTGCATTTTCAAATGCATAGTGATCACAAATCACAGCTATGGCAGGGGTAAAGTCAGTGCAAAGCTGTCATTTGTAGAGAATATATTGTATATGAGAGCCAGGGAGCACCTGCAGAAACTGATGCAGAATTTGATTAAAACAGAAAACAAAGCAGGTCCCTAAAGGGGTTAGACAAATCCACAGACAACATGTGAATGGTGCACTCTCTAAGAATCATAGAGGAATGAAGTCTTACCAATATGCAGGGATACCACCTTAAAATATGGCTAATGAAGCTTTTCTATCCTATTCCCCCATAAACACACACATGCACAAAGTCATGGCTACCAGCAGTTAATGACAGATTTGTTAATTAACAGCATGAGGCAAAGCCAAGGTTGATGTTCTAATAAACAGGTCATTAACTTTGGTAATGACCAATTTGGGAAGATGATTGCTCTTACAAACGGTATTCCATGGCTTATGAAATGCAGCAGTGCAGGTCTGAAATACATCTGGCAGCCAAGATGTTTAACAGAGCAGTTGGTCTGAAGCACTAGCCATTCCCTGGGAAGTTATCCTCCATTTTTCACTAGACACATCACGTCACCAGGAATCAGACTAGATGTATTTCAAGTTACAGCAATTAAAATCCATACAGACGTAAAAATTAAATCAAAACCAGCTTTGAGACAACTAGCCATCTTTGCCAAGGTTGTTCAGAAAAGGTACTTGGTGTTTGTGACTCCTTCTGCCCTGAGTGGCTTTTTAAGACTGCTCTGCTGCCATTTAATTCAGACTTTTCACTCTATTTTTCTATGAGGTCAAAGGATACGCCTGTCCAAGGGACTCGGCTACTCCAAGGAGAGTAGGATGTCTTCATCAGTAGGATGTCACTGTCAGGGATTTGTTTCCTCCCTGCAGAAGAAGGCAGGGTAGTAATGAATGTAAGGACTGGGATGAATAGTCAAGTTACCTAAAACAGCCACAGGGGAATGACTTTGAAACATTAACCTGATTTCTCACGACACAAAAGCAAGGAAAGCACCTTCAGTTCCACCACACTGCAAAGCAAGCCCCAAAAGACCTATTTAGAATGTCTCAAGATCAGTGAACTACAAAAATGTTGTGTTTTGAAACAGAAGTAGGCTGAGATCATGTTGCAAAAAATTCCTCTGTTCACAGGACTTGTGCCATTTTTTGGTGTTACTGGAACGAGAATCAGAAGCAAAGGAAGTTGACAATAATGTGTGTCATGAGCCAGAGGATCCATTAGCAGAACTTTGGGGCCTTTTGAGGGGATAATTAAACGTCCTAAAGAACAGTCACTTAACACTACAGCACTTAGTATTTACTAGAGAGTTAGTAACCAGATACCAGAGGGAAGAAATTACTCTTTCTCTAGTTTACCATCAATTGATTAGAAAAAATAATGTCAAGGTTTTGTATGTTACGAAGTTTGGCTAATAGGAATGGTAGCAAAAGTTAGATCCTTGCAAATAGGAGTAGGATGGAAATGGATGGTGTTAGGGCAGCAGAGTTCACAGAGGATACTTACTTCAGAAAAGACAAAGCACTTGAAAACTTTTTAGGGAATTAGTCCTGACAGTGGCTGAAATTAGCCTGTGGATCTAGGGTCTGGACTTGTGACACAGAGATAAGCAGTACATACACACGTGGCCTTAAAAATTCTGCAGCTAGTAGTGCTGTCTACAGTAATGCTGTTAAAATGTGACATTTAAAAGGCTAAAGAAAAGCAAACTTTTCCAAAAGAGATAAAACTGAGCTAAACGGAAATCTGCCTGTGATACACAGAAGTTGGCATTTGCTTGTGGTACGTGCTTTAGACTAAAAGTGAAACTACCATTCTTTACCAGTAAGAATATAGGCTGTACACTTTTCTTTTTGCCCTCTTGCATTTCAGTCTAGCTATGCAGTGCCTTTAAGCTGAAAGCAATTTTGGAAGAGGTTACATAAGTAAAATTTAGCAGGATGGGAACAACCACACCATTAAGGGATCACTCTGTCTCCATGATGGACAGCCACATAATCATGAGCAATCCCAAGAGCTGTGCCAGAACCCCTCCAGCTCTTGCAGCCTTGCACTCTTATTTGAGTGCACAAGGACTGTTCACTGCTGAATACTCCTCTGAGTTCTTCATTCCTGAAAAGGAATGAAAAGACAAATGCAATCACTGATTCAGTCATCTCACAGAAGCTCAGCATCATGAAAAGCTATATTATACTGTAGGCAGCTATATGGATTTGGACTGGAGGACCAATAGTACCCAAGATTGTTAGGATTACTTACATACCTGAAAAAAGACCAAAAATGCTATATGTTTTAATGAATAAAATTTAAAATACGGACTTCTGACTTCCAGGGAAATCCAACTGATTTTGCATCAAAACATTTAAACAATATTTTATTTCTTGACATACTTTAAATGGGTTTAAATGGAATTTTCTTTCTGCAAATATAACATCACTCTGGAAGCAAAAAATATTGATAAATTGACATGCATAAAAATCACAACAGAAGTATTTTTGTAAACAGACCCCTTCTGTAATTTGTGATACAAGAGAACGTGGGAACTGACACAGATGAAGACCAAAGGGACAGAGGCTGCCTGTATCCATCCATCGATACAGCACTGAAAAGTCATTTTGAGTGCAGATAGGAATTTACTAACAGAAGACAAATGATCCCATAAGGCAGAAGAGAATGTTACTGAAAATAAAAGTTAGAGATGACAAAGCACCTGCTATCACCCAATGTAGCAATCAGAGCCAACACATTCCAATTGTCCGTCCTAAAAAATGGGCTTTATCACTAAAGAAGGTCTCAATTCATTATTTCTTCATTGATGTTATGTCAAATATGTAGGTCACATCATCAGCCTGCTATCTAAGAGTGAGAAAAAACTAGAGAACTCAGTTAAGGACACAGAATGAATAAAATTTACAGGATGAGGGAATTATTTTTAAAAGTCACAATCAGGTAAAAATAAAATTCAGCAATAAGAAAATAGTGAGCAAACACTGCCCCTTTTTATTGTTACATTTCTGACTATATAAACTGTCCTAATATTTCAAAGTTACTGGCATATTTAGGCCTTTCATCTTAGTGGGCTGAACTTGAGAGACCAATATATAGGCCAAGCCTTTCTACAGTGCCCCAAACTGAGGCTGAGATAGCTGAAGCTGGATATATTCAGAATAAAATAAGAGATGCAGCATTTAATGGAGAAGTGGCTCTCCCTTGGAGAACACCTGCTGAAGGAGATTGTAGCTTCAACTGCTTTTGAGTGGATGGTGGGGGTTTCTGACATATAGACCTTTCCATTCTTACAGCCTTTGATTTTGCTCCACAGGAATCCTTTCTTGTCATTGAACCAGGGAAAGACTAACTGTAGAAGTTTAGCATTATCAAGGCCAGACCAGGACCAGAATTTTCTTACTCCATAAAAGGCAATGCTGGATGGAGTAAGATGAATAGTCCAATATCTTGTACACCCCACAAAACTCTTAGCAGTGGCTTATCTCTGTCCATATGGAAATTTATATCGATTTCACTGGGAAGAGATTTAAGACAACACCATGCCTCAACTCTCATGACTCACAAAATATTTGTTGTCTTTCTTAAAACACTGGCTCCTGCACTCATGTGATCACAGAGGAATCTGAAATGCAATCAGCACTATGGGCTATGCAGAAAAGCTTGCAAAATCAGTGCACTCAAAGGAAAGGGAAGTCAGCAGAAAAACGCATGATTTAAAGAGCTTTTAACCCTCAGATGTGCTCTTGCAATCACCAGTCCTCCAAGTTACATAAAATAGTGCAGGTCAATTTGGCTAGTCAGGGAAGGGAGACCAGTGAACAGAGGGACATTTGCATTGGTACCTGGACTCCATCTGCAATACAAAGAAACCTGCAGCCAAATGAAACAGCAGGGGAAAAGGAGCAGGATTTACACTGGTTTATTTGGAGGAGTAACAAAAAGAATACTCTAGTTTCCACCCAGACTTGAAAAAGGTACATTTGGCTCAGAGACTGAGTCAAGGATCCCACTGGTAGGCAGTGCAATTCACTCAAAGATATTCTTAGCAGAGATAACAGGGAGGGAGCCAAACTATTAAAAGCAGTGAGTGCAGATAACAAACAAGAACACACCACAAGGTTGCATCCGTTCTTCAGAAATAGGATACTAGGACAGTGATTTGCAGCTCTGACAGATGCACAATACAGCATTTGGCTCTGAGATTGTATCTGTGGTCATTGGAAGAAACAATTTGATTGCATCTGGGGGAATTGGGATTTTTAAAAAGGGAATTAATCTTCAAAGGATTCAATGACCTTTGCTAACTTCTGAAAAAGAAAAGAACTCATATAGATTTTTATATTCAATGTGCATTAGCCGCTCATTCCCTCTGAGGTGATTTGCTTTAATTTTTTTTTCAGTTTTATTTGCATAAAACACAGTCTGCATAAAAAGACAAGCCAGCAAGCTTTGTATCTGTTTATACAGGATTTTGCTGTAATATTTTTGGTAGATTTGATGGGGGTTTTTTCAATACTCACAATCTCCCATCATTTCTGTTCCAGAGAAACAATTTATTTTCAAACATATCTGTACAGAGTCCTCCTGTACACGACCTGTTTCCCAGCCTTCCACTGCTGTTAAAGCCAAATCACATTTATATTTAACAGCTTAATTTTCCAAATTGGTTTTATCGGTGACCCTGTTGGCCCGTGAAGGCAGCGCTGGGGGGAGCTGCGACCTGAGCTGTGTGCCCGGCTGCAATGCTGACCTGCTGGCTGACACAACAGGGCATCCCTCTGCCTTTTTCTCCTTCAAGCTTTTGCCGATTTAAGATGGTAATTCCCTCAGAACGGGAATTACCTTCTGCTGAAGGGCATACAATGGAATTGTTTTGTGCCCGACACAGCAAGAAGATGGCCAACAGTGGAGAAAGCTCAAGGCAGAGGTGAACTAACAAGTCCACAGCAGAAAGGCACAAAATACCTGCAAAGGACAGGCTACAACAAACATCTTCTCTCTTGCATGGCTTGCATGCCTCTCTCAGCCTGACTACTCTCTCAGCTTTTCATCACACACAAGGAATTGTAGTTCATTTTCTGCTCCTTGGCTATCTGATAATCCAGGTTATTTTGCCTTATTACCCTACCAAGAGTCACCAACTGCACTTCTTTCCAGTCTTGCAGCTTCCCATCCCAGCCTAGCTCCAGATATGATATGCTCCAGGAATATCTCAGGCTTGTGAATAGGTTTGGGTTTGTTTGTTTGTTTGTGGTTTTTGTTTCTTTGTGGGGGGCTTTGTTAGTTTGTTCATTTTTAATTCAAACCAGAAAAGAACGAAGAATTGTGAAAGGAAAAAAAAAGAATAAATCCAAATTGGGAAAGGAGGTCTTTTTACAACTTTATCCCATGACAAACATGTTGAAGCATTTTTCTCTCATTATTGTGAACAAAGCTCACATCTTCCTTGAAGATGTTCAGGATTAAAATTCAAACAACTTTTGAAATGTAACTCAAGCAGTAAAGTGTAAAACAGTTGGGCAAATCCTGCTTTGTAAAGCAGCAATGGCAGTAGAACAATATCTATGGTCTTGTGTATAGATATGGAGAGATGGACCCACTGATGAACCAGTCAGCAGCACACAGAAACCACTCCAGTCACACCAATAAGCATGTGCCTACACTCAAAAGAGATATACCCCAACACAGCAATTTAGAGAATTGTTAATGAGGTCTCAATTTCCAAGTTAGGCTTGGATGTCAGTCTTGAATTGATAAAAGCACTGCCATGGAAAGGAAATATTTTAATTTTATATGTGCCAGAATCCTGTCAGTTTTCAGACATCTCTATTTCTCCTCTCACAAACCCTCTTAAAATTTGTCCCCTGGGAATATTGCTCAACTGGATAGTGCCAACCAGGACCTGAGAAGAACAAACTGACTGAAAAACATGCAGACCTTCAAAGGCAGAAGAAAATTATTCTTGCTGGAAAGGAGATTGTGGCACTAAAAAAAAAAAAAAAAAATTATGTGGCTTCTCTGTGCAGAAGAAGTCAGTCTGCCAATCTTTTCTCACCCTGATCAGCGGCTAATTGCAGAAGTGCTGACGATCTGTGTGGCAGTGAGCACTCAAAGATCAATAGTTGTCTCAGTCTGTCAAGTCAGTTATTCCATTGCAGACTATGGAGTTACTCTTGCCCTTAATCTTCTTTGCGGCTGTAGTTTCAGAGCTGCTAGCACCCCTTCCCTTTAGGGTGAGACAGGAGCAAAGGCGCCTGGCAGGAGGATGAGAACAAAATGTATGTAAGAACAAAGGCCAGAGGCAAATTATAGGGACTTAGCCTCTATGCATGCACAGGCAACATGACCCTACTATATTGTGTTCTCAACAAGATAGCTGTAAGCCCTAAACATCTGGGATATATAGGGCATAGGGAAGGACAGGCAGGAGAAACAGGGAGAGGGACATTCATTCAGGGAGTGTTTGACAGAAGTCAGGATGGACAGACATGCCAGATGAGCTGATGGCAACAGAAGGATTGCAACAGCATGAATATGCCATGTAATATATGACATATGACATGTAACGTATGAAGGGCTGTCTGAAGGAAGTATATGTGCACTGGGACTGCTTTCACGGTTTTGACATTAAAGGGAATTGGGCAAAATCAGAAGGGTTCACTTTGCTTTGAATGAAATAACATGCCCAATATACTGTACAATTGGAAAGCATGTTAAAGTTGCAATTTCAGCTGGAATTTTTCAAGTAAAGAAGTGTAACAAATAGCAATGCTTTTTGGTGATTTTTTTTTCCCCAGAAATAGAGGAAAAAAGCAAAAGAAATTAATACAGAAAACTTCTGTTTTGTTTAAAAGAAAACTGCACATTTTGACATGTCTTTTTTCAAAGGCATTCAAAAATTTTTTTCTTCACCCCAGAGGCATTCCAAAGCTGACCTGTTTGTCCATCAGACTGTCCCATCTGCCACTTTAATAGCTTTTTAATATATTCTCTACATAATCAATATTTACATTTCAGTAGCAACTAGCAGCTTCAACAGACACCACAGGCCCCATAGTATTAAAGTGAAAAGGAGCTGTTCCCCTCTAGTCAGATAAGTAAGAAAGATTGAGGAAAGGGAAATACAAACAGATAATAGAAATTATTTACACAAGGTGATTTGTCAGATCAGATATATACCTGGGATTAAAGCTGAAGTCCCTAGCTCTGATGGGGAGCTTTCAGGACTCTAAACACAGCTATCCAAGACTAAAGTTTTCCCCAAGGTCAAAACTTCCTCCAAGTCCAATGAGTTCTTGTTTTTTTCTGAGCCCAGTCTTAAATTCTTTATTCAGAATGGAAAAGTGGGTACAGTTCAGGTTTAAGTCACTATGCAGTTAGGCAGGTCACTAAATTTATACCTGTCTTTGGTTCCATGGTTAGAAATAACACACATACAAAAAAAAAAAAAAATCACAGGAATGCTGGGAGCCCTTAATCCACTGCTGACCTCCACGAGTGGGAAACATGAGACTGGTGGACTGAGATGGACAGAATTACAACAAACTTCAGATAATCACAGTACCAATAGTTGCAGATGGACCAAGGTCCATCTTCTTTCACAGTCAAGAAAACAAAACCTGCTTTTAGGATCTAATTCATCTGAACAATTAAGGCAATTAAGGTGAGGCAAGATCATCTGCAAATAAACAGCAGGATTGATTAGAAAGGTATTTGCTAGACTGATGTGTGGGTACGTACATGGGTATGTGACTTCACCTCAGAAGCAATTTTTATGCTGGATTTCTTTATGTGGATAAAGCACAGCAATCTTCAAGGCATCCTTAGACCTCTGGTGGTCTCTGCCCTTGATGGGATCATGTAAAGAGGTGCTGAGCTTTCCACCTCTGTTCCATGTTGACTGCTACTGTAATAAAGCCATTGAAGCCCTCTTCAGATATGGGAAAGCCAAAGGAAAGCACTTGCGCACTTTTTGCCAGGTGGGAGATGGTTGAGGTCCAAGCCCAGTTGTTCAATAGATTGAACAGAGCCTGGATGCTTGATAGAACCAACATTACTTCTGTCAAGATAAGTTATTAGTTGGTTCAATGGCAACAAAAACTTAAAGACATCATGAATCGATACCTTGGTAATTGTTACATTAATTACTGTCTGTCGTCATCTTCTAAAGTACTTTCTGGAGTTCATATTTTATGAAAGTTATCTAGCTGCCTTCTAGAAGCCTGTAGGCAATATTCTCCATTAATAAGATCACAAATGAGGGTGCAACCTTCCCTTTGAATAAAGGCACTCATAGTTTCCAAAACAACTTTGTTTTCCATGGGATTTTCTTAAGTTTATCTCCCCCACAAAGATGGGGTGGGAGACAAACTATCAGGGTCTGATATCTGTAGGTGAAGAAGAAAGAGCCACTGTGCCTTTGTGAATAAAGCAGAGGGCAAAGGCTCACAGGGAATATATGTTACAGAAAGGGTCAGAGGGCAGGTTGGACTCTGGCCCAGAAGACCTTCTTCACTGCAACACCTCACCATAGCATTGAAAGGGAAGTGCAGACCAGCACTCAATATCATTATGTCCTAGTCAAGGTCAGATTACTGTGAGAGTTTTGATTAATGCATAAAACACAATCAAATCAGCTGAGCTGGCACCCGGCTCTGATGTTTGTTAAAGAAGCTGCCATGTTCATTAGATGGAAGCAAGCCACCTAAAAGGTCAAAACTAATTCTGAAAGCCCTGCTAAGACTCAAGGTGGCAAAGCAGGGTGAACCTGGCATGACAAAAAAAGAGATAGATGCCTCGGCACTCGAGCACTTCTGCTGGACTCTGTCACCACAGTCTTCAATATGCAGCACTTATCGGTGGCATTTATCTTACTGCCAGTCCTTAAAAAAGGATTCTGTCCTCACCAGGTGGAGACCTCAGCATCACTGATTTGCTCAAGGATACTGAGGCTATGACTAACTCAGAGTTAAACCTAGATGACAAAATATAATTTGAGGAAATATCATTTCAAATGCTCACAAAAGTAAAAAATCCTCATATTCTGGTTGTCCTTCACTTTAAACGTAAAACAAGCAGGATATCAGCAGGGGTCCTTTGTTTTTAGCTTGCCTACACATTACATTTAGGCACAGCTGTAATTATGGACAGAGCAAATTAAAAAAAAAAATTAGTCAAAACTGCTCTAAGTACTAAACTCACACAGACAGGTGGGAAATCATATCTTGCAGAATTTCCATCAAGCATTGATCAGCAGACACCAGGCTTTGAATAATAAACTGTAAGCAACAAACTGATATTGTAAGGTTTTTACTGGAACAAAGGCAAGAAAATTGCTAAATTAATGCTGACCTTTGTAAAACAATAAAGCCACAAAACCATAGAACAAAGATTATAGCAATAATATTTAATGACCACCAAGAACATTCCACCCTGTTGTATTCAAGAGTAAGATATACTATGACAGTATGGATCAAGAGATTTGACAGCCAGGCTAATCATATGGACCTGTGTTACCTGTGTCTGAAAGTGCTGGAAAATACAGGAGTTTTAGCAAGCACCTATCCTATTCTAATGTCAGTGTCACCAATTTTGAGTATTTTATTCAAAAGGGGCCAGGCACTCCAATCTTTTTTTAAATGCCTAAACATCATGTGAGAAAAAAAAATTGGATGTGTATCCTAAGAAATAATGAATAACCCAGGCAGTGGAGAGAGAGATGTGCAGAAATTTCTTCCTTAAACAATATTTTTTTGGTCTATCTCATGACAGTTTTGTCTATGAAAATGAAGATACATCAGTTCTGAGTTTACAGAGCCAAATGATACTGTTTGAGAGACACAGATTGAAACAAGAAGGCATTTTGAAGCAGTACATTGAAATACAAACAGTCTAAAAACTAGAGTCAGTATATTCTGAAGTCACCTGTATTTTAGAATGAAGTTTTAAAATACCATTGAAATGCATCCCTTTTCCTTTCAGCTTACTGTCAGTCCACAGTGAAACTTAATATGCACTCACATAAACTTCTCTAGCCTGATATGAGGTTGAGTTAAAACATTCCCACAAGCTCACTGCAAAGCCAGGAATGTGCTGCAGTCCACAGGTTTAAGCTCTAAAAGAAATTTGGCTGTGGCAAAATTAACACAAAGCTGAAACTTTATATGTCCTTAATAAAATCATTGAGCTCAAACTTACTGTATCTATTTCAACAAAACATTACACAAAGAAGTGTAGGTTATTAAGTAGAAAACTCTCCCTGTTCATTTTTCAGTTTGCAGTGGCTAAGGACAATGGGCTTAATATTACAGCTTCCAGTTCTTCATACACATTTCTACAGCTCCTCCACATGAACATTGCAGGGGGAGGGGGCCTCATTTTGCTATTAAAATGCTAATAATCTGGAAGTCTTTTTCTGATTCATCCAGTCCTCCCAAGATTGCTTTGCTTAAATTGGAAACATAGCCAAGTAATGTCACCAGCTGAGCCATTCACAAAAAAAATAGCTCTGTGGCTCTAGAAGCCTGCCTCTTTACACGGTGACAAGTCACATATCCCTTTTTACAAAGCAGCTTTGTGTGCATCAATGTGCGTGACTGCATGCATATATATATATTTCATATAAATATATACATATGTATATATATTTCAGAAAACAGACAGTATCAGAAGAAATAAGATTATAGTTTTGTGGGCAAAAATCAGAGTTCTTCCTACCCTTTGTTCACCATAGCAACTCTCTCTCTCTCACACACACACACACACGGGCAGACCAAGAGGAAAAAGAAGAGCTCCTACACAATTTTCAACAACAAAAACAAAGCTTTTGTCTTTTAGACGGGGATAAAACACTATTCTAACAGTTATCGCATAGGCACGCATGAATTTGTCAAAGCAAGTACATATTCTATTTCCCGGCCTAGGAATTTAGTACAGCCTATTAGGAAATACCTGACTACTTCAAACGCAAACATTTCTGTGTCTTATAATAGTTGTCCTGCTCACAGCTTCCTGCTTCTTAACTTCCTAGGACAGCAACTGCTTCCTACTTACTTATCACAACACTACATGTACATGCATACACATACAGAGACGTGTTACTTACCAATTCATACTTCAGTTTTCCAGCAACACTAAAACCAAGGCAGAGGGTAACAGGAAAGGTTATCGTGTTTTACTAATCATGATATGTGTTTTGGCAGTACATATAGAGCCCACATGGTAGCATCAGGCTTACACTTTGCAAGATGCTGTACAAACACATATAGGGCATATGTTAGTCAATTTCCAGTTCTTCCTGAAGACTATTCCTGAAGAGCCTGAGGAGATGAGCAATTCCCGCCAAGGTCACATGAAAAAAATCCGCTGGCATCATCAGGCCCAAATTAAGCAAAAAATGTCTGCGGTTTACAAACAGGTCACTGCAACACAGGGAGGTTAAAAGACCCGCTCCCAGATACACAAAAAGTTGCTTTCAGAGAAGCTTGAACATAAATCTCCCAAGTCCCCCTTGACGTCTTAAATGTGACCTACTTGCCCTCAGACAGGAACATACATTGCTCTGTCTGCTACTTTTCTTTGTGTGTCTTTTTTCCTTTATCTTGAGAGAGCACCTCCATTCTCTGAAATATGCTACTAGTATTACACAAAAAATAATGTAACACTCACCCTCAATCAAAGCTGCATGTCAGAAACATTCCTTCACAACAGCTATACCTGTAATATTTTGAGTACCTGCAGACAGCTGTAGCTAGGCTATGGTGGAAGCTGCAACACAACTTCTTCTGTAGAAGAGATCTGATTTGCCATTGTTTTTCCCCAGCTTTAAACTGAGGCTCCACTGACTTTTGGATAATAACTGAGTGTGCCAGTCATCAAATAAAGTCATTAAGAAAGGCCACGTCAAAACAACATTCTTGAACAAAAACAAAAACAAACAAACAAACAAACAAACAAAAAAAACAAAACAAAAAAAAAAAGGTGTATTTACTTTTCCCCTTGTGTCATCTCCTTCCAGTCTATTTTCGGTGTGTATGTGCCTGGTGACCCAAGGAAACTTCAGTGGTGAGGATGGAGAGAAAACAAGGTGACACTGAGCACATCTGATCAATTTTAAAAAAACACCTTTTTCTACAACCAGGGAGGCTGACGTTGTGGGAGAGAGAGAGATCCCTACTTAATGAGCCTCTTGTAAGCACAAGAAGAGCACTGCCAGCTCACTGCTGTGCAGCAGGTTACAAGGGGGCTTTGTAGAGCCAGTACTGCTAAAGTAACTTGCCTATTTTATGTCACCTTCTGTGGGCATCTTTGAGCTGCTGATCCCCCTGTAATTTCTCCCTCACACACTAAGCCTACCAGCTTGCCAAGCAAGGCAAGTCAGTCTTGGAGACTGGGGAATATTGCCTTCCTGTTGCTGTCCTAGCACTCAGTAGAGTCTGCATTTGCAGAAGGATGATTGATGACGAGAGAAACAGATTTTCTTTGGGTTTCAAAGTCACGAGACAAGTCTAGCTGGCACGCACATAGCTGAAGCCAAAGGACCATTTCTATTTTGATATACATGCACTAAGTGCTGGTCTCTGCAGCTGCAGGTCTGAGACTGTGAGTTCCTAAACTGTGCCTGCAGTGGGATCTCAGGCATATCTACCCAAGCTGCATTCCCACACTGGGCTGCAGATAGACCTTCAGAGAGAGAATCAGCTGATGTTTCTCTCCACTAGTTGCACACTGAATTTTTAGTTTTCTCTCCTAAAATAGTGCTTTAGAACCTTTTCTCTCCACACTCCCCCATCCTTGATTAAAAACCATATTAAATTGCCCTGGATGTTACCTCTTGCACTTTTTGAAAAAGCATCTCTGTTCAGTGGAATGCTGAAAGGGACTGGTAAATAAGAGACATTGCTGCCATGCCAGGAAGAGTGCTGCTGTACTCAATACCCTCACATGTGTCACTTGTTTGCATGTTGTCATTCATGCTCTTGCTTGTACAGCACAGTGATTGAGCATTTCCTCCAAGTAAATGTGTGTATATCCTCTTTACTGAGCCCTACACAGATGCACAAGGTCTCCTTGAGGACATAAATTCATTTTCCTGTCTTTTCAGAAGAGTGGCTGATTTTAGTGTCATTAGCTGATCCACCCTGAAACTTCCTTGAGCCATTCATTGAGGCAAATGTCTAGGAAGGTGAAACTAATGTTACTCATTCCTTAGTTCATTTACTCAAGTCACACATATTAAAAGCAGTAGTCAACTTCATAGCCAAGATTTTTAGAAAGAGGTGGCTGAGGGGCACTCAGCAAAATCAGCATTGATTTTTCAGCTTGGAACACATCCAGATCTCATGAGGCCAGAATAAAATAAATACAAGAATCAGGCCTAAAATTTGTTAAAGGGAATAGTATGTACAGGACTGTCAGCCAAAATTAGTTTGGGCAGGTGAGAGGAAATGGGTTAATAGGGAATAAAAAAGCTGAAATAATTAACCTCACTTAACATGAGTTTATGAGGGCAAAAGACCCTGTCAAGTTAATGTAATATTAATTTGGGGAAAGTCCTAAGGTTGCTGCTACAAAGATTGCATCCTACTCTGACTTCTGTGCTTGGGATCCTGAGGAACTTCAATCATTAAAGTTTGGAACCAGATGAACAGATTGAACGGATTTAAAGGTAATTGATTGACAAGTCGTGATTTTGGGAAAAATCTCCAGCAGACAGGAAGAGGCTGCTTGTGGATATGCATACTTACTTGCAATTCTTAGATACCCTGAACACAGGA
This sequence comes from Cisticola juncidis, assembly GCA_013400215.1. NCBI lineage: Eukaryota > Metazoa > Chordata > Aves > Passeriformes > Cisticolidae > Cisticola > Cisticola juncidis. The sequence goes on along the minus strand of VXBR01002239.1, from coordinate 1,292,235 downwards.
GCAAAGTTTCAATGAGAAACTTCCTCCTGCTTTGTCTCCAGCCAGGCTGTAGTGTCATCTTGTGCCACTAAACCTGTCAGCCTGAAACATCCAGCTTGCTTTCTCTGCCAAAGTTGTTATAGTAAACTTGAAAACAACTGGAACATCTCCAGACTGCTGCTGTCCCAGCAGACCTCCCTCTGCTATTCATTTCTGACTATTCTTAATAATTTATCTCTATGTCTTGGGTTTGATTAATACTAATTGACTGTCAAAAATGTAGCCCAGTGCCCAGTGCTCTCCATGTTGTCCTTAACGAGAAGAGGATGTATAAAAAAATTTTGTTTTGCTGAGCTCCAGCTGTGGCTCCCTCCACCTGAAACATCTGCCCCTCACAGTCTCTGCTCCATGGTGTGGGCAGGGTCAGCTGTAGTCAGGATGCCAGGATCAGAGCATGGCAGGTATTGGCAGCCATGCACACCTGCAAACTGAAATCATAGTGAGAGGCAATGTTTGTGCGCCTTATTCTCAAGCCTCACATTGCTCAGCATCCTCAATGCTCCCACAGTGACCTGGCCTTTGCCACTGCTTAGTTATTTTCCACAGCTGCCATCAATAAACAGTGATGTGAGGTCTCCAAAGTGCCCTGAAGGTTCTGCTTTTGGTCAGATTCAGCTGGGCTAAGTTGAAATTGCTATATCTATGAAAAATGTTATTTTTTTGCTGCAAACAGCTGGAACAAGTACAATTGAATTTATATAAGGACTGGGTTTGTTTCTGAGCTGATGACTCATGTTCTTGTCTATTTCTGATTAAATATTATCCTTGTAAATGGCATACACATTTTTTCATATTTAATTGTCATGGCTGAAGGGATTTAATCTATGCACCAATTCAATAAAATGTTATCATCAGCCAGCCACACGAAATGCAATCAGAGTGCCATTGCACGCATGGCTATGAGACACAGATATGTGCTCTTGCTTTCAGGGGAAGGCATTGAAGATGGGAGCTGCTTTACTCAAAGAGAAAGAAACAAAAAAAATAAAATCAAACTGATGCTGCATTCACAGAGCCAGATGTCTCATACGCAAACAAAAGTCACAAGCAGTGAAGGAGCGATCCCAGTATACTGTGATATTTAATTGATGCAAGTCTGATGTTCAAAAAATCAGCGGGCAATTCCCACAAATACGTGTTCACCGACAGTAAGAAAAGCAGCTGGGGTGCTAATGGCATTATCCCAATCTTTCTGAAGGCAATGAAAGTTATTTTCAGGCCCATCTCTGGGAATTGCCTCATGTCAAAAAACAAAGGGTTTGAGGTGCTCAGGGCTGGATTTTTAGACTGTTTAATTCACACCAGTTAGGCCAGGTATCCAAAAGAGCTCAGCTCCTGCTAATGTAATTCCGACTTTTTTTTTTCGAGTGCCTCTCTATTGGTATGCAACATGCTAAGAGGTGCTGAAGATTTGGCAACGGTTTGTTGCTGAAGCTGGTTAGGTTTAGAAGTGACACCATTGCTGATTCCCTGTAGGAAGGGCATTTTCTTCGGCTGTGGCATCTGTTCAAGACCCTGTGCAGGTTTTGAGCTGACCAGGCTGCTTGTAGGGAGGAATTCCACTGTCCTGCTGACTGTCTGGGGGCACATCAGCCTATCTGCATCATGGATTATAAACAAGTTGCCCATAACCCATAGAAAAACCTCCTACCACTCATTTCCAGAGTTTGTGGTAAAATCTGCAAGCTGATAGAAAGAAGACAAGCCATTGCCTCTGCACAAAAACAAGTGAGAGTACGTTCCTCCCCAAAATATCTAGTGTCCAAATGAGATCGGATTGCTCAGACTCCCATGTGGAGGGGCTCAGGATTTGCAATTGCAATGCATCAGAAGATAATGGTGAGTTAATATAGAACAATGGTAATGAACAATAAAGGATGCTTTATATAGTTTTATAATCATCATACGGCACCATTATTCTCAAATGCGCACATAAATCTGCCAAAGGAGGCAGCTCTACTGCACAGACACTTTTATATGTATTTAAAAAATGGGATAAAAGTCATATCAATCCTTGGCAGAGCTAATTTAGCATCACACAACATTTTTCATAATACCAGTACCATTAAACTAGATGCCCACTGCACCAGCAGCTGGTGGCAGTTTATTGCAGGCTGAAGACAACGGCACACTAATCCAAACAGGGGCTTTGCAGGCAAGAATAAAGCACTTCTAGAGTGAAGTAGGGAACCCGAAATTTCCCTCTATGGAAACCATGGAGCCTGCTAAAGAAAGTTAATGGAGGTTCAGACACTCGAGATTTTTAGTGTGGTCTTCATAAAGTCCTCATAAATCCAGACAATTTTTAAGTAATCCACTGTAAGATGGGATGCAGCTCCAGTGGCAAAAGGAGATGATACTGTAAAGCAACTGGTTCCCACCTAGTAAAGTGCTTGCGATACAATCCAGCACACATAGCAGGACTGTTGATCACACATGCTTGGAGTAAGTGAGACCTGGAATATTTTTCCCAGCCCAAGTTTTCAGAAATTATAATACAAATGCTCAATATCCGAGTTAGGCTGCAGAGAGGTGGTTGAAAATTTATTTGCCTACTTTGGAAAAACTGGACTTTCAGCTAATCACAGGCTCGCCCACAAAGGTCTGACATATTTAGGCTTTTGCATGCCTTGGTATTTTACATTTCTGTGTTTCACATAGGCCACAATATCATCTATGTGGAAAGTACTGAATAAGTTTTCCCTTGTGCACATCTGAAGGTGATGGTATGCCCAGTATAAATGGTGTGTACTGACACAAAACGTGGCATCAAATTGCAAATGCTGCTGTGGATTTTACCCTTCCAAGTTACACCCTTTCTGACTGCCAGTGCAATCACAGCCATTAATCAGCTTCTGCAGGCTCCCAGCTGAACCCTCATTTCTGACTTTCCAGAGAGGTCCCTATTTATTTTTCAGGATTATTTGCAAACACTGCTGTCTGCTGCTTAAACACACAGGGTATGTCTAACTAAATATTTCCACTCCTTGGTTTGTGACCTAAGACAGAAATCTGAGGCTATTTTAAGCAATGCTTTAATAGCTGTATGTATTCAGTGAGCTGAGCAATCTTCAGAAAAGCAACAGAAAAGCAAGCCCAGCTGGAAGAAACGAAGCCCAGCTTTAAAAATGGAAAACAAAAAACAAAGTCCCTGCTAGTATTGCTGCAGGCAAACCAAAAGGCAAGTCTGAGCTGCTTCTAATCATATCAGTCCTACTCCCCAGCAGGAGGTGAGGGAGGAAGCGTGACACTAAACTGACAAACACCTTTTATTTCACGTCAGCCAGACTACCATGCTGAGAGACGTGATTCAGTCTTTTCTTGGGAAAACTCACTCTGGCCTATAGGGAGCATCATTTTAGCAACCAATCAGTATGATCCCAATTAGAGAGAAGTCAAAGCCTGCGACAAGCCCCTCAACTGGAGTTAGATCCCACACGACAATCCGCAAACACACATTCCTCTACCATTACTGTCCCTTCTGGCAACAGCCTGCTCCAAAGCCACCTGCCCTCGTGTGCCACTTCACCAAGCAGTGTGTCCTGTGCCACAGCACAGGTGGGAAGGATGTGCCCTCAGTGTCATGTGGAGCAAAAGGAGACTATGGAGAAGGGTCACAGACCTGTGCACTCCCCAGTCTTCTCACAGTAAGTGGCCATTCGCAACTCTGAATACATCAAAAATAATTTTAATTTATAACAGACAAATTTGGAGCAGCTCAGCAAGCGAGAGCATGCACTAGCCAAGTGGCCCAAGTCCAGATAAGAGAGACACATGTTTCATGGAGATGTCTGAGCTACCATGGCATCCTGCAGCTGGAAAGGACACTTTCCAGTAATAGACACCTTGCTGTGACTTTTAATCACCACATACATGAACTACCTCACTTTTACAAGACAAAAGGGTACTGTATGGAGACAGACTAAGTTGACTGCTTGATCATTTAATTGCACTTGTTTAATTATTACAGTTTTAATCACAGAGGTATTGATTTCTCATAAAGACCCTCCAGACCTTTCACTGGGCTCTACTTCAAAGTGAACTAACAAGTGTTGGGAAATGAAGTCTGCAATATAAATAATTGAAAGCAATGTATCATCCATGGACTACATTAAAGAAAAATGTAGGTAAAATATGATTTTAAGTCATAGCAATGTGCAATGCAGTGAAGAGGACAAGCTGTCAATCCTTACTCCTAGGAGTAAGTTTTAGGGGGGTTTCTTCAATGGCCCAACTCCAAATATTAGAATCTTAATTTTTGTTCAAAATAAAATTTGTAGGACTACGGGAATCAAAAATATAAAAAGATGCCATCAAAATTCAAATACAAGTTTAAAAAAAAAAAGAAAGAAAGAAGCAAAATTAAAATAAGACATAAAAAGACAAAGAAAATTGTTCTGAAAAACAAAAATTGCTATGCCAAAGCTATGATTTTTCTCTCCATTTCTGAGCACTTGAGATCAGCAGGGTGAGAACATAATTATAAAGGAAACCTAGTACCTTCCAAGTTCATCACTTGCTCAAGAAGCCAAAGTCCAAACAAATTTTGCAAAATGGATGTAAAAGGGCAAGATTTTGAGAACACAGCAATGAAATGGTAATAAATCCTTTCTTTGTGTTATTTTGTAAAGTTTCTTAGTACTATTAAAAATAACTTTACTTCACTGAAGTGAAATAAAGTGACAAAGTTATTGCATGCCAACCTAAATTACAGCCTGTCAACAGAAGCAAAAGCCTTAAGAGAGGAAAAAACATTATTGCAACCTGTGGCAGCAGAAAGTAGCCAAGATAGTTTAATACAAAAACGTAGGTGGTGTCCTGGACCCTTCTAGTAAAAATTAGTGGGACCGAAATTTAGTCATCTGCCCAGAAAGCAGCATAAATGGCAACACTTATCAGCACTGTGGTTTCTAATGAATGCTGCTAACACCACGGATAGCAGGTCTTCAGCACACTTAGTCCAGCAGAGCTTTGCAGACCTTGCAAAGGATACAATGGGAAGAGGATTGTTCATGGCCATGGTACAAGCCTTAAATATTTTACTTGCCGAGTCACGCAATTTTTGAAAAATACTAACACTCACCAGAGAACCAGTTTGCTTTTAAGGTGCCAGTTCTCCTCAGGGCAAAACAATATTTGAAAATGTTAAATGAATGACACCTGAGAATTTAAAAATAGGGAGAAATATTTTTGAAAACGAAAAGTTTATGTGTTGGCAGTTGTTGGCTTTTTCTGTGCTTTCTCATCTCCACATCTTGAGACAAGAACCTCCAAGTTTTTCTGCTTAATGTGAAAACAGTGCATATTGGAGCATATTTCCTTCAGCAGAACTCATTCTCTACATAACTGGTCAACATTCCAGCTCTTTGGATCTGTAGATCCACAACCAAGGAGCAAGCAGTGATATTTACATAAGGTCATAGACGCATTTAATGGAAATGGATTTTATGGTTCCCCAGGTTACCACACATTTGTGGGTAAAATCACTTTCAGCTTGAAACTAACTAGTCACCTGGAGAACTAACTCCCAGGTGACTTCAAGCAGGAACTAAAAGACCCCTAAATGTTTTGTGGATTAGTGTTTTCCCATCTCTGGAAAACAGGTTCCTGACAGTTTGGCTGGGTGGGAGGCTCAAATACAAATGGAACAGGAAACTGTATCCTGATGACTGATACTTTAGAGCAAATCTGTCCCTCCTACATCTGTTCCTACTAACCCTGATAGCCCAGGCTAGCTCAAAATTTGAACTCATATCAGAGGGAAAATAATTCAGCTTGAGTTCAGTGTTGTCTTTTCCATTTGCACATGGGACAACCACGGTGCTAAGAAGCTGTAAGAAGCCTGGAAATTAATCTTTATTTTTCTGTTCTGAGCTACATGTGTGAGGCAAGCAGGTAGGCAGTGAAGATGGGACAAGGATAGGACCAACAGGATAGACCTGTTGTCCAAAGAGAATCATCAGAGGAAGTAGAAGGTAGGACCTGTTACAGAGTTAAGTGTCATGCCAACTTTAAAATTCAATATATACTCCTCTTACTTTAATTCCTCTTGAAAATGATGTATTCAGAGCATTTGGAATAATTGCATCAACATAGAAATTCCTTATAAGTAGCAACTGCTGTTGCAAAGGTTAAAAAATCAGGGGAGCTGGTTGTTTAAACACTGTGTATTTTAAAGGGATGTATTTTCCACAGACATTTGAGTAAGGACCAAGAGCAAAATACTCTCAACATACCTGTCCATGAGCTGGCACCCTTCAGCCCTCCTTGCTTCAGGCAGCAAGATGTGAATAAGCAATTCAAAGAGCTCTTCCACTTGTCTTCCCATACTTTTTTCCAGTTGTCTAAGCATCTTCCATCATTACCGGTGGGAAATGATTGCATCCATGATAATTAGAATCCACTTACCATTATTATTATTATTATTATTATTATCAATTGCTATAATCAACACGAATCGGAAGCTTTCCTTCCTGGTGCTCCGCCGCAGCTTTGCTGAGGAAACGTGCAACACACAGCACCTCACGCAGTAACTCAACAACAAATGCAGTCTGTCAGGGCTCCTGGCCCAGTGTTCTACTGCTGACCTGCTCACAGGCATATAACAACTACTTAGTGCTAAGGCTGAGCAGTGCTTAAAACACTGTTGTTGTTTTTGGTCTCTCCCCACCAGACAATTTCAACTGATCCATATATAACCAATGTAAAAAAATTGAAGATACACAAGGAGTTATGTTTTTTTTTGTTTCATCTTGGTCATATGAAAAGGAAGCTCATGGCATACAGGAAATGACCAAGGAAATTACATTCAGGAAGAACAAAAGTTGTTTGAAGCAAAGGTTTAGTTCTATTTGGAGCATGAAGAATAAACTTAAAAAAGGTGGACTAGGAGAACCATGAGAGATACATGTGTACACACAGATGTGAGGGATAAGTTTATTCTCGTATTTATTTGCAATGATTCTCTTCAACAGAAATAAAAAGATGCAGTCCAGTCCACAAAACTGGAACTAATTTTGCAGAAATTAGATTAAAAGGACTAGAAAACATGAATAGGTTCTCACTTCAAAGGACAAAACATCCAACAGACAAAGAAAATTCAATATAATAGTATTAATAATATTAATAATAATCTGTATCCTTATAGAGATGAAATACAGCTAAATGAGAGCCAAACTTCATTAGAATATTCTATGTAGTAAATCTCAAAAAGTTGTATCCTAAAACATTTTTAATTGCTCTGTCTTTAGAAGTTAAACAGCAAAGGTAACAGAAATATTTGAGGACTGCAACATTCCTCCTGCATCCTTCTCCTTTAGCTACTGAAAACAAAATAATTTATTTTATGGGACTTCAGTCACAATAGTAATGAGATGACTAAGACTCTTTCCAAACAATATCTCCCTTTCCCAATCTTCTCCACTGAAGGCTATGCATATCAAAAATAAAGACACTCAGAAAGAGCCATTAGGAAAGCCACTTAAATTTTTTAAATTTGATCTTTATGCACTTCAGTATCCCCAGTCAAATTTTATTCATCCATCCATAATTTTAAGACTTGTCCACATAATGTATCTCACATTTGGACCCTGACAGACTGAGGGACAGGCCTGAAAGCAAAGCATCAGTGGTGCAGGTGGCCCTTTGTAGGTAGTGACAGCTGTGCCTTGACTGCCAATTTCAATTTTACAGCCTGCAACCGAATCCCAGAACAGTCCTGTTTTCTTTTCTCTTTAGTAAGAAGGAAAACCACACATGTTACTGCTAGAAGAAAGCCAGGCAGGGCAGAGTGTGCAGTGGGTACCTGGCAGTGAGGCAACAGAGCTATCACAAGGGAGACAACTTCTATGCTCTTTTGGAGTGAGTGAGGATTGTGGCAAGCCCTAATGTTCCATACAAAGGAAATTAAATCACTCAACATATTTTACAGCTCAGGGAAAGATGTTACTTCATTTTTCCTCAAATGAGGTGTTTAGCTCTGTTAACGGGACATTTTTAGATTTATTACCATGTCAAGTCCAAGACAGCGACCAGTTTAACTCTCAATACAGAGTTTAAACGCTGTTTGAAAGGACAGAGAGAAGTGCACACATTTAAAGTAGGCAAGAATTTTTTAAAAATGCATTAACAACTCTAATAGACTTGAGCCAGTAAGGCACATTAGGAGAAGGCAACTGTCTTGATAGTTTGAAGGGAGACACTAGATTATAAAAACATCATTCCAGTTTAGAAACCTACATATAGTCATGCATAGGAAGGCTAATATATGGAGAAGAGAATAATTCTACAGCTCCCACTTCTTGTCTGAGAGCAAGCAAAAGTGTTTGAGGCCCAATGCAATTTGGACTTCCACATGCTGTTTTCAAAGGCTGTTTGGGCTCTATATTTAATAGGATTTAAATCCCCAAGCGCACTGCAATCCCTTGGCTGTGCTAGAATTGGTTATGTTCTAAATGCTTCAAGTTCAGAGTCCAATATCAATAACTCCTGCTGAGCAGCCCCTTACATCATCATTTCTATGAATTTCACTGTGATCATTCACAGACTAATATCTAATACCCAAAACTGTATCCTGCTTGCCTCCTCATCCATCTGAAGGGCAAAGAAGAAAAACAGAGTTTACTACAATCATAGAATCATTAGGGGTAAAAAATACCTCTAATATTGAGTCCAGCCATCAACTCATCACTAAGCCTCGGCCCTAAGTGCCACATCTGCATGTCTTTTAAATACCTTCTGAGATGGTGATTCTACTGCTTCCCTAAGCAGCCTGTTCCTATCCCTGACCACCTTTTCTTTGAAGAAATTTTTCCTAATATCCAATCTAAACTTATGCAGGTGGAACTTGAGGTAATTTCCTCTCGTAACTTTTTGCCTGGGAGAAGATATTGACTCCTACCTGGCTACATCCTCTTTTCAGGTGGTTGTAGAGAACAGTAAGGTCATTCCTTTTTCTCTAGGCTAAACAACCCCAGCTCCCTCAACCAATCCTCAGAGGACTTGTGCCCAAAAGGCTTCACCAGCTCTGTTGCTCTTCTCTAGACACACTCCAGCACCACAATTTCTTCCTTGTAGTGAGGGGCCCAGAACTAAACACGGGATTTGGGGTGTGGCCTCACCAGTGCCATGTACAGAGGGACAATCACTGCCCTGATCCTGCTGGCCACACTATTTTTGATACAAGCCAGGATGCAATTTGCCATGGATGCTTTGCCACATGGGCACACTGCTGGCTCAGTTTCAGGTGGCAGTCAAGCACCACCTCCAAGTCTTTTTCCACCAGGCAGCTTTCCAGTCACTACTTCCTTAGCCTACAGCAATGCCTGGGGTTGTTGTGACCCAAGTTCAGGATGCAGCACTTTACCTTGCTGAACCTCACAGAGCTGGATCCAGCCTGTCCAGATCCCTCTGCAGAGCCCTCCTACACTCCTGCAGATCAATATTCCCAACCAACTTGGTGTTGTCTGCGAACAGACTGAAAGTGCATTCAATTCCATTGTCCCAATTACTGATAAACATTTTAAGCAGGGCTTCCCCAGGCTCAAAAATGAGCCCTGGGGAACCCCACTAGTGATTATCTGCCAGCTGGATATAAATTCACCAACACTCTCTGGGCCCAGCCACCCTGCCCATTTCTTCACCCAGTGAACAATGCACCTTTCCCAGCCATGACCAGACAGTTTCTCCAGGAAAATGCTGAGGGAAACAGAGTCAAAGGCTTTACTGAAGTCTAGGCAGACAACCTTCATAGTTTTTCCCACATCCACTAAATGGGTAGCTTTGCCATAGACACAGATCAAGTTGGTCAAGCAGGACCTGCCTTTCCTAAACCCATGTTGGTTGGGCCTGATCCCCTGGTTGTCCTATACATTTCGTGTGATGACAGTCCAGATGATTTTCTCCATAACACCAACATATAATGTAATATCTCTTGGGTGAAGTTAAGTAAAATGTCCCATAACAGACTTTTACTCAGCCCTTATAACATCAGTGATTGCTGTGAAGTCCCTCTATTACCGTAGTAACAGTGGGATACAGAGGAGGACTATGTTGTATAAAAAAAAAAAGGGAACAACAAACTATGGCTGAAGATTAGAATGTGGAGGGGCTGGTTTGATGCTTAAGGGCACAAAAGGAGGAGCTGCTGTACTGCTGGGCAGGCAGGAGCAAAGTAGCCAAAAGAACCCAGACCAGATAACACAAAGGACAGTCTCAATCCCACTTACCCAGTGGGTCTGGAAGCCAATTTCTGCCAATAATCAGCAGCAAAATTCTCCAGTGCTTTACATTCCAGTGATACAAAACCCACAAGAGCTCTTGTGCTAATGCAGAGCATCAATGTGTTCTGCACTTACTGGGCTAATATTTAACTGTGCATAAACAGATGCCAAGTCTGAAATGCTCACGGTGTGGTGTTGGAACCCTGGAGGCTGAAAATTTCAGGCTTTCTGTTCCAGAGAAACCAGCAGTGTGGCATTTAATTCAAGAAGCAACGGGAATGACCCTGCTTTTATGAGCAGCTGTAAAATCATGCTGTTGTGGGACTCAGGTGCTTTGCACCCCCTGAAGTGTTTTGCAAAAGGCTCAAAGAGCAGATGCTGGGCCACTAACCAACCCAAAAAGAAAATAACACCAAGCATAGGGAGGGGGCAAACAGGACTAATGAAACCCTATGTGCTTGATGGTTTCCACAGCCAGGGCATCCTTCTGAGTGACAAATAATTCATCTTTTACCAGCTCTTATTGCCTAAGGATCAATCTCTCGGTTGTTTTCAGTGAAACCTACATTAACCAAAGTATTTTCAAACAGGAAACCAGATGTGATGGGGCCTGCCCCAGCTTGTGACAGGGACATAGGGGTTAATTATGATTGATGGCATATCACTCTTCATAAAGCACCCGCTTGCCACATCAGGTGTTTTTACTGTCATTTATGGAGGGATGCTGGAGATGCCAGCAAACAATGTGTGGGGTCAAGGAGAAAGGGACAGCAGTATGAAATAGCCAATTAAGTTTCCCCTGCTTGCCAGGAGGAGGAAATAGAAGTACACTTTAAGCAAAAGTCACAGAGTGATATTTTTGTTGTGTTTTCATGCTGTCTGTGGTCCCACAGTACTGCTCTTATTGAGGAAGACCAAGAGGAGGAGGTGGCTGCCAGGTTAAACTGTAGCTCATCTTGGATGAAGCTGGGAGGGGTACACAGAGCCATGTGTCTACTGCAGGCTGCTGAGGAATACATGACTACAACTGCTCCTGCAAAACCATTTCAGACATGACTTTGCCACACAATTAACATTGCTTCTCTATGGGCTGCATGCTACTCATCTACTTCCTAATGCATCTTTGTAAGGCAAAATTCTAGTAAGTTCAGGTATATGGGAATTAGTGGGAAAACACACTTGGACCCTGGGCTTTTTGTCCCTTCTATCCAGTAATGGATATATGTGGCATACACACACACATGCAGAGAAACACAGATAACCTGTGTTTAAGTGTTGGCTTGTTTAAGGTGTAAGGAAGGCCTGGACTTAGTATTTCACAAAACAAAGAAAACAAGATGCAAGCCTCTCATGCTTAAAATATGCTTACTGCCACATGGTGTGATTTAGCTGTCTTCTTTTGCATATTAATCCCTTCTACATCAGCTTTCATACAAGACACATCTAAGATACTGACATGAGCTAGTGCTGCTGTGCTGGAAATTGGTAAAAATATGAGCAAGAGGTGAGCTGGAGAGCCAGGGCAGAAGGATGAGGCGCTGTTCTCTGCTTTAACTATTCATGGCTGTGTAGCACTTCTGAACGGGGTATGATTATGCATATGACAGCCGTAGCCATCATCTTCTGTGGGTAACAAAAATGGATCAATGTTAAATGAACTATTGTCCTGCACTTTGTCTATTTGATGGGTTAGACCAACTTATTGTATTTTAATGAAAAAAATCAAGATAATAAAGCTCATAAATTCATAAAGGGAATAGGATCTGCTGAGCCTTGTATTGAACGAGCTGCGTAATTCCATGTGTGGGGTTATTTATCCTCCTGTTCAAGTAATCTTTTTTTTTTCTTTCTGTTATTTAAACTAATCAGAGCCATTTCAGGGAAGGAACTGTGTAAAAAGGAGGAGTCCTAAATTCATATGTCTGGGGCTCTGAGCTCAACTCCAGGACAGAAGCACCTATCAGACAGTCCTGAAAGCTTTTGCAGATTATTTTGAAGTTTTTTGCCCACCATTAAGGATAGACAGAGCACAGCTGGAGAGCACCTTTCACTGTCTTCTATACATTTTCAAATAGAATTAAGCAGCTCACCACAGTAAATTCCATGTCCAGCAGTATGTGTGTGCAGAGCTGCTAAGGAGGTGGATTTGGGAGTGTCAGATTTGAATGGCATGTGCATTTGCACATACACAGGGTCCTCAGAGGACGTAGATCCTCAGAATATTCACTTAGATGAGAGGGGGACTCTGGAGAGTACTGGATGCCTGTGCTGCAGGGAAACAGGGTGGTGCTGGATGGATCCTATCTCAAAGCGTGGCTTGTCCAACTAACTTTTCAAGACTTTATATCCTAAGCTTGCAGCTCTGACATTTCTTCACAGAGAAACAATGAATTTTGAAACAAGGGATCATTTTAACATTTTTAGCATACACACATCTGTGTGTATGTGTGCATGTGTGTGTGTCTCTGTGTGTGTGTGCAAAAATAAACAACTTCCACATTAGTTGCAGAGAAGTGAACAAATGAATTACCCGCTGTTTTCAGCCAGTCATGAATAATTCAAATTCCCCTGTGTCAGTGGATCTAATTAGTAATCATCCAAACTATTCTTAAATTATCTAGTTTGGAGTTACTTGCATAGCAACGACATTCATTTCCGATAGTATTATTAATCCATTTGCCAGTGTGAGATTGCCAGGGCAGAGGCAGTGGGAAGCCATACCATCAGTTAATGTTATTAATGTTTCTTTAACAATTAACCTATCCGGTGTTCAGGGACAAACAGCATATGTCATGTAGAGATATTTTTAAAGCTCTGTGGATGTGTGCCATGCGTCCCGCTGATTCGGCCACCTTGAAATGCAAGGAGTTGTCATTAGCGAAGGCTTGACCCTGAATGTGCAAACTGCATAGGAGCCAAGAGAAAACATGAAATAATAGAGTTACCAAGACACCTTAGAAAGAACTGAGGTGTGACTCACTCCAAAAAGTGACTTTGCAAATACAAGACTCATGGGAGAGCTTATCACTGTTTCCCACTTAAGTAATAAAGATCTGTATTTTGTTTTCCATGTTGCTAATTTTAAAATTCCCAAGTGCAACCCATCTCTGAAGCCCACACAAGTGGTCCTTTCCTAGTTCATCTATCCTGTGAGTCTATAATCAGTTCTTTTGAAAAGGAAAATGACAGTTTAGTGTACCTCAAAAGATGACACAGCTGAGAGTGGTCAGGAAGCTGTATATTTTTATTCAGTATAATTCAGTATATAATGAGTGTATTGTGAGTTTTCTCTGTCTGCCAGGTATTAATAGTAAAACACCTGCTCCAGAATTGATCTGTAACTGTGCAAGGTCAGGGTGACACCTCTGATCCCTGAACTATTGCTGTGGGAGTTTCACATCTTTGTTAGAAACATCTGGCCCTGGTGCTTCTTACAGATGGGATAATGGGTTAGAGGAAGCTTAGATCACATGAAACTTGTTCCCAAACTTGATTTTTTTTAAAGAGCCCTATAAGTTACTATAACTATAACTATACTATTACTAACATCCAGTTGTCCCTTCTAGTATATCCTACTGGAGGGGCAGTGCCAGCTTGTGAAAAGGTAACAGTTTGTCCCACTGATAAGCCTTGGTTCTCAGTCAAGCAGCGTATGGGCCCCTGGGTATCTGATTGTCTCAGCCCAATTCCCTGGATAAACCAATTAAATAGCAGGAGGGTTGTGCCTGGGGCAGCTCCCAGCCCTACCTCTGTCCAGGGTGCAGCATGGGCACCTAAGGAAGCACCTCTGACACACTGGCTGCCACTGATGCAAATAGAAGAAACTCACTCCTACACATTTAATACTTTCTACATAATGGTAAAGGGAGTTACCTCATTTAGAAACAAAATCTTGCTTCCTCAGTCACTTTGAGGGTTTCACTGGAAACTGATATTTGCAAGCATACTACATAAAATACTTCTAAACCCACTAAAATTTAATATTCAAAAGACAAAGAAGAATTGAATTTCTACCAGCACAGGAAAATCAAAGAGATTTGTCATTACTTAGAACTGTTTTCTGATTAGTGCAATATGTTATGCTAGAGCTGGCCATGTGGAAAAGTTCTGGATGATAACATAGTATGGAAGAGAGCACAACAAGTTTTTTATTAAATAAAAAAGTAAACACACTGATGCCACCAAAGGAAAGGAATAAAGTTGTAAACATAATTCCCAGACTTCGCCTAACAGCAGTTTACAGTTTTTCTGCAGTGGCCAAGTATAATAAAATTGATCTGTTGACTATACAGATCCATAAAATAGTTTACACAGAGCTATATTATTGCCAGTTGGATCAGAAACAAAATTCTTCTGAAGGAAAGTGGCCTTATAAGCTTCCCTTTTCCATTACACATCATGGCAACTGCAGGGTAAATGAGGTCCAGGTTTCCTCAAAATTTGACACTTTAGGTCATTCTGCACTTAAACAGCGCTCAAGGACCAAGTATAGGAAGATGGGTGAGCTGAAAAGGACTGAAAAATCCTTAAACATTCTTCTCCTCACAGTAAACGCAGATTGTAGCCCTTCCATGGGCATTGCACTTGTCCTGGCAGAGGAAACTGGATTGTAAAGCACTTTGAAGAAAAGTACAATTTTTTTTTTTTTTTTTTTTTTTTGGGCAGGAGAGGCAATGGGAGATGCTCGCTCCTGACCCCAGGAAGACAAAAGGGCAGAGAACTGCTGGTAGAAACAGCTTAGCACCAATGTTCAAAGCTATCAGTGGTGTTTTGCCTCCAAGTCTTTGTCCTCAGTTTGAATCAAATGTTCTCTTCAGAACTCTGTCCCTCAGACAAACCCCACCAGACCAAGCTTTCAGCATTGTTACTTCTTGTCATCAATTCAGGTCTACTATTTGGGACAAATTAATTAAATCCCAAAGAGAAATCTTTAAAAACTCTCACTTTAAAAACTCATTAGCATCCCAACTTTCATGCTATATGGCTCATAATCTTGATCCAGGAATCTGGATCTACAGATGAAAACCTAAGTGAGTGGAGAATCAAGGAGCTTTTCTCATAAAATCTCGGGCACAGAAAAGGAGGGCTACCTTCTCTCAGGACTGTGAATCCACCCCTATGATGGATCCTATCTCCATAGCACAAGTAAGGTTAAAAGACCTGCAGAAGGCAAATGTAGAACAAGAGACTGAACCCAAAGCTCCAAAACGGCTTCCTAATGCCCTAACCACTGGAGTAGCCAATACATTACTGCAGGCCTCTTTTCCCCAGCATTAGTCTCAGTGTGACTAAAGAAAATCAGTGTATAAAATATGCAAAAACATAATTCATTATTTCACAATGCAGTGTACACAAAATCCTCCCCAGCACACCAGCATTTAGTTTGAAATATGCCAAGGTTAATAGCTATAATGTAAAATCGTTATCTGCAGCAGAGTATTAATTAGAGGCCTCATGCACAATGCATTAACAATTTGCATGCAAAGAGCGCTGCAGTGGTTCTCCGTGGGAGGCTGGGAGCACATTATAGCCCTCAGAGGGCTGGAAGGCCTCAGGGAAAGCCCTGCACTGAGCTCTCTTGAAGCCCAGGGCAGGGCTCTAGGACAGGGCCAGACGCTTCTCACCTGCCTTTTGCAGTTTTTCTAGTCCTTGCTGCATTTCTGGTCAGACAAAATTAATTAATTCACACTCCTCTTGGTGCAGGGGAGCCCTGAAGACTCTGGGGGTGTATCTCAGCATGGGCCACCACAGGCAACTTTCTTCCAAATCGTGCCAGACTCCTTCCAAATGTCCCTGATATGAAACTGTTTTGGCCTGGGAGTGCTCTATATTTTTTGGAAGAATGTTGTTTTGATGCAGAAAAGGTCTGATTTGTTTAATGCTACTATTAACAGTCAGCCAGTCCTAAAGACCCTCAGGCCAGTAATTCAGCAGAAGCCACTTCCACAGGTCTGAGAGAAAGACAAAACCCAAAATTTCTGCCATTTTTTTGAATTTTATAACTTTGGACGACCTCACTCTCTCATGCACAACACTTGAATACTCAGCCTTGCAGGACAGCTCTAGGACAAAGCATCAAAACTCTCACCAGGGCCACAAAACTTGTTCAGCTGCAGGAAAGAAGCACATTCCCACCTGCAAATTTTCACAGAGAGCACATGGGTCTCCATCCTTCTCTTTCCCGTAGTGATCAACTGTAGTGTCTTCTTTTTTTTTTTTTTTTTTTTTTTTCCTCTTTTTTTTTTTTCCCTTTTTTTTTTCCTCATCTGTATCTTTCCCATTTTCTTTCTTTAGAGGTTACTGGTTTGGTTTTTTTTTACTGGAAGGCTATTTTCCTTCAAAAGTCAATGTAACAAAAACTATTTTTTCCCAACAGCTGTGTTCCACATAGCAAATATGGCTCTGTGAACCACAACAATTAAGCAGTGTGCCTAGATTTTTACAAAGTCTTGGTGAGACAACAAAACCACAAGTAAATATGCTTGACTTTGAGAGCCGCTATGCACACCCTTTACCCCCAAGCCAAGCTCATCTTGATTGTAATGGATGACACAGACCCTCATACAGAAAATACCTACAGAAGATCTCTGACCTCATGGACATTCCATCAGACTGGCAAAACAATCTGGGAAAGGGTCTTCTTCAGAAGAAAAAAACTTCCTTATTTTTCATCTTGGAGAAGAAACTGAGATTCCTTATCTCAGACAGCTTTCATCTGAAATGAAGAAGGTACTGTCCTAGCAGTTTGCACACATTCTTTGCTATCTTCCAGCTAAAATACTACAGCTGGGACAGATTCAGATTTTGTTGTGGTGTATCTGAGTCTTATTAGTGTGATGTGTCACCATTCCCATAGTTAAGATATCAGTCTTTTTATAAAGACTGTTATCTTGCTGCTGGACTCCAGGTATGGCTGTGTGTCTTGCAAATTTCTGGGTGTAGTCCATAACACAAAATTCCTCTAGAGAATTCTGTTCTAATCAGGCCTGGATTTGATACAACGAGGACAAAGCTATTTTCTTCTGGCTTTTTTAGGCTAACTTACGAGAGGTAAGTTACAGCTGTAACTCATGTTACAGCATGTGCCAGGATGTTTGCAAATGGTGCTGGCAAAGTTCAATGACTCTAAGGTTTCCACGATGCCAGGAACGAGCTGTCTATGAGTTTTAAGATGGATCTTGATGGTCATATAAACAGGATTGGAAGCAGTCAGGGGAGATAAATCATGACCATCCCTCAGCCCTATTCCCCAAGCAGATTAAGTTTTTATCAGAGCACTAGGAAGATAACACCAAATGTCAGGTATATTCTGCTCCTGGCAGGTGCTGAAAGATATTTAATCAAATTCGTTCCCACAGCTTTTATTCTTCACTAAAGTTCCCTCCTGGGTTCCTTTTGGAGCTCCTTTTCCTCACCAGCCAAACCCTGCAAGAGAGCAAGTATGGGTGAGGCTTCGGCCGAGGCTCAAACGGATGTGGGCTGATGCCAGCCTGGAAGGGCTGATGAGAAAGCAGGAGAAATAAGTCTCTACATGTACATGTTGTCTAGCTCCTCACCTGCTAAGTGATGCCTCCTCAGAGACCATTTTGGCTTTTTAAAGATTTGTTTTATTTTTCTTTAAATAACAAACATACAGCTGTTCTGTGATTCAAATTACTCCTGTTCACTTTTCTTTCTTTTTTTTTTCTCTTGTTTTCAGCTTATTTAGTACAGGGAAAGCATTTGACATGCAGCAAAGCCACCAGTCAATGGCCTCATATCCTTGAACTCCAGGAAAAGGAAAGTGGTGACTCAATGACAAAATCCTCTCCGTGACAAAACCTTGCCCCTGTCCCTCTTTAGGCCATGACTCCCTGCTGTGCCCTTTTTCACCTTGCATTAGTCAGCATTCTCAGACTTCAAAGTGGTATTTTTGATCCTCTCAACCTTTTCCTGCCATATACTTCCGTCACAATTCAAAAATGAGGCACAAGATGAAAGGTGTGGAGACGAAAGAGCAGGAGAGAGAGCTCAGTCCCTAAGCAAAGGTGGGATGCAGCAGAAGAACCAGACCACAGCTATTGGTACAGGCATGACCAGAAAACGCAACTTGCTTTCAGCAAGAAGCCACCTTGCTGCAAGTTTTTAAACACGTAAGGAAGGGATGCAAGCAGCAGAGCTCTGCCAGCTGATGCTGCCCTGCTCTGACCCAGGGGATGAATCTGCAGGAGGAGCAAAGTGCCAAAGCTCTCTCACAGCCCCAAAAATCCTAAAACCGCATACCCATGGGCCCTGATGAAGTCCCCAAGCGTCACACAATTCCCACAAACTAAAGGCTTTTGCAAGCACTCACGCCATTTCCAGAGTCTCTAAAGGAAAGTTCCTTCCAAAATTCCCAAAACAGTAACAGGAAAGTTCAAAAAAATGCAATCAGAGGTTCCCGGAGCACACAATACTTTTTTAGACAAAAGCTGTCAGTAACAGGAGCCTCAAATGAAGTTTCACATCTAAATAACAGGCCTTCCATTCCTTTCAACAGCACTAGTCACTGCTGGGAGCTCTGCATAATTTTGTGAAATCAGGAAACCGTGATGAATTGCCTGAATATACTCATTTTATACTAAGAATCTATTCACTATGCTAAGTTCTGCTCTCATTTCTACCAGGATTACTTTAAATAATGAAGTCACCTCTTTTATCGGGTTATGTTCAGGGTTGTCTGGCAGATCTTTTTGAATAGCAGATATTCAAGTATTTTTCAGCATCTCTTTTTTCAGAAACAGGATTTTTCTTTAGCATTTAAATGGTTGAAACATAGATTTACTTTTTTTTAAACAGCCTGGGATTTTCTTGCAAATTGTGTTTGTAGTGTCAGGCTTTTGTCTGCAACAAATTATTTTGATAATTCCTTTTGGTCACAGAAGTATTTTGATGACAACAATATTCTAAGATAATCATTTGAATGATCTTATCAGCAAAATAAAAAGCTTTTTCCAAATCTTACGGTTTACTGACAAATTTAGGTAAACTTGGGCAAACTACTTAACTATCTGAAATGCTGCAGTTTGATTCAAAATACTTCCCTTCTCCAGTCTGTGCTTAGATGTCTTATTACATCCCTGACCTAAGATCACAGCAAAGCAAAAACTTCAGATTTTCCCTGCTTCACAGGAAAAAAAGAAGTGAGAGGACAGCAATCCTGGCAAGTCCTGAAGGACAGAACTATTGGATTTAATATTGAGACCCCAATGGCTATTTGATTCTGTGAATCTCGGTGCCGCCAAAATCCACTGCGAAGGCATTCCAGATTTACATACTTACTTTGCAGGGAGGGGCTGAGAGTATTACCTTGGGCTTTTATTTAATTTCTATGTGTGGATTCTTACATTAAACAAATGAAGAACAGCCCAGCACAGGCCCTCAGAAAGGGCCTGTGAAGCTGAAGAGTTGTGAGAAGAGCCTTTTTGGAAGGAGCTGATCCATAAGAGCAACGTTCTACATTCTGCCCAAGCTTTGTAAAACTACCTGGGTCAGTGATAATTATCATCAAGGTAAATTATACTCCCTGTCATGTTGTATCACAATTAACCAAGCAGCCATAATAATCATCTATCTTGCAAAGCCTCTGAGTAGGCAGTTTGTTATCTGCTGTTGAGAGAGAAGATAGATGCCCACACAGCTGTGAGAAATGTCCTGTTTCCTGGCTACGCACAATCCATTTCAAAGGAATAAATGCCCAGCAGTGTGCTATTCTGCTCTCTGCAATAACCCTTCTCTTCCTGCAACCTGACTGTCACAGGCACTCCACCTTTCTCCTGGCTGCAGCTTTGTTTATCCGCTTGTCCATCATTTCTTCAAGTGTGGGCATGCAGTAAGAGATACATAATGCCTGTCTGCACTTGGAGAAATCAAGAATCAGCAGAAAAAATGTATCCCTCATAAGTGTGCCCATTTGGATTAATCAGCAAAAGCAAGAGATGGCAAAGCAAAAGAGTCACTGGTGCATAAAAAGCACCTTTAGCACCAGAGGGTGCCTCCCTGCTTCAGTGCACCTCCACCTACACCTCCATGAGCCCAAAGTCCCTAAACACACCAGATTTCCTTCAGTGTATTCTCTCTACCTTGGCTGCCATCTGGCTTCTGGAAATCAGAGCTGCTGACATCAAAGTGTTTATAACCAACCTATAGCACAGCTCATACCAACAGCCAGTCAGCCCAGAGTCATCCTTCCACTGCTCATAAACAGCCTCAAGGAGAGCAAAAATAAAACTCACAAATGCTAAATTTTATAAATACTTCTGATCATTACTCACTGGCCTCATAAATCTCTCACACATTAGACAGTCAGACTAAGAGGACACAGAAATTTTGCTCCTAGTGCCATAAATCTTTCTCATGTTCTTTCTATAGTTATAATAATAGAAACTTATTGTTGCTTTGGTTTCCTCCCATATTCTGTGTAATTAATCTCGATGTGTTGCCATGTACATCAAGAGATAGTACATTTTGTGCCTGCCTGTTTGTATTTTTTTCAACAGCAAGTCCCATCTCGGTTAATATATTGTTTTATATTATATATAACCACTGACCATAACTCAGAACACAACACATTTTCATTTTGTTGCCCCATTATTTTTGCAGTAAGTCGATACGATAGGAGGTGAAGCGTGCCTTGCTCAGCACTTATTGATCTGTCTGTTTGCCCATTGCTTACATCAAAACACCACTTGTCAGCTCTGCTCTGTTATGATTATCTTATCACACAGGAAGTGACAGCCTCAAAGACTAAATGCTAGGCAACATCCAAGGTCAGATGACACCAAAAACCAGCCCAAATTCTTTTGACCATGGCAAAGATCAGCACTTAGTGCTTCAGGATCAAGTCTCCTTTTTATGCAGGGCACCTTTTCATTGCAATGAGGTAAAGCAAATTTTGTAGCCAGGGGAACACACCAACCAGCTCTTGCAGCACTGAGCCTCAGTGCAGGCATGATGGTAGAGTCACAGTACTCCAAAATGAGAGGAATCCCATGGACCACAAATGACAAGACAGCTGTCTTAATTTTTTGTTTAAAAAAATTTGGAGTTTACCCAAAGCTTGTCTATCTTCCTGTAAGGAATGCTGACCTCATGGGAGATTCCATGAATAGAACCCAAATATTGTGCATTCGTTTGGACTTTATACTTCCTCAGCAAGTGCTTTGCACACTAGAAAAGCACAACCTTGCTTGTTGAGGACACTTAGAGGGTTGTGTGTCAATGTAGCATATCAATAACATTTTGGACCCAGATCAAATGCCCAACATGTCACCTCTCTGCATATTCAGTGAACCAAAACAGCACATGGTGTTCATACACCTTGCCCTGGCAGCATGTGAAGAACAAAAATCACTGCTCCCTCTTTCCTGCATGTTTCTCTGTCCCCTGCAGATTTCAGCTCTCAAGAGCTTTGACTTATACATTTGGCAAGGCAACTCTACTCTTTCATAACATGCAGCAGGGCAGCCCCTGTATAAATGAATACAATTAGTGAACCATTTCTTAAAGGATCGATCACTTTGCTTATGTAAAAAAGAGCTATGAGAGACAGATGCCAACTACCAATGTGTGATGCATTTTGGAGTTTGTCAGCAGGGCGGGAAAGTAAGGCTGTGAGTGACAGTAGTGCTTCTTGAAGATTTGGGTCACATTGTTTTAAAATTCCAGACAGGAAAGATTAAAATTTCTGGCTGGATTACTGATTGACTGAAATAATGTATCATCCTATCTGGAAAATGGCAAAGGCCCAGAAGCAACCTCCTCTGTACAGTTGTCCTTCTTCATGAGGGTCACAGTTTTAAGCAAACAGATTTACTCTACTTGGGCTTCTGCACAGGGATGAGCCTCTGCAGAGAGAGAAACTTACTATAAGGTGGTTCAGAAGAAAGAACCTGAAGTATCCCCTGACACAGAGGCAATCTAGGGCACTGTGCAATGGCAGTGTGCAGAAAAGATGGAAACTCCTACACAGAATGCATTCGTTATCCGCTACCAAGTTATCATCTGTTTCAATCCCATGCTTTGGAAGCACTAGGCAAGATCAAGAAATGCTGCCAGCCACCCAAGAATCACAACATAGGGATTGCAAACCCTTGCACACTCTACTAAACACTTTCTCTTTTTTTTGCCATCTCTTCTCTGTGGAAAAACATGTAGAGGACTTTCTGGAATGATAGCCAGGGTTGGCATGCAATGGTGGGGAACACAAGAAGAGCTCATTCAGCATATGAGGCTCCATGCAGTGTGTCAGAGAGCAATGTGGAGAACATAATTTCTGCTTCTCTCCGTGGAAGGCTGCAAAACAGGTTTAGAGGAACACATTTACACTGTACAGTGCCTGCACCCAGGAACCCAACAATTCATATGAATACAGATCCAAATTATTTGTTGTAACATGCTTATAAAGAGAAAATGAAGAGCATTTCCATGTTCTGCATGGTTTTCATTACTGGTGTGGGGTTTTAAATAACATAATCCAATATATTGCATCTAAATCTGATGAGGAAAAAACTGACTAGAGCTTACTTGTGTTCCTTGATTTACAGGTGTTTGATTTCACTTTCATATGCTGGATTTCTAATTGAAACCTATCGTATCAGTGTTGCAGCCCACATGCCACTCACTGCTGGTGGCAGTGGGGACTGAGCAGGGGGTACTTGTAGGCCTGATTTTTCTGAGTTTTTCTAAAGCCTTCTACTTATTCATAAGATGGAGTCAGCTCCTTAGTTTCTGCTCAATACTAGGAGCAGTTTTTCAGGTTCTCACACCTTGGAACATAAACAAACCTTCTTGTTTCTGTTTACTGTCTTTTGCTTACATATTTCTAGCCTGAAAATAATGTTGGTTGACAGCTGGTCTGTCCAGTGGGGTGAAGGGTAGCAACCCCAGAAGCCAATCCACAACCAGACCCACAAACGTATAAAAATGAAAGAAATAAACATGTTTGTCCTCTTTTTGGGGAGCAGCTTGCACTGCAGATCTCTTGACTCCACCTTGTTATTCTGTGTGTTGGATTCACAGGGACTCACATCCCTTCCCTCACCTTCTCTGTGGCCTGATCCTGCCCTTACAGCGAAGCCCACTTGTGGTCTACACAACACTATGCTTTTCCCTTTGATGCACAGTTTTCCTACCATGTCTCTCCCTTAAACTTCCCAGCTTCAGCTTTTGAGTTTCTCATTTTTGAGGGTCCTTGTTCTTTATCAGATGGTCTTTGACTTCCAGCCTCTCCAAAGCTGCCAGCAGCAGTCTCCTACTGCAGTTTGCAGAAAATATGAGCAGCATCCTTTAAACACACTTCTCCACCAGAAAAATGAGGGGTGCTGGCACTATGCTACTTGCATTGCCTGGTGTTTCCATCCCCTGGGACAAAGGAAAGGAAAGTTGCTAATGATACAATGTGCATTTTGCAGCTATAATGTACTTCCAGAGGGAGGTAATATAATTGGTACCACATTCCTTTAACAGCAAAATCAGTGACAGGAACATGCACACTGAAGCGCTTGCTCATTTGGAGAGAGTTCATATGAACTATGGTGGCTGGGTTCATTGCTGTGAGCTCTGAGAAAATTAGATAGAGGTGAGCTATAAAAGAGGAAATCCTGAACTAAACTGAAGCCTGTGTAGATCCCAGAAAAGCCCAATAAATTTTGTCTCTTATTCTTCATCTATAGGGATGGTTTTTTTTACAAAACCTTGGGATCTTTGATCTAAACACTTTACTTCTTGAAGACCTGGGGAAGCTGTTATATGGTCTAGGGAGTCTTCACTAAAATTACTCTTGCATGTAAATCAGTGCAAGGCATGCCAGAGTGCACCAGCCACTGTGGGTCTGCGGACATCCTTTGGGTCTTGGCATCATCTGTGGGAGCACCTCCAGCCTCCTGGCTCTGATGACACTGAAATGGTCAGAAACCACAGCCCAGCTGACAGAGTGCAGCTGAGCCTTCATTTGAATACTCACAAGGGGGAAAAAGGGGGTGAAAAGCTCTTCTATTCAGTTCATTCCTTCTGTTATTCTTCTTTGCACATGCTGCGATTGTTTTTGTCATTAGGTTTCCAGTGTCCCTAATAAGATATTAATGAGATGCTAATTCAACATGCAAATTACAGGAGACTGGCATGGCAAGATTGCTATATTTAGAGCCAGAGCAGGATTTTAATGGCTGTCTTCACCCTTCTTGTGCCTTGTGTCAATTGCTTTCTTACTCCAGTGAGCAGTTTCGCATCCTTGAAGTGCCTAGGTGACCTTGGAGGTGCGGAAGGAGACGAAAAATCTGGACTATATTTCCATAGTAGTAACGAGAAAATCTCACTGTGCTTCAAAGACACTATCAAAAGGTAGCCCTCTTCTCTGAAAAAAAAAAATTAAAACAAGAAAGACCTTGGAGCCTTGCCCATTCAGGAGCAGTAGCAAGGGCAAGGGAGAAATGAGATGCTCGTCGCCATATTGCAGAGTTCAGGAATGATGCCAGGATCCAGGTCTGACTCCATCACACAGCCTGGTCTGCAGGAGTGGAGTAGAGGAGAGGGTTTCATGTATTTCCTGTGGTCCAGCACACGCAGCGTAACCTGAGGTGCAGGCAGGGGCTCTGCTCCTCCCTCTGTAGACACAGTGGGGCTGTGAGGTGGCTGTCTTGAGCTCACAGCAAACACAACAGTAATATGCCCTCCTAAAATGAATGCTCCTGGAAATGTTCCTTTAAGAAAGCAAGCAAACTGAGTGCTCAGGTATTAAAGGATACTAAATACTCAGGATGACACCATCCATATTCCTACCAACTTTTCATTCTCATGATATGCATCTCTCCCAATCAATGTGAAAGGGCACATTCTCACACCAAACTTGAGGGTCAGCTCTGCAAGCCACACCAGAACTCGAGGCTTCTCTCTTGTCACCTATAAATTGAGAATAAGGATAATTCTATTTACAAATGTTGTAGCACCACAGACTATAAGAAAAGATTCTTAAACACAGTACCTTCAAAGGTACTTAAGCCTGAGAGAACACCTAGATAGTAAAAACAAATGCCTTATTTTACCAGAAGCTGTTATCAAGTACCTCACTTCAGAGGTTGTCATGAGAGGCTTGCAGAAGCTCTTCAGAAGCTCAGTAACCATGTTCCACTGCAGTTTAGGATCAGTTTTCAGGACCCTGTCCTGAAGCAACTGAATTCCGCTTCTGAGCACACTAAGAACCAAGTCCTTGAAAATACCAACTCTGGAATACTTTTAAGAAGAAAGTGATTTTTTAAATTATTATCCTTATTACTGAAAGGTGCCAGCAGCAAGCTCACTATCTCATCTGCTGTCAACCATCGTATCATGTGCACATGATAACAGATGCCCCCAGTTTCATGACAGGCCCACACCCAATCCCTGCCAGTCAGTCAGTCGAACAGAGAAGATTTTGTGTGCTTCTCAAAAGCTTAAAACATCTTTTTCAGTCTATACAGACACATATAAAGGGACTGGATTACAAAGTTACAAAGTCCCCAAAACGGCACTTTCATGTTGTGGAAACCAGTCACAGCCCCCAAACCACAAGTCCGCTTGAGCAGTCATTGCCTCATTCACTATTTGCAGCTTCGTGTACCAGACTTCTGGCTCAGAAACAGCTTTTTTAGTATTACTCTATTTTTAGATTTACCCTGAATTTCAGGCTGGACCTTTGCTTGCAGACCAACACCCCCATGGTTCTGGTGCTTCTTACAGGTTTTGATCATTTGCATCAGCTGTGAAACTGGCTCCTATTTTATGCATTCTTTTTTCCCTCTGAATCACAGTCTCCAGACTAAAATGGTACCAAAATCTCTGCAGACTTCTCCCTCCCCCAGTGGTTTCAGCTGTTTTTATTGCTCTGAGGCACCAGACAGTTTTGTTAATAACAGTAAATCCTTTTAGCCTCTGGTTAGTGCAGGTTGTGCTGTGATTGACAAGGTAATAAAAGTGTTAATGAGAGAAACTGGCACAGCCAGAGATCAATAGTTGCCAATAAGAAAAACAATTCTGATACTTAATTTTGTAGAATTCCCCCAAAGCGGTTGAAAATACATCACAATTGGTCTATTTTATTGTTTAATAGATGTTCTCTCCCTGGTGGTCTCAGATAGAGATCAAATTAACTGGTGTTTGGGTGAAATGGCAAAGAAGAGAGGAGGATTCTTGTTCCTCCCAAGTTTGCTGGACTGTTGGGACATGGAGCTCTAGGGCAAAGCCATTTCTGAAATAAATGTGTTTGGGGCTACCTTTCCCGTCCAGATGATTTCCCAAATCACTCCTTTCTGCACATTTTCCTGCAGTACAAATACAGGGGGAAGAAATAGCATGCAATGACAGCTGCAGCGCCAGTGGTCACATTGAGGTTACAGCCAGATCAACCGTAATCAAAATGCTGGTTCAACAGTGCTGTCCCAAAGGGCAAAGATACGGGTATGCTGAAGGGGGTCAGGGAAAATGCCCTTCAGAAAAGGAACCATTTTAAGATCAGTGCCAACCTGGGTTTCTGAGAGCTAATCAGAGCAGTAAAATAGATGAAGTGCATACAACTTGTACCACAGATTAACATCAGTTTCTTGCTAACAGGCTCTCATACACCCTGTGTGGCCCAAACATCCTGTAACACCCTAAATCTCCTCTCACAAATCTGTCTGGTGCCAGATGCATATAAAAGCCTAATCTCATTTCAAGGGCAGCTGTTAAACCTAGGAGAAAGTGTGCTGGTAGTAGGAAGCACTGCCAAACTGGAAATGCAGTGAGGGGAGGAAGCAATTTCAAGAGGGGCACAGAAAGGCTGTAAGTCAAATGGAAGAGAAGCTGCTCTGCATTTCTGCAAGTATGGAGAAGGGGAGAAAGACCAGTCTTTAACCATACAAAAATGACTGTGCATACATTATCCAGAGTCTGGTTGGATTATGCACGGATGGTAAGGCTCTTTGGGCAGCTTAACAACAACAGCTTGTGCGTCCCACTGGGTGTGCAAAGGGAGTACCAGCAAAGTCAAAGTGAAACACAAAAGGAGGTCTCTTCACGTGGCCGTGCTCCTGGGGAATGCTGCTGTGAAACCCCTTCTCAGGCAGGACAAAGAAATTGCCAGTTCAGTTCTGATGGCAATTATTTGTTATATATTTATACATTTTTGTTTGACACAAAATTTCCATTTCTACCCCTGTATTATGAGGGGTTCAAGACATTTTGCTGATCTGTGGCACAGAGAGGAGCAGTAGAGGACACTGGTACAGTGCTGAATTTGGTTCCAAGTCCATCAGTCAGAAAAACTGGTGGGAAAAATTCACCTGTCTTAACAAACAGCAGAGTCTGAGCAAAGTAGAAGGCTTTTAGAAACAACTTCACCATTTCTTTTTATGTGTAGGAATGATACGTAGGCTCTAACAAAGACTTTTGTAGTACTATATCTTACAGGTGTCTGTAGGCTTTAGGGCAGGGACAGGGAGGCTGGCAAATGCAGATGCTCTCACTTCACATTGGGAAAGTTCTGCACTGTGATAAACCCAGGCTAATTCAGCTACACAGCTATGCAGGCAGCAGCATCTCAGGGAAATGCTCTTTCCTGAAAGTTTTGGTGTGAGCTCAAAGATGCTGTGAGCCACACTCTCACCTGGCAGGAAAGGAGTCATGCCTGAATTTTCTGGCATGGCTCCTTAAGTTTTTGACTAAAACTACCTGGGCATGCAAGGTCTCCAAAAGCAGTCTCTAACAAGGCAAGTATGGATTTCTGTGGAGCAAATACAACTATAGTAGAGCCAAAACCAGTAGGTAGATCCAAATCTGTTCTTCCTTGCTCCTCCCATCGCATGGCATAATTAAACAAATCTTCCTGCCTATAGAGGGGAATAATTGGAATCAAAGAGCATGAAGGGAGAGATCAGCATGAAAGGATACCCAGATGAAACCAAGGGGTTTGGCTTATCCCTTTGGCTTTATCCCCCTTTTCTCATCCTGTCTGTATTAATGTGGTGTTAAACCTCACTGTCTGACTGCATTATTATTAATGACAACTGGTATCCCAGAGGTCAGGGTGGCACTGCAGCTTGCCATTCATTTTAATTATCGATGCACATCACCAGCTTCAGAAATAAGAAGAGATAAGATGAGGATTATTGAATCCCATCTTATGGTGTGTGTTATCATACAGTCTACATCCTGATCGGCTCCTATCAGCTTTACTCAGCTCACTGAGGGAAGGCAGGGGAAAATGAAGAAGGTTTTCCCTTTATGTTTTTGTTTTGCCCATATCTTTACAAATTTGGCCAATACAAATTCTGACCATCACATTAATGGCTACATCTGCCCAATGACTCGGCTTGTGACCACAATATTTAGGTATTTAGTTCTTTAGATATCCAAAATATAAAGGTATTTAGCTCTTTAGAAACACAAATGTTTAGATGTGCCTGCAGTAGTTGTAGCTGTACTTCAGGACTATCAGTGAGACAGATACAGGTACATGGCTTAGTCATGTTTGGTGGGAACAGATCAAACTAAAGAGAACTTAAAGATATAGATAAAATTCACCACTCTCTGATAAAATACACCATTCACTGTTATTTTACCAAGATTCAACACTGAACTAAGCAAGCTGAATCAAAACAGGGGAGGGAATGGGTTTTTCAGACAACAAAAAAAAAATTTAAAAATATCTCAAGTGTATGAAATATGTTCCAAGCAGAGCCCTTCCAAACCAAAGAGCCAACTCTTACATGGCATATTCAAAGACAGAGAATTACTGGGTGAAAACAAATTCACAGATTCTCTGCATCTGCAAAGAGTCCATTCCACATATTGGGCATCCCACTAAAATAATAATAATGATATTATTCATGGAAATGTATGCAAAAGCCAAGCAGGAGGAGCTATCCATATGCACTAAATACCCATGCTAGTTTTGAAAGGCAGCTCAGAAGGAATGGTAGCCTTTTATCTATCCTGTCATTTACAAGCCAGGTAACTCAGCTCTCAAGTTCCAACAGATTGCAAGCTCCCAAATGTAACTCATCATGTTTGTTGATGATAAAACAAGATTAGGAGAAAGGGGGTTGGAATAAAGCTTTCTGCGAGGAACACTGTCCACACCAGTTTATGGCTTTTCCCCATTTTCATGCAAGGCACAGGTAAACTTGTTAGCTTTTCTTTATATAACTCCAATTATGATTAAGAGGCAGGTAGGCCTGCCACATGGGTGAAAGAAAAGGTCTTTTGCAACCTCCTTTCTGAAGCAATGAAATGTATATTTTTTATATATCTGTATACCGGCTCAGCTTGGCTCCCTTTCAAAGCGTGATGATTACCTCTCACAGATGCAATGACAAGAGTAGCCTTTGGCAATCCCACAATCCCCTTCTCCTTCTGAGAACTGGAAGAATGAAGGGGAAGAATAGCCCAGAAGCCTTTCTTAGCCTCCTTATTTTTCTTTGTCACATCATTAAGGGTTCAATGAATCTCCAATTAAATTTCCCTGACTGCTGTCACTATTTTGATTGATAGCTGTCCTTGGATCAACCTCAGTAGGGCACACATGTTGTTGCACTGAACTCCCCCTTTCCACTCTCCATCCATTATCAGCCCCTTGTCATCATTACCTTCACATGTCAGTTCATTTACCACAGAAACGGTGTCACCAACCGATAGGGGAAATAGAAAAACATTTGTTACAAATAGGGGAAAACATTAATAAATCAGGTTGGGCTTCAACCTGAAACTCATGGAGAAATAGTTTATCTCTAGTATGCTTGTTCACTAGTTGTCCTTATATAAAACTCTAAACAAAACACACAAATACTGATTCTCAGAAGAAACAAACAAACAGTTTTGAGCAGTGTGCAGATAAAGTTTTTACAGAACAGGTTTTACAGTTTTGGACTTTCTTCATTTTGGACCCCCTAAAAATCTTGAGTTAATCCTTGAGTTAACTTCAAAATCCTGACATGCTAACAATATTTAAGATACAGAGGCTAAGAGTCTTTGCTACTGACACTGTCTGGAGATTTTCTACCAAAAGAGAGTTTTTCATCAGAAAGCAAACCCTTTGTCAAAATTAAAGCCATTTTTACAAAAGGTCATTTGTGATGAACTTCTAATGGCAAAAATAAAAACCAAAAAACAACCAGGAAGAAGGGAACTGGAAATTTTAGGCTTCTAGAAATCCCATTTTTTAACTTCATCTGTTTAGAAATCTTATAACAAAAAAGGTATCATTAAAAATGAAATTTACAAAGTACAATATAAAATTTTAAATTTGTAAAAAAAAATTAAAGTTCAGTATAAATTTAAGTCTGATTCAAAAGTTACACAAAAAAATTCTTCTGACTTTTGCAGCTTTGGGCCAGAATTTGGCTGTATTTGGGAACTCCTCTGAAACTCAGAACATCTGCATGGGGTGGGAGCACCATGCTATGTTTGGCACCAATGCAAGGAGCTATGCACACAGATTTCAGGTTACATATGAACTGTCTCACTGACCTAGCTAGGACAACAGACAGATTTTTGTTCCTTGTTTGTTCAGCATCTTGTGGAGTAGGAATCTGTTTGCGACAGACATGCCTGTCCCTGCTGTGATTTATCTTATAAAAAGGTCTTTATACATTTCACACCAAGGACTGTATCCCCAAGGACTGACACAGAACCACTGCTGCAATCCCTCTTCTTTTTTCCTCTGATCACCATGAAAGGATGGAAACACTCCTAGATGCCTGGCAATTGACAACTCAGCAGGGAAGGTCTGCCCTTCAAAAATAAATAAGGAAAACCATAACAGCCTTACTAAATTATTTGTAAATGAAACCTAACTGCAAGCATGCTGCAATACACCATCATCCCCATTGCAACATTAGTATGGGAGGCAGTCCTGAAACCCTTAGGGTTCAAGGAGCCACAGTCACCTCTCATTTGCATGAGTTTCATCCTTTGCTAGAGGTTTACTCACCACAGTAAGAGAGACATGCATCCCTGCAACATACTGGGCAGTTTTACTCAAGATCCAATCCAGTCCCTAACTGTAGTTCCCATGAGCTCCATCTATTCCCAGGAAGACAGCCAACCTCACAACAGGGGGAGCTTTTCCCTGTGTTTTTTTTTTCTTTTTAGTTTGAAAGACCACCTTTTCCCTTAGGGAATGTTTGGAAGATCATCTTAGCGATTAAAAAGCTTCACTGCTATTGAAATTAGGAGGATTAATACTTTTAAACCCCGGGGATCCCTGGTTCATCAGTCCACCAGAACACACTTTGTCCTATCTGGTTATAACTAATTTTAGCTGATGCATCCAGAAGCAGCAGGACAGTGAGTTCACATAGGGCAAGGGCTGCTTGGTGAGCAGAGGCTGCAGGTTTGCAAAGGCCACTCCAGAGCACCAGAGCACTTTGCAATTTGCCCTGATTTGTTATGCAATTAGCAGTGAGTGCATCACAGTGCACTAAGAGAGACTAGCAGAGCTCAGTGCTTAAAGCTGACTTCATACTCAGGCACCTAAGTAACTGCCCTTTTTTTTTTCACCAATTTCAATAAGAATTTTGTCTGAAAATTAGGGTAACTTCTACAGATTCTCAGTGCGGACAGTCTCAATCAAAGACTGCAAAACTATGAAGCATGATTTTAAATGGATGACTTTCATGTAGCCTCATCAGACTGAATGCTACAGACACAGAGAAGAAACTTAGTTTACTGTAAAACCACAGTGCAAATGCTTACTGTGGAATGGATATGCATAGACAGACCAGAGATGAGGAATACCTGTGTGACATCAAGTCATGTGGTAGCTATGAAAACCAGGTGCACATGGAGACGTTTCCAACAAGTATGCATTGACCATGATAAACACTGGTCACATAGGGGCTGGGTGGACCACATTTGGCTGATCCCCATACCCAGACCATGCCACCAGGTAACAGAAGATGGGGTGAACATAATCATGCAAAGGTCAATGTGGCTTCAATTGCCCAATTTTCTCTGTACTTGCTTTTGTTCAGCTGAAATCCCATTTGTGGCGAAACTCTCAACTCCTGGGCCCCTCACAAGATGGATCAGAAAAATGACAAAGTCACCCACTGCATTTCTATTGAATATTTGTCCCTGTATTTGTACATTTTTTTCTCTCCTTGCTGGCAAACTGAGAAGATTAAGACATAGAAATGCCAAGCCACTAAAAGAACCAGACCAGGCAGAGAAATAAAAATGAAATAAAACCCAACTGCACATACCTTTTAGTGATACTGTTTGCAGGAGATGTCTGAATTGCAGTCATAAAACTAAGGAAAACACCAATGGGATAGGAGAGCTCTCCCCAGTACTGCAGGCCTTGAGCAAACCCTAGGCTGTCCTTGGGCATTGGGTTCTGCACATATTTTCCTTCTGCTTTTTCTCAAGTCACCAGCTTGACCATATGAAGAAGAATTTACTTAAAAATAAACGAAGCAATATTTTAGCCTTTTTAAGAAAAAATCCCAACCAACCAAAAAAATACCAAACCCACAAAAACAAAACAACAACCAACACCAAACCATCAAACCATAAAAATCAATTATCGTTCGCAGTCTTAAGGCCAAATTTGTCAAGAAAGATCAGCAAGTTCTTCCCTCCTGTAAAGCCAGGCTACCACCCCAGATGAGCCAGCCCCAGGACTCCACACAACAGCTGCACCTGGATCCAGGACACCTGACATGAAACAAGGCCTGAAGGAAAAGCTCAGCTGAGGACATTTTTAGCCAACACTCCATGGAAAAGCAGCATGTTTGCACTGCCTCACATCTCCCTGCCTGTGGCTCTGTGTCAATGGCAGGCCTGTGAAGTGGAGTTCCCTGTGGGCTGTGAGGACTCTGCAGCAGCCCCACACCTGGGTGCTGCACAGCCCCTCGGCACTGCCTCAGGGGAAAAATGCATCCAAGAAAGGCAAAAAGCAACTGTGAGGGGTGAGGGGGAAAATGTGGAAAACAGCCCTGAAAGCAGAGCAAAAAGAGGAAGGGGATAAGGTGATCCCTCTGCAGCCGGTGGAGCAGAAGACCCATGCTTGAGCTGAGGTATATTTCCTGCAGCTGTGACTTATTTAAATTAATCATCATTAAATTATCATTTTTGAGAGATGGAAAACAATTAAAAGATTATTCCTGATGACTAAGCAAGCCTAAGTGCCATGAAAATGCGTCGTTCAGCACCATCACTATCAAAAATGAAGTTCACTTTCAATGTGAAATATGTCTGATGAGCATGGTGAAAAAAAAAGGAGCGTTAATTTAGGCAAGTGAATAAAATAAGGATTTTCTGACTGTCTATCAGCTGTTTAACAGGGTATCTGCTATCAAATTAAGAAGTGCCAAGGGGAGCAAATCCAGAGAGAAGAGGTCTTGTCAAGTTCAGCATAGTTCAGGCTTCTTGGACCTCACTCAGTTCAGCACAGTTCAAATCATGAAGAGAAACCATCAGGAACTACTAAAAAAAATTGATTGCAAAGGTCTTCTGAACTGAACTATTTCCCACTGTTAGATTGAAAGGAGATTTTATTTTTTTTCCTCACACACCAAACTAAAGTTCAGCCAGGAAGATTTTTAAGGGTCTGAAAGCTACAAACACTGCACAGGGAACTTCTTACCCAGCTATGCCTGAGGCTGGGCTGGAAACTTTTATTCTGAGTCCTCTCATATGTTTCAGAGAACATAGAGCTTTGCCATGAAGACTTAAGGCAAAAGAACACAAAGAACACACACAACATCTCAGTGAACTGCTTCCAGAGTTAATTCCATCTTTGTTAAAAGAGGGAGCCTTTTGTTTTGTAGCCCTCAGATTTTAGCCTTCAGATCTCAACACACCTTGTGTGCTCGAATGAAGAGGTCCTTAGCTAAAGAAAACTTGGCTGTATTCAGTCTTTGATCAAATCACTTTCTGGGGGTTTTTTTTGTCAAACAGAATGGGCAGAGCTTCTGAGCAGCTCCTGCACCTTTCGTTTTGAAGGACAGTCACAGAAAATGCAAAGTGTTATTTCAAAACAACTTTATAGGGGCTTAATACAGACCTTACCCTCTTAGCTTTACCTTTTTACCTTACTTTTACCCTTTTATCAAAAGACTGTCATTCAGCAGTACCTTCTCTGAGGAATATAATCACACTAAAAACAAGAAGCTGGGCATTCCCCGAGATTGGCACAAGAGACCAGCTATTTCCCAGCTCTACGTCTTACAGAATTCAAAGAACCTCACACACTGATCAGAAGGAGGATAACACAGACCGAACAATTAAAAATATTCAAATACACAACACAGAGAATTCTACTGACTTGAAAGCACGGCTTGAAGTAGCTTCTGTCTGGTGGGGTTTTTTTCCCCATAACCTGATTCACTAGTATTTTCTTTTCAATAATAACTAAAATGAAGCGTTTCCCCCAGCTGTTTGTATGAAGGAAGGCACAGACTGGAACAGTTTGATGTCCATTTCACTGCAATAGTGAGTAAAAATGCAGATAAAAGAAAATTATGCATCATTATTATCACCATTAACCCATCTGTCATTACCCAAATGTGCTGGTGGGTATACTGTTTATATTTTTTCATATACATATATATGCACACACACAAATGTGGATATAACCACCCTCAGGGAGCAGATTCTTTGGGCCAGAGCATCTCTCTTTTCTCTGCTACTGCAGCATCACAGTCCCAGCTCTCCTGGAGCTGCTGGCTGCTCTTGAAACATACCCACCAGTACTCAGGGGAGACAGCAGATGCAAAGCAATCCATGGCTCCCAGCCCCTCCAGTAATCTGAGGAGGCAGAAGGTCCGTAAGGTGACACCAGACTCAGACTTCACTTTGTAAGCACAAAAAATAATGGTTTAAATACATGATATCCAGCTCCTGAAGGGAAAGACTTCCTGTCTTATTCTACTCCCGTGATGTCCCACAGCTGTGCCTTTGAACTAGACTTTTTTCCCCCATTGTTAAAGAGTCATGACATTTTCTTTATTTAGCACTTGTGGTTTTGTTTAAAAATATGAATTACCTAATTTGTAAATCTTAACCAGCAACATGAGCCATCTGTGCTTATTTATAAATATGCGCTGGCTGGAGATACATTAATGATGGAATATGGCACACATGCATATTCCTGCTCGGGAAATATTTTTTAAATGCTCTTTTTCTCCAGAGGAGGCAAATGACTAATTGCTTCTGTTGTTTAGGTGCTTGAAGTGGAAAATGGGCATTTCTGCTCTTCTGCCTCCATTTCCAGGTGTTAAGTCCACACATGTACAATAGACATAAAGTAATCCACAAACATTCAGGCCTTGGCAAAAACTCCCTCTCTGCCCTCTTGCCCCTAGGCTAGGACTAATTGCTGCCTCCATGTGTATGTCAAACTGTCCCAGATGTTTTATGATTTACTCTTGCAAAATGAAAATCGATCTGAGAACATGTGAATGAATCCAAGGTTAATCACACTTCTGCTACTGACTCCAACTTCCCTGCTGCACACCTTCAAAAATAGGGATACTGCCCATGTTTTATCCCCATTAAAAAAAATAGTTTCCTCTTTGGAATTTAAATGACCAAAGACCATGATGTTGAAAAAACATCATACTATGCTAAATTGCCAGAAAGTTTCCAGGTGCTCCAGACCTGTTCTGCATACTGGAAAAATTAAGGCCAAGCCACTGGATGTATGCTCACAGACAATCCTAATAACAACCTCAAACCAAGAGTACCTCACCCATTTCCTCTGGGCTTACTCCAAGATTTCCTGTATCCTGGGAATTCATGCCAAAACCAATGGGAGCTGTTGCTGAGAGAGATGTGGTCACAGCTCTTGTCTTTATGTGGTGAATATGGACCCCCTCACTGAGCAGTCCCAACACCATGAAAGAGCATTGCTGACTCTCCTTCCAAACATTATAGCTCTGCTTGAAGAAACTAAACATGCATTTGGCCAGGCAGATAAACATAAGAATATTATGTTCCTGCTTCTATTCCATAAATAAATGTATGCATTAAAAAATAATGCATGGTTGGACTGACCCTTTCCAACTCATTGGCTGCAGAAAAGTATTTTGAAAATTACTTTAATATATGTTTACTCAATGGACCAGAATGATTCATTTCAGCACATGAATATGCCTTATTAAAAACTGCTTACACACAGGTTACTCAAACCAGCCCTTTTTTCCAACTCTCCAAGGCATGTATGAAATAGCATGTTCATTACATGTAAGTCTGGGAAACCATTATTTCCCCTATCTTCTCAAAAAAAAAAAAAGGGCATGCCTTAAAAAGAGCAGAATAATAATGATTGCAGTGAGTGCTTCAGATGCTATGAACTGGCTGGAGAAAGTCTGTCTGTAACTGAAGCTGAGCAATGAGCCAGCCTGGGGTGGCAAGTTTTTAGCAGGCCTATTGTGGTAGGACAAGGGGGAATTGCTTTAAACTGAAAGAGGGTAGATTCAGACTGGATACGAGGAAGAAATATTTTACTATGAGGGCAGTTAAACACTGGAACAGATTGCCCAGACAGGTTATAGGTGCCCATTCCTGGATCAGGCAAGATGTGGTTTTGAGCAACCTGATCTTGTTGAAGATGTCCTTGCTTGTTGCAGGGAAGTTGGCCTGTAAAGGTCCCTTTCAAATTAAAGAATTCTGTGAATCTATTTTTCTTTCCACACTCCATACAAAGCCTCCTGCAGAGGGTGCAACCCTCCAGGGTGCAGAGACACATTTGCAAAATCTTCCAAAAAGGCTCATTTTTCAGTGGGATAAGAAAACCTTTCCATTTTCCTCATCCTCTGTGACAGGTCAGCCCACCCTCTATGCAAGCCTGCGTCACTTGATGTGTTGGGGCCAAACAGCACCCGAGCAGCCTCAGGGGAAAGTGCCTTAATTGCTGGTAATGCAATAGCTCCACTTAGCACCAGCAAAGCAATTCAAAAATGGAATCCAACATTTTCTGGATACACATTTAGGGAGCAGCCGGCTGTGTTGGCATGTTGGTCCATTACTTAACCACTGGGTCATATATCTGCGACTGCAGATGGCTTTTACATCCACACCTCTTAAGCAATATCTGATACCATGACTGAACGCTGGCCCAAAGGGAGGGATGCAGTCATTCTGACCAGAAGGACTTTTTCCTTTAAATTAAACCCCATTTCAGGCAAGGCATCAGAAGGTTTTTCTGTGGCCCCATTACACCAAATGGAAACAGCCTTCCACAGCTCCAGCATGGGAAGAACTACCCACCCGCAATTCAGTGGCAGCTCTGCCATACAAAGTCCAACTATGGGCAAATAAAATTACTTTTGCCCACCAGTCTCTCACCAGCACCCCAGAACACCCACACTGCTTTCCAGGAGTACTTCTAGTGATGAAGATAATTTTTCTCCAACTCCCCTTCATCACAGTTTTTTTTTCTTCCAGGGATCTCTAAGGAATCCACGGCCTCCAGGGGCAGCTACAAAAACATCACCATGCCAGTATTTGCAGTGTACATCTGCTGGGCTTAATGCTGACACAGCTACAGCTGCTTAGCTGTTGGCTGCACAGGGAAGGCAACACAGAAGATCAGAAAAAAGTGCTTTGGTCTACCTGAGCCAATGCACCAGCAAAGTCAGTATGAGCACAAAATATAAAAGCAGAATGGTCTTACAAACAGATACATAGGGCATCAATTTACAAGTATCTATGCAAAAGCCTTCATGCTATGGATCCTGCTGTAGGCCCGGCACTCTGTGGCACAGAGAAGAAATAGTGCAGACCACAAACTCATAGTCCCTGCCTCATTGCACTTACACGGGCTTTGACAAATGCCTTGGCAAACACCTGTGGTCTCTCATCCCTATCCTCAACCACAAACTATGTGTCCAAATGCCCCAACTTTACCAGAACTACTCACTTGCTTGAATATTTTGATGCTTAGGGTTATGTAGTGAACAATTGTTTTGTTCAAGGAGAAAAATGATAGGTGAAAATTGCATAAAGCTCCTAGGAATGTGTTTCTTTATTTGCATGCTTCTCACGCAACAAAAGCCACATATGGTAGCAAATATTTTACAAAATCCTTTCCACTTGTAGAACAATCCTCCAAATTACTCCATGTTATTAAGGACCCATGGTGTATAAAATAAGATGTGAGCAGTACCATATGACACAATTCAGGTTAACCAAAACAATTTGTTTTTCAAAGTGAAATTCTCACTCCATCTTTGAGGACAGGCTTTTCATATTGCTGAAAGCAATTGCTCCCAGAATTAAAAATGGGCAGTTTTTATTTCCCAATTTCACCATATTTTCACATACTACTTGAAAAAATCTGTTCTTTCTTTCACTCAAAACTGCTTCCAGGACACACCTGGAAATGGCACATCAGCCCAAACTGCACTCTTGCAGCAAACACAGCCCTCACTCCAGCACAGGTGAAACATACGTGAGGAGAGTTTTGCTTTCTCCCCATATAAATATTTAACTGGCTCAGACCCAATTTGCCTGAAGCATCAAGTCTTCTCATTGATTGCTCTGCTAACTTCTTGTTAGTGCTGAAGATCATCTCTGTGTCTTGAAAAAGAATACTGGCATAACCTTGAAAATGAAGAAATATTTAGTGGGGAGAAAGAGGAATGAGGTTTCAGTGTTGAGAAGAAAATTAGTTTGAAATCTTCAGCCTAAAGTAGGATGGGAAATGGGAAAGTTACTTGGTTTTTTTTTTAGAGTTCCCAACCAAACAATTTTTTCTTTATGATGTTTTGAAGTTATGAAGTGGGCTACCTCCCGCTTCACTAACAGGCTCACAAGAAAAAAGGAGGTTTAAGAGGATGCAATTTGGTTTCAAGGTAAGAAACAGAGCACCGTTTCTTAAGAACAAAGATAACTATTGCTGGGTGTTACACAGACCTGTCCCTTAAGTAATGCCATGTACTGAGAATGTTGCCCTTTGCATGTGCCTTTAAGTGCATGGGATCCCAGAGTATGGGATTACATATTGTACGATTGCTTGCTGAGATTTCACAAAAACACTGACAGGATATGGTGTCCCAAACCTGGAAAAACACAAGTGCAGAGAAATTTCAGAGTCAGCTCTGAGTTGGGATGTTTCTCCAAAGTAATTTAACTCAGCACTGTGTGCTGATCCTTCCCAATGATCCAAGTCAGAGCTGTGATGGCATGCCACTTGAACATGGGCATAGGGAAATTCATACTCTCACCATGAATCCAAGGGCTCAGAGGGGCAAGGCAGGATGGACACAGCTCCAAACTGCTGCTGGAAACAGGAACTGGCTCCTCACTGCATTTACCTCTATACTTAAACTGGTGTTTTTCTCCAAGGCATCAACATTTTTCTGTCTCACAACCTTTTGGAGATAAAGCTTGGGACTTGGTATATTTCTTTGTTTCTTAAATCTAGCAAAATTCATCATAATTTGCAAGAACTGTAGAGAAAATACAGGGAGATGTCTTGTCCCAAAGATCATATTTAAGATGCTTTGGCTCAAAAATACACACTGGTCTTCTCAGCACATGCTGTGTGCAGGTAGTGAACTTTAAAACAAATAATTTAATTTCTAAAATAGGAAAAAAAAATCCTTTTGTGATAAGATTAAGAAAGCAATTCTTCTGGGAGGGAAAAAAACACAGCTGTGAAAAAACCCTTAGGGGCTTTAGAAGGAAGGCTTGATCTTAGGTAATACATGTTGTCCTGCCTGAAGAGATGGTGCTGTATGACTTATCTGGAGCTCATACAAAAATCCCTGGTTACCAGTTTCCTCAGTGCCAGCAAACATGTGTTGGACCCAGGCTTTAATCGAGAGTGCAGATAAAGAGCATGTTTTCCACTGGGGAATTTGGGTGGCATAAATCCGTACGCTTAACAGGTTTGAGTCTCGAGGGTAGGCATGCTCCCATTGTGAGCGCTTTTCTTACGGCTAGATAAAAGCCTCCCATAAATAAAGCTTTGAAATCTTCCAGGAGAAGTTAGCTATACAAATTTGGGCACATGAAGCTCAGTGTAAGCAATAATTCCACAGATTTTTATTGGAGAGTAGATCTATGGGTGCAGCAATGCATGATAAATCAACGTATCTGCCTCCTTACTGGCTTTTATGATAGGCATTAGCAGTAGTGACTGTCACAGAGATCATAACAGCTTTATTTCCACCATCTCTGTAAGACAAAATCAAATATAAGCAGTTGATATTATATTTTTAAGTATACATTCTTCACCCTTGCTTTGAAGTGGTGACAAAATCATTCCTGGTAAACATCAGATTGGGGGGGAGGAAGGAACTGGGGAAGACGTGAAGAAAGGAAGAGGAGGGAGGGAGGGAGGAAGGAAGGGAGGAAGGAAGGGAGGAAGGAAGGGAGGGAGGAAGGGAGGAAGGGAGGAAGGGAGGAAGGGAGGAAGGGAGGAAGGGAGGAAGGGAGGAAGGAAGGAAGGAAGGAAGACTCTCATTTGGGTTTTTTTGGTAGGACTTTATTGGAGCCCTGGAGGCAGCTGACACAACTCATCCAGTGCACAGCCATCACAGTGTCTCCCTGAGAAACTGGGAGGGTTGGGGTTACTGACGGCAGCACAGGGACTGCTGACCTCTCCTGTAGGGTTCTGGTGTGAGTTTTGCTGTTGCAATGGGCATATGACCAGCAAAATGTGTTCCATCTTTTTC
Organism: Cisticola juncidis; assembly: GCA_013400215.1. NCBI lineage: Eukaryota > Metazoa > Chordata > Aves > Passeriformes > Cisticolidae > Cisticola > Cisticola juncidis. The sequence continues at coordinate 1,251,320 of VXBR01002239.1, read as the reverse complement.
AGTCGTCTCCTTGAATAAATCAGCTTATATATAATCCGATTATGCATTTAATATAAACATATAAATTAAGTAGATAATTGCTAAATAGGGCTTTGGCAACAAAGTTATTTTAATACAGGGTTAGAGAGGCTAGACTGTCTTAAAAAATATTTCTCTCTTTCTAGGGTAGGATATAAAAGACAGTTACAGGAGTTTTCCACCTAAACCTAGATCTGTAGAAGTCCAGGCACTCAGCTCTGACTGGGAATTCCCTGGAGCTCTTCACAACCTTCAGGAAGAGGAAGCTGTTTTATTGGTATCAAAGTAAGGTGGCCTTGCACCCTTCTTTAGCTGCTCACTCAGCGTATACCATGCTTGGAACAACTTGGCAAGTTGAATGTCAAATGGATGCTTTATTTTGCAGCTGCCCTTTTTGAATTCCCATTGTAGGCAAGACTGGAAGCAGTGTCATGTAAGACAGTAGTGCTACATAAGGTGAAAGGTAATCTTATCCACTGTTTCATCTTCCATGGCCACATTCATCATAATCCCACCTCTTTCAGACTCTTTTGCCTTCCAGAAAACACCACGTGCCTATCTTGGAGAATCATCAGACAGATAACTGCTGTCTTCCTCCTTTGTGGTTAGTCCTGCAAAACAGTGCTTGGTCCATATGTTGGTGCTGACACTATAGAAATGATGCTATGGAGTAATTACAGGAGGGGACACTCAGAGGGGGGAGCTTCGTGCGCGCTGCTCTCCCACGAGGTGTGCAGTTGCAAAGCAACCTGACACATCTGCCAGGGCTGTCTAAGAAACTATTAGCCAGTTGCTACCTCCTGTGCTCAAGAGCTGCAGGCAATTTCACAGTAATAGTTCTTCGGCTTCTTTCACGCAGCTGAGATGCTGACTTAAATATGTATCACGGAATGGCATCCTTAATAGAGGCTTTACAGGAACAAAATGTATATGGGTAATCCACAAAGGCTGGCTGCAACTGACAGCTTCGTTATTGCTCTGAGGATGCATGGCAGGCACCGTGGGCCGGGAGCAGGGAGCAGCCATGGGAATGAACAGCTTTGATTTGCAGGAATGATTCTGCAGCCCACCTACATGCGCTCGGGGTAAAATCAGAAGCACCTGTGTAGGGAACCCGTAAAAATGCAGTATTATAACATGTGTTGGGTTTGTGTGGCCAAATTGGGCAGGGTGCAGTAGGAGGGTGTGCTGCAGGGGTGGCTTCTGTGAGAAGATGCCAGAAGCTTCCTCCATGTCCTACAGAATCTGTCCCAGCCAGCTCCAAGACAAAGCCACTGCTGCCCAAGGTTGAGCCCATCAATGGTGACAGTCGCGTTTCAGGGATGACAGATTGAAGAAGGGGAAAAAAATTACCTCAAGAGGAGCTACAACCAGAGAGTGCAACAAAAATATGTGAGAAGAACAGCCCTGCAAATACCCACGTCAGTCCAGAAAGAGGGGCAGGAAGTATCATTCACCAGAGTGAGATTTCCCTGCAGCCCATGGGTTTTGAAGCTCATGGGAGGCGCATGGGTGAGAAGGGATGCTATGAAGGACAGCGTGCCTGAGCAGGTGGATGCACAAAGGAGACTGTGACCTTGTGGGAAGCTCATGCTGGAACAGGCAGGACCTGTGGCCCTGTGGAAAGAGGAGCCCATGTTGGAGCAGGTTTTCTGGCAGGATTTGTCACCCCACAGGGAACCCACACTGTGGGTGTCTGACATGTCAGAATGTGTCTGACAGACCCTGGGGGAAGAGACCTACACTGGAGCAGTTTGTGAAGAACTTCAGCCCATGGGAAAGACTCATGCTGCCAAAAGATCATGAAAGACTATCTCCTGTAGGAGGGATGCATTCTGGAGCAAGGGAAGAATGAGAGGACAACTCCTCTTGAAGAGGAAGGAGCAGCAGAAAGAACGTGATGAACTGACCACAATCCCATCCCTTTGCACAGTTGGAGGTAGAACACTTGGAAGTAAAGTTAAGCCCAGGAAGAATGAAAGATGAAGGAAGATTTTGCAAGATTCAGGGTTTTTTCTTAATTTCCCTACTCTGATTTGATTGGGAATGTTAAATTTTTCTTCAAGTTACATATGTTTTGCTTGTGATGGTTATTAGCTGAGTGGATCTCTCACTGTCCTTGTCTCAACTCATCAGGCTTTTGACATACTTCTCCCCTGTCCAGCTGAGGAGAGGAGTGGTAGACTGGTTTTGGTGAGCACTTGAATTCCAGCTGCAAAGAAGCAGAGGTGAGGGTTTGGGAGCCTGGAGCTGTGGCTTGCAGAAAGGACCATGAGCCAAGTTCCTCCACAAACACAAAAAGAAGGGAAGCTGAGCTGACTACCAAAGTCCTTGATTGTGGTCTGACATCAAAGTGAATAATTTGCCTTTTTGCTTTTTTAGTAAGAGGGAAACCGAACATGAAAGCAAAGGCAATTCAGGTATTTGCATGTGCAGAATTAGGTTTAAAGCTCACTGGAAGTGAATGAGGTAGGAGATCATGCTGGTGCATGTTGGGAAGTTGATTTAAAATATCTGAAAGCTTAAATGACACTTAGTGTGAATCCTCAGAGCAAGGGCAAGGTCTAAATTTTGACAAGATGTATATCCAGTACTGAGAGACATCTCTTCCTGATGTCCAGGTTCCCCTTCACTGTATTCCCTGCCCAAATGGAGGCAGAAAAACAATCCACTACAGGACTGGGCCCCAGAGGGGATGCATTAATTGGAATCATTTTCTTGGTAGTCGAGTTTCAGCGATTCAGAACAAGTAGCAATCCCTCTCTCCCCAGCTTTAATGACGTTAGCTGCCAGAGATGTGAGCCACAGGAAAGGACAGGGCTGTAACTTTATTTTAAGCTGGATAGGCTGTAGCTAAATCTCCTGAATCCCTTTCAGCTTTGGAAATGGGTTCCCCTATCTCTGCCTTCTACCTGGTGCCTTGACATTGTTTGTGCTAAAAGGGGAATGATACTTTTAATCTCGAAAATGCCTTTGGAGCTTTGGAGTGGATCATTTTAAAGTCAACAGTGTTTAAGCACATTAATGAGGGTATTCACCATAAAGCAGTTTTATTTCTGTGTGTAACTGATAAACATGAATATGAGAGAATATAAGGGAAAAGAGGTTGGGAAACAGTCTTGCTTGGAAAAGCAAACAAATCACAGATCCATGGTAAAAAGGATATCAAATTATAACACTAAAGCAGGCTGTGAATCTTCTGGTGGAACATATTTTCCTTCTTTTTTTTTTCTCTTTCTCTTTGGGTTTAAGCTTACAGCCCAGGACTTTGCCTGGTGTTTGGAAAATTATAGTCAGATTACACTGTGAGAATAGCATTATCTTGTAAGTTTTTTAAAACAAAAATGGTGGCTGATGCTCATCATGCTGGCTTATTCCTGTGCAGACACAGGGTAGTAAAAAATAGATGAGGGCAGTAGCAAACAGGACTGCTGCCTCCTAGCAGGTAGCAAAATTATAGAAAAAACTTCTCAGACAGTTTAAAAATTAAGAAAAAAGCAGATCAGGTTGGTTCTGAGACCCCAGCTGTCTCTTTTTCACAGCTCACCAGATCAGTATAAGGTTTTGATGAGATAGCCACAACGAAGTGAACTGGGTGAAAGTGCCATCTTTGTTTCTTTACATGGAAAAGACAAAACTTGTAATCAACCTCACACAAAAAATATGCAAAAAATATATACCAAATAAGCTTTGAGGGCATCAGGAACAAGATGTACTTACCAAATAACTGCAGCAGCACAATGTCCTGACATCACTGGACCCAACACTCCTTTAGCTATTGACTGTGATGCGAACCTGAATGCCCTTGTTATCATTTTAACCACACTTTGGTGGGGTTGACTTTGGAGAATCACTGAAATGTTACAGTGAGGTGAAGAGTGAATTCTTGTCTGTATCCCCTGGAAAAAAAATTCTAAAACAAAAAACAGTTTAAATTCAGAGGGGGAAGGTTGTATCTATCAAAACCTTTTTATATGGGGAGAAAAAAAAACACACAAAGAATCATGAACTCTTTCTCCCAGACAAATTCTCATTTTTGATTAAATCTATTTCCGACATGCAAGAGTATGAAATATATCGAGTCTAGGAAATAAATGTGTGAGCAACTTTCAAGAGTAATCAGGATTTACAATTATTCCTTTTATTCTTTTTTTATTCTAGGACCTTTTATTCTAGGCAAGCAATGGCAAGCACTATGATGGATACAGAGAAAAGATTACTGAGAAACAAGGAAATTTGCATCTAGGACCAGCAGGAACAAAAAGGGCACTGAATTGTGCTTGCTTTACACAGAGGGTTACAGTGCCATGTTATTGCAGACAAATGAAGGGCTTGCATTAAAAATGCATAATTTAATCAAGAGAAAAACTACTAATCAGATTGAAATATGCAGACCTGATATTGGTTTTTTAATATTAGTGTTATTAAATTCTACTATAGTTTCTCACAGAATCGCCCAAATGTAAATTAATATAAGGAGAAACTGTTAACAAAATTACAGGCCCAGATCAAACACTCTTGCTCATTCGCAAGCATCCCGCTGACTTGTGATATTGGGGATGGATAAAAGGCTTACTATAAAATACTACATGCACTGCTCTAATGGTACTTTTCCCAGTCAGAGCAGCTTGAAATGCACCCTGATGCAATTGTTGGCTTGAGCTGAATGGCAGCTGAGGATCGATGCCAACATCTCTGCCTTGGCCAAATACAGAACTGCCATCTCCATGTGCCAGAGCCTGAGCCTCCACCCAAAGTCAGCCTGTGCTGTAAGGAGCAGGAACTTATTCCCTGGACATAACCAACCTTTGGAATTAACACATGCACCAAGAAAACAGGGCTGAACATTCCTCTAATTTAACATATTAAGAAGCATTAATAGTATCCCTCATTTGTGCATCACAGATGATGCAAGAGTCACTGCCTTTGCTCAGCATCTGTCAGACTTGTACTTACCCAAGGCTCTTCCTCCACTGTTGTTTAAGTACAGGTTTCTAAATTACCCGTTTTATATGAGGGTGAAACAGCTGGGCAGGGAGGTACTGTCACTTGCCAAGGGAAATAGCACCTTGGAATTAAAGCTAGGAAAATGCCCCAAGCCTCTTTTCTCATTTGAACGTTTCTGATGTGGCAAACCTCAGCACAGAGATGTGCTTGTGTTGAAACTCCAAGACAAACTCCAAACCAAGAAACTGGGAGCTCACATTTTTGTCTACACACCTGCTTTGCAGTGCTTCAGTTACAGCAAGGCAGTCACTCTGTAACACCATTCTTCAGAAAATTAAGAACAATTAATATTAACTTGGTTTACAAGGGTGGCCCCACTGTTTCAAGCAGTGAACCAACACCAGGAAAATTACACTTGTAATTATTTTCTCCTTGTCAGTTAGAATATGAACCCTGTATAAAGAGATTCTGGGAGTTTTGTTTGCACAGCACCTTGTACCATGAGGTCCTAACCTTTCAGGTACATCTGAACACAAAGTGGCTCATCAAGCCACTTCTCATCATTTACCTGCTGTCCTGGTTAATCAGGAAGGCTGACAGGAGGTGAGCAAATAAGACACCCAGCTACAAGAAGGGCAAGAAGGAGGATTCCAGGAACTACAGGTCTGTCAGCCTGACCTCAGTGCTGGGGAAACTTACAGACATCATCTTGAATGCCATCACGTAGTAGAGACAGGACAACCAGGGCATCTGGCCCAGCCAGCCCAGGGTTATGAGAGGCAGGTCCTGCTTGACCAACGTGATCTCGTTTTGTGACCAGGCAACCTGACTAGTGGATGAGGAAAAAGCTGTGGATGTCGTCTACCTGGACTCCAAGTAAAACCTTGTACACTGTTTCCCACAGCATTCTTCTGGATGGTCATGGCTTGGATAGGTGCACTGTTTGCTAAGTCTATGATCATCAATGATCTTGGAGGTGTTTTCCAAACTTAATGATACTGCAATTCTATTCTAAAACAGGTATTGAGCATTTAACATTGATTCCCAGTGACACTTTATTTGACGTCCACCTATGAGAAAAAGAGAAGATGCACAGCAGGAAAACAAGGGAAATTAAACAGTGCATGTGACTGATAATACACAAAACTGCTCATTTTGCAAAAATATCTGTAGACTCTAAGACTGATGTGTCAGTCTCACCTCCCACTTATTTTTCAGTTTATGTGATATACTGTATGAATCTTTCTGACACTTCTTGCACCAGGGGATAAATAAAGCTAAACTAGATTCCCTTTCTTCCTTTTTTCCCCCGTTTTTGCCAGCTGCTACCTCCCCCTGATCTCAGGTCCTGCACAAACATAACACCATAGCACGGCACACACACACGGCCATCAGCAGCATCAGATAACGGCCAGGAAGCTGCTGCTGCTCTCGATTCCCTGCTGTGTTACATCAGTGCTAATGAGGAGTAAATAATAGTAATAAATCAGCTTTCTGCAGTTGACAGTAAGGTGTTCAATATTCACTGAAGCCACTGGCAACTTGGAGGCAGTTTCCAGAGGCCCCTGCCTAGCAAAGAGTGCAATACAGCAAACACCATTTATTCTGGAAGAGCCAGCTACCATATTCTGTGGTGTAAACTTCAAAGAAGCACATCCTGCTGTATTAGGAAATCCTTTGCAGACAGCAGATGAATGAAGTGGGATGAGACACCTCATGGGTTACAGCCTGACTCATGCAGCATTTACCTGCACTTGACCTTGCCTCTTTAACCACAGAAAGGCTGCAGTAGAGCCCCTCTGGCTCATAGTTTGGGTCAAGGGCTTGCAGATGCTGATAAATCTGTGGGGGAACAACATGGGTGTGTCCCAGCACAAAGGGCTACATTAAGCCATGCCACCACATGATCAAAGCTGGCTCAGGCAACCCCCGAGTTGCAATCCCACTTTAGTTCTGCTTCCTATCACAGCAGCATATTCATAGCAGTATATCCTTCCAAAGTTCCCTCTAAAGTCAGGTTTCCTACAACCCCGGGTTTAGGCTCTGCAGCCAAGGCACAGTGCTCTAACCAGGCCCAGCAGTTTGGCATCCAGAGGGACACATATGTGCCACCCACGTGACACTCCTGCCAGGCAGCAACAAAATCCTAAACCATCTTCCAAGCTAATGCCCCAAGCAGTGCCTTTTTTTTACAGTAAACATTTCTGGCTTTAAACAATACATTAGGCAGCATTATTGTTCACTTACTTGAGACAGAAAACATGGGGTGGCTCCCAGGCAAGGAAACATTATTCCAGATGGCTTCTTCTGTCTGTGACACAGCTGGCACCACCAGCCTTACATTTGAGGACTTTTGGTGTTCTGGACCTCTTAAAAACTTTGTAAAAGACCAGTGTTATTACTTAGGACTGATATGATCTGAGGAGTTAGGAGGCAAAGGCACTCAGAACGATGTCACAGTAGGGACAGGACCCTGTGCTTCAGCTGGAATGGGACGTCATTGGATTAGTCACTTGTATGCACAAAATTTAGGAAATAAAATGTAGTAGCCCAAGATGCACCATGTCCTGAAACTCTTAAAAGTGCCAAGCACTGGCATTACTTGCTGTTTCCATTGCCTTTTCTGTGTGCCCTTCCTTCCACAGGGACTACTACACAGTTAACAGCTAGGAATTGGAAACATGGAAGGAATACATATCAGCAAATCAAGATGCCAATTCTTTATCTTTCTGAAGGTTTTGAGAACAAAATGCTGTGAGGAAGACAGCAAATGAATTCCACTTCATTAGAGGGAGAATCATTTCTAAAAAAGAGGTAATCATCAAGATGGAGGTACAACTGCTCAGCAACAGGTCTGGAAGGGAAAAAAAGCTGGAGTTTTTCCTGAAAGTCTTGCAGCAGCCTTGTCCTATGCTTCATTGGCCTCTAGTGGAAAACAGAAGCTATGTCTTGTGATTACAAAACTTCATTTGCAGAGTGCAGGCAAATACACCACTGCCCACACAGAGCTTGAATACATACCTGGTGAAGGAAAGCAAGGCATATGACGAAAAAGGATGACTATTATGCATCAGGTACATACAGAGTCTCTGTTTTGCTATCATTCAGGGAAGAGATTGAGTTAAGTGTTCATTTTTTCCTACACATGTTCCCATTCTAATGAGCTCCTAAGTCATCTGCCATAAAAAAAAATAAAATTTCACCTGCAGAGGCAATAAGTTTGCTACATTTGGGCTAGAAACTTGATACCATGGTATGTGCTCCAATGAAAGTTAACTCTTGCAGCATTCAGACCACAGCACTTTGACTGTAAAAACAATCTAAACCTTGATTTCAGTTGCTGTCTTCTGTGAACATAGGCTCTCAAAATGAAAACATATGCCTGTATGCAGCAGGCAGTGACTGCAACAGCAGTCCTGCCTAGGTATAAATTTAATGACTCAAAACCCATGGCTCCAGTTTCCATGGATATACAAAAGATGACACCTCTCCTTAACTCATTAAAAACACAAACAATTATCAAAAAAAGCACTATGCAGGATCAGAGGAATAAACCTCTGAGCAGGTGAGCAAATGGAGGGCAGAAGGCTTAGCCAGAGCTAGTGGATAACAGACAGGAGCAAGACATCTTATTGGGCACCCTGAAAATCAGGGCCAGCTGAAAAAGCAGATAGTGCCCCCAGCTGAACTGTGCACACCAGCAATGAGCAGATACCTCCTGAGCAGGGCAGGGGTGTTGGTGCTGGCAAGTTCTATCCTCCTTTGGCTGTGTACAGGCTCTCTGCATCCATCCTCTAACATCTTCATAAGCTTGGCTTGGTTTCCTCCCTCCTCCAACATCTGCCTTCTGGAGCCCAGGGCAAATGCAGCAAGATTTGCTCCCTGAGAAACAGCATCTGTCACAGCAGTCTGGAGATGGTGGAAGGCAGATGGAACCTCCACCCTCCACGTGGAGCGGGCTGCTTGGCTGGCCTTCAGCAGAGACACGTCCTGCCGCCAGCTCCCAGGACTTGACCCTTGGGAGCCGCGGCACACAGGAAAAATGAAAAGAGCAACAGGCATTCTCGAACATGAGAAAAAACGTCTTCAAAACTTGCTTTCAGTGTATTTTGAGTGGGTATTGTGTCCGCTTGCTCCTCCATTCATTTTAGCAGTATCTGTGCTTGCCAAGGTTACAGGCAGTTGCTATTAGAGGTTTCTTTGGAGGCTGAACTGCCAAAAAAAGTGCAAACAAACCCCATGCCAAAATAACACAGCATTCAGAGCAAGGTGATGTGAGCTACATAAAAAAATCTGAAAAAAAATCCCATTTTTGAAAGCCACATGCAATCTCCTGACTCATTTGTTTTAGTCAAACTGGTTCAATTTCCCTGCAAGAAGAGAACATCCAAAAGCCACCACTTACTTTTTGTGAATTCAGAAGTGTTCACACTCACTACCTTGTGTAACTGTGAGGGAGAAATGCAACCAGCAGCAGGGAAACTACCAGGCTACCTTCTGTTTAAGTATCCTTGGCTTAGTGCTGATCTGAGTGCCTTTTTTTTCTGCAACACTTAGCAGAGTAACCTAAAGCAGCCTGATTTTAATGACATAAATGTAAAATAATCAAGCACAGAACTTCAAGACCTCAGGGCTGAATCCTCAGGGCTGGCTGAACTCCCATTTGTAAATCCTACAGATTAGTTCTATTAACTTCCTTTGTGAGTGAAGAAAAAAATAAAGAAAAAAGATTAAATACAATCAGCCTGAGCTGGAAATGGGCTTCTCTCTGCCTGTTGCACAGACTGGAATCTCAGAGTAGTAGAAAGCAGACACGATAGCAGCAGCATTGGTGTGTGGCAGAGCTTCACCAGTCTAGGGCAGCACCTGAAGCAAAGCAAGGCTATTGTGGCACAGGAAAGCTCTCCTCAGTGTGAAGAGAGGCAGTCAAGAGAGCTGCCTGCACCTCACTCACTTTCATCTTTATTCCTTAGGCTGCAAAACATTTGGCACAACACAGTCTTTCAGTTAAGCATGCATATGGATAGCACTCAGTTGAAAAGAGAAAAGAAGAAAAAATAAAAATAAAAATCACACTATCCTTAACAGACAAGTTAAACCTGCTTATCTGCAGAGGAATGAAAATCTTTTTTTAGTAACAGCTGAAACCCATGAGAAAGCAGCCACAGATGTGCACCAGCAGACCACATAACCAGCGTGACGAAGTGGCTTCCTACAGGAGAGAAACTGTTTAACTTGAGATACTGAAAATACACAGGAGACTCAAATGGTAAAACCAACACTGAGCTGCCAAAGACATGTAATAAATGCAACTTTTAAAAATCTCTTCCACTGCCACTGAACAATGTGAAGCTCCATGGCTGCTCCCAAGTCCCGAGTGTCTTTATGCCTGCCACGTGTTACGGCATGAGTAAACTCACAAGCTCAGAACTGTCTTGGCAATTCCCAAGCAGTGACTCTGGCTTGTGGCACAGGCCATGCCCAAAACTGGGCTACTGTATAAACACTAGCACTTTAGCTTGGTATGAGCCACACAATATCCTACCTTCTCCTGCTGTGCACTGGAGAAGGACGGATGACTGGGGTAATTTTTAAGACCCGCACTTTGCTTTCTATCCCCTAAGATATAAAGATTTTAAGTTGAATTCTTTCACTCACTTCATGAGGAAAAAAAAATCAGCCTTATCTTCTAATGTGCCTCCATGAACTCTGCACCTCACCTGTTTATCACTTACAGCTCCTCAAATTGTGACCTTCCAGGGACACAACAAACTCCAAACAATACATCCATGTAACAGATGAAGATGCTCCTAGCTTACAAAAAGTAAATATTGGGTTGCTGCGCAGGTTTTACTCAAACTGCCCTCCTTCTATGAAGTTATGACTGAGTCTAACTGGCATAGGAAGGACAAATGTTCTGATTCTTCCAGGTTAGGGCAAGTAAAAGACAATCTTCTTGACTATCAAATACAGCACATGATCTATGTGGTTATTGCTGTTTCTGATCAATGCATTGGTTTGAGCCAATAAACACCAAACTGCAAGACTGCTTGAATGAAAGCATCTTCTTAACACTGCAGAGAAGATAAGCAGTAATGATTCCTCATTCCTCACATGTGAACACAAGCAAAAGAGCCCTGTCTGAGTGAGTCAGGGTGAGGAAAGAGAGATTCCAGATCAGCTCCTGCCCTGGAGGGGATCCCACAGTGACTTACACAGCTGCTGAGCAGAACAGTGCTCAGGCCACATCAGGTCTGGGCTCTCTGGAAAACACCAGCACCACCCTCCCCTCCCCGACCTGCACAGCCCAGGAACACAAGCACTGTGGATAGGTGTGGGCTTACCCAGGTGCACAGACGAGGCCAAAGGAGGCTGATCTGTACAGCCAGATTCTCTGCTGCTTTAGTGAATGGAAAATACTTACTGGAAATGAGACAGGGCTTCAAGAACCACAAGTACTGTAGATGGAAATGCTGCCCTCCAGCAAGGCTCTTGCCAGCAAAATGCTCACCAGTGCTCCTGGGGCATGGCTGATAGGAATGAATGTTACAGAGATTCCAGAACCTTCCACGAGCAGAAAATCTCTATTGCTCCCTTCTCTGCAATTCTTATACAACAATACACTATCATTTATAGCACAGTATACTGGTATTCAAGAGGATTTTTCCTTACCCTTTCACCTCCAAAAACTGTTTTGGTTACAGAATTTTTTTAATGTTCGTCCAGACTCTCAAGTTTTAAATGGTGAACAACGCTAGAACACTTATCATAGAAAACAGTGACTTCAGATGAGGCAAAGATGCTTTTGGAAAAAACAACCAACCACCACTACCAAACAGAGAAACTGTTTAACTCGAGATACTGAAAATACACAGGAGACTCAAATGGTAAAACCAACACTGAGCTGCCAAAGACATGTAATAAATGCAACTTTTAAAAATCTCTTCCACTGCCACAGAACAACATGAAGCTCCATGGATGCTCCCAAGTCCCGAGTACAAGCACGTGTCTCTATGCCCGCCATAAAGTTTACTCATGTTACAGCATGAGTAAGCACACAAGCTCAAAACTGGCTTGGCAATTCCCAAGCAGTAACTCTGGCTTGTGGCACATGCCATTTCAATTTGTGTTTCTTACAGTATATCTTTCTTACATAGCCACCCAGTACTATGCATAGGACAATAGAGTTCAATTTGGATATTAAGTAATTCCTGGGGAGACCTACTTTTACTACCCACTTGAAAGATTTTTGAGAAAACTAACTCTTTGCTGTGGAATTAATAATATCTAGGCAGATTGATATTCCCAGGAGATAAATGGAAAAACATTAAAAACTGATGCTCCTGGCAAATGAAAAACTAATGGACCGTATTTTCCTTGAAGGGATGGGAGGTGTTTTTATTTTATTTCACTCTGATGACTAGGCAAGATTTGTTCTCAGGAACCACCATCTCCAGGTAAATAGAAATACCTTGAAAATTTTGTAGGAAATGTGGAGGAGAGCATAAGTCATCACATACCAAATATGAAGAACACTGAATGATCACATGCTGCAGCAAAATGTAGCTCTGATTATGATTTACCTGAAAACAAAAATGATTCTGCACCATTCCAACCAGAAGTTTCTGTGTGCGTTTGACAAGAACACCGGGCATTCAAACTGCAACCAAAGCCACTGTCAACTAGGAGCACTGTTTTTCAAATCTCACCTCCACTGGCATCTGTCACGGGTTGGTGCTGGCCAGATGCTGGAGCACCCATGAGTGTATATTTTTCCTAAAGAACTACTGTGAGATGTGGTCAAGAACAGAGCAGGCCCAAAACTTGAAACAAACAGACAGGAAACTTTATTAAACTACATAAGAACAGAAAAATAGAAAAGAAAAGAAAACCTAAACACGCAAAAAAACAGAAATGAAAACCTACCAGAACATTTCTTCTCCTCCCCCAATTTCCACCCCTTACACGCTCAAACTGTTAACACTTACAAATCACTTTCCATCTTTCTTGCTTAAACAAAAAACCCTGGGTTCCCAATCAAAGTCATCATCACTCAGAAAGAACCAATCTTCAATTCATCCAGGGAGAGAGGAGTCTCTCGCACCACAGACCTCCAAAGAAAACACAGGTCCACCCTCCCGTGTTCCCA
>VXBR01002239.1:1055927-1237580 GCA_013400215.1 Cisticola juncidis | reverse complement strand
CACATGGTTTCCCTCCCCCTCCCCCACCCAGCCTTGTAAGCTGGACAGGGGAGGAAAAGACCTCTCCTGAAAGAGGAACCAGAAACAGGGAGTCCCTCTGGGAGTCCTTGCTTTTAACCCCTTGTGTCCTCAGAGGCGTGTCCAACCCTCCAGTGGCCACTCCAGGTGCCAACATTCAAACCTGACCACTGATTGGTTTGACCACAACTTCCTGGAAAACTCACTTCCCCTCAAACCAAGACAGCATCTGAGGTTCAATAAGGCCAAGTGTTCAGGGATGACCTTTTCACTCTCTACAGCCATCTGGAAGGAGGCTGTAGCCAGGTGAGGGTTGGTCTCTTCTCCCAAGTAATAGGATTAGAGCAAATGACCTCAAGTTACCCTAGGGGAGGTTTACACTGGATATTAGCAAAAGTTTCTTCACTGCAAGGGTGGTCAGGCACTGAAACAGGCTGTCCAGGGAAGTGGTATCATTGTCCCTGGAGGTATTTAAAAGACATGGCACTTAGGGACATGGGTTAGTGATGGACTTGGCAGGGCTGGCTTAGTGGTCGAACTGGATGGTCTTAAAGGTCTTTTCCAAACTCAATGATTCTATCACTCTACCCTTTTAAAACTATTTCACTTTCAAACTCCCTTTGAATGTTTCAACAACTCCAAAGAAACAGCAAAACATTTCAGTTTGTGACATCATTAAAGCCACTCAAGATAACTTAACATATTAAGTCATAAATATTTACAAGTCAAACTCATGCAATTATCTGCACTTTCAAAACCACATGGAATGCTAGAAAACTGATTCTAAAATTATATAAAATCAAAGAAATCAAAACTGATTTGCATTACTTAATATTTATTGATACAAAAGAAAAGGTGATTCATAACAAACTATGTATTTACCATTTACACTGGAGAAAGATCTTTAAGATCAATGAAACAACATGCCCCTAAAACTGGGGTGTCAGAAGAAAACGTTCAGCATTCTTTAGAACTCTTCTGCATTAGATGATCTTCGGTTTGCAGGTAAAGTTATGGGGAAGAGGTGTCCAACAACTCATCTCCTGCATATCTAAATTATAAAAAAAAATTAGAAATTCTTCCTTTTTAAATTATTAAAAAACAGCAATTAACAGTTCAAATTAACACAGTTAAAACAGGCCTATCTGTGGCATAATACTGGGGAGTTACTAGACAGTAAAGTGGAACAACTGCAAATTGTACTCACAGCAACATGCGCATCAGAGCATCCACCTACTCCAGTGGCAAATCAATAAAAACATTAGTATCATTTCAACTATGCTCAAAAGAGCACATTAACCTAATTTAATTTAACTAATAGTGGTCTCTGACAAATGTGTTCATCTGTGCAAAGTCTGGAGCTGTCAAAGCCACACCTGGCTGTGGCACTGACACTTGCTCTCCGGGTATTTTCTTAAGCTATTTCCAACATGAAATGTATCTTGTGAAGGACCAAGATGCCTCAGTAGTTAATGTACATGCGAGTTTCATGTTATTTTTATAAAGATCTTGCCTGTATTTTAATTCCCTTTAACCCAGGTTTGCACAAATGGTTCACAATCTCTGGTCCGCAGTTGCAAAGGTCACAAAAAGCTGTTGACAGTAGAGAAAATAACCAGGAACTAAAATGCTTGCTGAGAGAATAATATCTGATGCAATTCTGCACATCAAGTGACAGCTGAGGACTGCTACTTCACATGCAGAGTTATATGGGAAAAGCAGATGCATGATAACCTGGACTGCACAAGATGATGAATTTTCAACTGTTTTAAAGCCCATGCACAGAATAAAGACTGCTGTTAAGACATACAGGTGAAAATAGTAAGCCATTATCCCAATAGAGTAAAATGTTTTAGGGTGTATGTGTAGAAAATTGTGAGCTAATTTGCCCAAACTGAGCAATGGGCTTCTCATCAAACACATGTGTCTGCTCTAGAGGGACTCCTCCAAGCCATGACCAGAAAGGTGAGGTTAAAGGTGACATCTGTGACTCTACTTAATATGCAGGTTTTGTCCTTAACTGTGGAGAAAAGGATGGCAGTGGCTGTTCAGCAGTGGCTGGGGGTCAGGCACACCCCACACTCTGTGCAATACTGGTGGGCTGCTGTGTGACATGGAAAGGATCGCTCTCCACTTGAGTGATACAGAAATAGGGGTCTTACCAAAAAAGCGTGAACTAAATTTATAAAAGAGCAGCTTCCATAGCACAGGTTGCAACTTCAGAAGATGTCTGAAGTCAGAGGAGACCTCTGGAAGTCATCTGATCCAACACTTCTGCTCAAAAGCATGACCATGGAGAGCTGGCTGTCCCAGATTCAAATAAACTTCTTCCCCTCATATGAGCTTCTGTTTCCTGATCTCTTCTGTACCTCTTGACCTCTCTGCAGTAACCACAGCAATGAGGATGACAATGCCAAGTGTGTACACCAGCACTCTGATGTGCTTTGCAAATACACACTCCCATCCATGGCACTATGAATGGGTAAAACAGAGATGACAGAACTGTTCCACATGAAGGTTAGGTCACACACAACCTGCTTGGGCAGCTTGCTCAGTTCCATCTCCAAGAGAAATGTATGAAGCTGATCCTGAGGGGACACCCAACCTTCACAGCTCTTTCAGTCTAGACTCCTTAGACACCACAGAAACACTAAAAACCAGGAAGATTACTTTCTCCTGGAATTCACCAGAAAAGTCAAGCAGCAACAGGGTGGGAGAGGGCACATGAGAGATCCACACCCACAGGTGCAGCAGTGGCACACCTCTGTGCCAAAACCAGCTGGTGCCAGGCAGCATTCCTGCTGGCAAGAGGAATGAAGATGTAAGAGCAGATGAATGCCTGAGGTAGCCTGCCAATACAAAATTAGGGTATGGCATCGTGCCCAAGTGATGGCAGACACACATTAAGGTCGTGCTAAGCCAAAGGAAGTCACCAGCACTCTGAATTAATGCTCTAAGAGGAGCAAAAAGCACAATGCAATGGTGCTCCAGGGTAAGTCTGGCCATGAGGAATGGTGCTAGGATGGATTCTTTCAGCACTGCAGAGCCAGCCTCAACAGATGGATGAGGTTCAAGGGCAACCAAGTGGGCTTAAAGCAGTCTCAGTTCTCCTTCTGCAGCCAGGAAAATGGCAGCTGACAATAACAAACAGTTTGCCAGTGACATCCTAAGACAACCTTCTTGGGATTAAAACTACCAAGTCTTTTAAAGAACAGAGACCAAAGAAAACTTTGCATCACTTCTCTGAGGCTGAAAATTGGGAGCTATGTCAGGCCCTATCCAAAACTTGGGAGAGGTAGCAAAGAAACCTTGAGGCACAAGAACACCTCTGAAATAATTCAAACACCTGGAACTGAGCTAAAAAATTATTCAATCCTTGCAAGTGGCAAAATGACAGAAAAGAAACCTTTGGTAAGGAAAATGCATCCAAATAGGGCAGGAAATTAGTTTAGGCAGCAAGACAAAAAATGAAGGAGCAGATTGAAACTCAGTGGAAGAGCTGAGCTGAAACAGCAGCGGGTGAATGCCTCATCCTGCAGCCTGTTCCAAGAGAAGGAAGAAAAAAAGAGACAAAAGCACACCTTGGATTGATACTTCAAGAAGACAACTGGCAACTTGCATATAAAGACACAGTACATCACAGTGGCAGAATGTTCACATGGAATTTCATGAAGAAAAGGAAATTATTATCAACATTTTAATAAATACTTGAGGAGACCTCTCCACTCAAATTTCTGCAATAATTCAAATTCCAGATATGTGGGGGGGGGGGGGGGAAGGAACACTTATGCAAATTTCTAGCCCATGCTAAGTCAAATAAATTAAGAGAGGTTTTGTATTTCATTAGCATCACAGTTGAATGGAAATGAGCACCGAGGGATGCAGGAAATCTGTGGCTTGCACCTCATCTAAAAGCGTCAGCATCTCATCAGAGATTAGCTTTGCTAATTTAAAAAATTCTTCAGAAGATAATTTAAAATATTTTGACTAAAAGCAATACTAGTGTTGTAGGTTCCCCCTCTTTTTTTTCCACCAAAACCCACAAATATATCATGCAGCAGGATGATATATGAGTGCAGGACTGTGGGCTGACCCTGGTTGGATGCCAGGTGCCCACCAAATCCACTCTAACACCCTCATTGCTCAGCTGGACAGGCAGAGGAAATATAAGGAAAGACTCCTGGGTTGAGATGAGGACAGGGAGAGATCACTCACCCATTATCATCACAGGCTGCAGGGGAATCTCAACTCAGCTCCAGTGCCTGAAGGACCTCATCCCTGCTCCTTTCGCACTCACCTGGGTATGGGCAGGCCTGTTTCTGTCACATATCCTCACACCTCTCTTCTCTGGCAATAATTACTTCTGCACAGTAATACTTTTTCATTCTCAAATGTTACCACCAACTCTGGTGGGCTCAGCCTTGGCCAGTGGCAGGTTGCCACTGGAGCTGTCTGGCATTGGCTCTGTCAGACCCAGGGAAGCTGCTACTGGCTTCCCACAGGAGCCATGTCAGTAACCACCCTCCACCACTATCAAAACTTGGCCACATAAACCATAAGCAGCAGAAGCCATTTCATGACAAGGTGATGGTTCTGTGAACTTCAGTGGGGTGAGCAACTGAACAAAATGAAGCTATTCTAAATTCTGATAGTTCACTCCATGTAATTTGTTTGAGAGGTTAAAATGATGCTAACATAAGACTCTGTACGCCACAAAATGAAGAGGCAAATGAAGCAAACATTCAAACTTAGTTTGTCTTTAAAACACAATGGGGCTTTATCACTATCTAAAATACTGTTCAAGTCTGGGAGCTGTGTTCTCATTTAAAGCTGTAGCAACCTCTCTGTTTTACCTGTGAATTACCTTAAGAGTGCACAGTAAAGCTTAGTTACTCAGCAGGCAAATGTCTACTTCTACTAAGAAAATCAGCCATAATAAAAGGCAGACAACATTTGTTGTATGCAAAAAGGCCTCTGCAATTATCACTTAATTGTCCTTCATGGGCCAGTACTGGGAGTCTCATACTTTCCCCTTAAGGTTGCTCCCTTCTTCAGCACTTTTCTTAACTGTCTACTTAATTAG
The DNA here is from genome assembly GCA_013400215.1 of Cisticola juncidis. Classification (NCBI taxonomy): domain Eukaryota; kingdom Metazoa; phylum Chordata; class Aves; order Passeriformes; family Cisticolidae; genus Cisticola; species Cisticola juncidis. The sequence goes on along the minus strand of VXBR01002239.1, from coordinate 1,232,479 downwards.
TCTTCCTTCCCAGGCTTAATTGTGAATTTATTTTGATTAATTAGCCTCAGAGCTCACTTGGCAGTAACTGAAATACAGAAGAAGTGCTCAGTTTCTTTAGTGTATAGGCTACCGCATCCTATGGGAGCCCCCTCTTTGTCAGCAATAAAATTTCAAGTTCAGATAATGTTTGAAAAAAAACTTTTTTGTAATTAACTTTCAATTCTTGTAATTACCCCCACAGTACTACAACACGAAAATATTGCTAACATAAAGAATGGGTAAAATTCAGGCTTCTTCTTCAGTGGATTATACATCATGCTGAACGCTGTAGTTTTAGAGAAGACGACATAATGCTCTTAAATGCAAGTGATCAGACCACTACTAGAATCCCAAACCAGGAGTGTGGGTTACCAGCAGAGACAGCTTTGCTCTTTAGGCACCAACACCAGAAAACCTTTCCCATATCAATCTTTTCAAAGCTGAGCTTCAATGAAAATGCTTTGTATAACCTAGACCAGTCAGTTTGTAACACCTTTGCACACAAACACAAAGCTCTTCATTATGCTCACATCTCTCTTATCACTCCTTTTCACTCCCTCTTTATGGCATGTTGACTTCCTGACACTCTGACAGCATTACCATGCATCTGCCATCTTGATCAATTCTCATTTCAGATACTGCTACTGAAAACACAGGAAAAGGCATCTTCAAATACCATCACAGGACAAAAACTTAACAAGCTAAATGGAATAATGTCTGTTTATAGCTATCATACCCATTTAATAAACTTTCTAAATATTTGCCAAGAGTACTGGAGTTCTTCAGTTTTCAAATTAAAAAGTCCTTACCTATCAAGTTGCAAAGAGAAACTAAATATTTTATTCTAGACATTACTACTTTTTTCTGTGAACATTTTCAGACTTAAATCTCATCAGCCAGGCTAACAAAGTAAGCACTTTGTTTCTTCCAGCTCCTTGTTTCAATCACTGTTGCTCTTGTGCTCCAAACAGGATTGCAGAAGGAGTGCAAAGTACCTGTGGTTTTACAACCTGTCATGTTTTACCTTTACTTGGCCAAGGAAGCTCAAATGAAGCAGATCAGTACAGAAGCTTTGTGAGTGGGCTTAAAAACACAAACAGCTCTGCAAGCAAACCTTTCAACATATGTTTCCTAATAATCTGCAGCCTACTGTTCTGGATGATGAAACCATGTTTTCATCTTAGAACTGGACCGCAGGACTCATTTTGGTTGTCAAATCCTCACTGAAGCTCATTCATGCAACCCAAAATTTGCCTTTGAGATCTCTTCTGACTATATTTGTGAACATCTGTGAAGTGACAGGATTCTTCCAAGGAAATGTACCAGCTTTTAAAACTAAGATATTCAGTTACAACAGCTGTCAATACCATTAAAGAGGCACAGTCCATGCTCTTCAGTTACATATATCACCTGCAATCAAGCATCCCTTAAAGTAAATCCTGTATTACAAAAGACATCACGCAGAGTCTATACAATAGTAGAAATACAAGAAATATTCCTTCATGCTGAAATGCCTTTTCAGCTGTTATGAAAAGAGGAAATAGCTCTTCAGGTTTATTGCATTTCCCAAATGTTAATTTAAAATCATCTGCAGATAAACAATTTAGTTGTGCACTTGAAAAAAAGAAGCTGTAGATGTGCCTAAACAGTTTGTTTTATTGGTCCTGTTTATTTCGTCTGTAATTACTCAGTTCACAATCTCCTATTTTATGTGTACAGAGTTGTACAAATATGAATGTGCATACATATCTGACTGTTCTGTAATCATTCTGCTGCTAATTTAAGCTTCAAAAAGCTTTGTTTAGTAAAACAGGAACATCGTTCTAAATAAATGAAACTACAAAAAGATAGATTTGCAAAAGAACCTACTAACCTTTAATTTTTTTAAGGGAGCTAAAGCTTTCAAAACTCTGACTTTTTATTGTGGCATAGCTTCTCAGTTAAGCCTCTTAAAACAAGCCCCTGGATGTTACCTTAGTATCTTCTAACATGAAGCTAAAATGTGACTTGGCTTTTGTTTCCAGCTCTCTTGAATACTGTTGATAGAATGCAATGAATATTTATTATTCAGGAATTCAATAATTATTTATTATTTTATTATTTAATAAAAATACTGAAACTGATATCCACCAGGATATCGGTATGTATCTTCCAGGAACAGTAAGTGTATCTCACAGACAACAGAAAAGGCCATGTGTCTTTCAAGACAAAGATTCCAACTTCACAACAGATAACACTGATTAACCAACTTCAGCCTAGCTCCACAAGCACCTGGCTAAACCACAGTAGCCAGTGGAATTGAGATTACTCAGCAGAGCAGAAAATAGGCTGGCAAAAAGAATCAAATGTATGCAGAAAGAACACTAACTTCTCAAATTTCAGAAAATACTTATTTCTTTGCAATATCCTACTTGTCCTGCTGTATAGAAAAATGAAGGAAGCAGGAACCAAAACAAGACCAGGCAGAGGTGAAACATCAGCTGCTGCTTCTGACTAACAACTGATTATTGACTGACACACTGCACAACTCAGTAGCCATAGGAGTCCTGGCACTCAGAACATTCTCCTGTACCTCCTCACACTATATTTAGGCTAATGACACAGCAGCAAATTTCTAACAAGTGCCAAGTGGAAGAAAAATATTTGAAATGCAATCCAGACCAACAGCGAACAACCCAGGTCCTGCTGTGCACTAATGTTTTAGAGAACAATTTTGTGCAAGTGGCTTCAAGTACAACAACCATGTAACTGAATGAACTTAGCAACGTTCAGTAGTTAAGTCCTACTGTGAATAGCAACTGATCTACATCTCCTTGCAAGAAAATTCAACTAAATTTATCTCCACCTGTAATACACTGTTCTTCCTGCCTTTCAGAAACCAGACCCTAAGGAGCACAGAAGCCTGCAAAGGACTAAGAGCTGTGCTTGAAGCCCCATCTACTGACAAATAATAGAATTGTTGTGAAACCAGAGCAATATTCCAGAGAACACTCCGTGGTAAACCTGGTATTGCGGTAAACCTGGTATTGCTTCTTAAAAAAAAGCAAACCACAAACATATTCAGATGTAGTCCAGCTACAAAATGTTCTCTGCAAACTACACAGGACATTTCTCTCAAGAAACCAACCAGCCAGAGAGCAACAAAACCAGACAGCCTAAAAAATGACATACTTTACCAAATCTGCCCTGTTCTCTTGACACCCCCAGCTACAAAATTAGCAAAATACAAACATGCATGCTGACCTGAAACCTGCACTTGAAAATCTGCATTTTCTAGCCTGTGTCAAGAAAAGGTCTGCACACATTAATTCAGCTTAAGAAAGCATCTTGAATGACATTTCTCTTGACCCAAACAAAAACCCGCTCATGACCTTGTTGCCAAGTTGCAGTGGGCAAAGACACATCAGCGACTGATATGACATGGGTAATGTCATCACTTCTCATCCCAGCCCAAGTGAAAACACATCCCTGGCAAGCAGCAGCCTGCTAAGCTCTGCCACAGCATCCACCCATACTCTCCTTCAGGATCACAAGCCCTGTAGTCCATCCACATAAGTTACCTACACTAACCCTTCAAGTATCCATCCTTCTGCTGCCCAGTCTGCAGACAGGTAACACAGCAAAGAATTTGCAGGGTATTTTTATTCAGAACTCCCTAGCCATTAACACAACTGAAAAGTTTTCTGTTCTGATTTTCACCTGGTACCAATTTGCTGCTGGGATCAGAGACATCACATCCATAGCCTGCCTGCTGGGAGACCTCCTTAGGTTAGAAGCAGAGTCTTTGGTTTAATCCTAGCCCTGTACTTTTTCAAAGTGGCAAAGTTCCAGATCTCTGTAGGCCTGAGGAGTTGAAATACTTAAAAACTAAATGTTTTAGTGGGTGGGATCCCCTCAAGCAGTGAGACAGCATGTGTGCCCATCTGGTAGCTGGTATGTCTCCAGCACGGGAAGGACATTATTTGAATCTTGCTGACCTTGAAGAGATAAATCCAAGCCCAAAATTTACAAAGCTGCCAACATCAAATTTATATCTAGTAACTAAATGACATTTTTCTTTTTTAACTCTTAAACTGGTTACAAAAGTTGAGGCTGGAAAAAAAAGGACTTTAGGTGTAGTCTGAACTCTGACAGTAAACAGTTTCAAGAAAGAACTAAATGGCAATAGGCATGTTCCTGTTTCATCTTCTCAGAGTTATATGTGACTCAGCCATGAATGAAAAGACAGCACACAACTTCTACCAAGTATTTCCACTGTCAGTCTGTATATGCACTGTGAAAAATGGGAAATAATTAATTCATGTTCTTATAGATAATAATAATAAACTGGAAACTGTAATGTACTGTATAAATGCAAGGCAGAAGTGTACGTGACCCCCTACGTGTCCCATAGATTCCTGTTAAACAAAAGACAAGCACCTCTGTAGGTTTTCTCTGTCTAAAAATAGAAAGTGAAGATGACAGGGCGAAGAAGTCGTTGGGAAGACCATCAACACTGCTGAACTACACCCTGACGACAAACACGGAGGGACATTCACACTTCTGTAGCCAGCAATCAACCCCGAAGTATGGACCAAAACTGGATATTAACACGTTGCCCATGAAAAAAGACTCTATTTAAAACTCACTGGGAACACCCATAATAGCTGTGACTCTATAGAAAATATTGGGGAAATATTGCCGAGGGCGGAATAAAGGGTATATAAACTGGGCCCCGAAACGGGCAAATTCGTGAACCTAGGGAAGACGGCAGCAGCCAGGCACTGCGTCTCAGGTTCACCCTTGACCTTTTTCCCGGGTAAAAACTGTCAAGTAGGTATCGCTGTTTGTGGGGTTTTGTTTTTTTTTACCTAAATTCTGTGATTCGGCTTTGTTACTTTTGTCTTTAATTCTTGTAATTTGATTTTGCTGTCTACAATCTTTGCCTGGTAATTCTGTAATTCGGTTGCATTACCTAAATTCATTTAATCCAATTTATTCCAATTCTAAATTTATGATTTGATTTGTAATAATAAATTAAATTATTAATTATAATCGGAAAATTGTCTTGGCATTTATAACATGCACTAACCATAGGAACTACTGCTTGAAAGAGAATGACAGAACCTATTAGCTCAAATTCCCCAATCCAAAGGATCTTTCACAGAGACATGGTAATCTTGGTGTTCAAGCCCTTTCACAAACACAGGAAGTTAGCTGACAGCTAAAAGCCAATTCCTTTTTCCTTCTTTAATGTATACTCCAGATTTAGCACAACGATCATGGCCAAGTCTGGTTACAAGGTTAGTGCTCAATCCTCAAGTCCTTAAAAGTTTGTGATTCCAATTCTATTTTCCTTATATTATTAATATTCCTTATATTATGATAGCATTCACCAGAGAGAAAGTAGCATATAAGAATAGCTGTAGTTTATGCTTATCTTCAGCCAGAAGGAACCTCAAAGATCTTGGGAGACAAATGCTATGTATACCATCTGCTGTCTAGACTTGGTTTCTGGAGTATACAGTATAATTACAGCTTTCCCAAAGGTCCTCATTATTATCCAGGAACACAACAAGCAAATCAAAAGGAGATATTAAAGTAATACATTTGGCAATGACCTATCACTGTTACACAAAATAAAGCTATCAACAATGTTCAGAGCTAATCAGGCCATAGCTTCTACACAAAAGACACAACTGATAAGCTCCTACTTAAGAGCTTCTGTTTTCCTATTCAGATTGGAGGCACTAATCATCCAGCTGCCAGACAAAGAAGGGGTGCCTGTCGTTAACATATGAGAAGGCAGCTGGACCCCAGCACAGCAGCCTTGCAGCAGCCCATCTCCTAGACAACAATTACTAGAACGCAAACAGCAGGTTTGTCATTTAAACAGGGATTATTCTAAGCAGGTTGTACCAGGTAGTCATTAAGAGTATCTATCAGATGTCAGCTGAAGATGCCAGGGTTTTTTCAAGTGCTAATAAACATCTTTAGGGAGATTAAGCATATTGATACAATTTGGAACAAATACACCCATACATTTCATACTTATATCTTTCTGTCACTGGATGGCACAAGAACAGTAACTGATGCAGAGCAAGGCCCTTCAGTATGTCATTTCAGTTTGACAGCAAACTACCAACATTCTTCTGGGTTTTTTTCCTCAACTCTTCTTATGTTGATTTCAGCTGCTCTGTATTCATTTGTAATGTTAGGCTGGGCCCACTCATATATTTTTGTACACAAAAAGAACTTCAGAACATATAAAAATTTGACAGGTATTTAAGCAAATTTCTTTGCAGAAAGTTCTTCACCTGTCTTTGAGTTGTGTGAAGATAAGAACACTTTCCTTGTTCAGAAGATTACGTATGTTATATCCATTTCCTGCAAATAAAAAACAGAGTAAGTTTTCTTTAGGAGCCACTGGCAATTTTTGAAATCTTTTCCTGTCTTGAGACAAGTATAGTTAATTTTATATATTTTCACAGAAGGAATATTAGCTCTTAATCTAGGATGCCACTCTTACAGGCAAGTCAATGCATTTCAAAGAGATGACAAGGAATACAGCTAGTGTCATTTACTTTGATCTTTGCTTAGAAGATTTTTACTGAGAAAAATCTAACAGGTATGAGCTCTCTGCTCTCAAAATCCACAATAAAACTTTAAGGTGACTGAATTTACTTTAATTTATTCCTACAGAAACAATCAATAAAAACTGCACAGGAAATTTATCTGCAGATCTTCACTTGAAATTTGCACACTAACATGACCACAAAATAGAATTATCTAATAGGTCCTGAACACTGAGAACGAGCAACATCCTCATGCTCATACAGTCACACGATGAATTACAGGGATCACGGCATTGCCCATCCATCCGTACTGAGACCAGCCATCAGGAAGCAGGGAAGAATGCAGTGTAGATTCTTATGGTCACATAAAACTTTCAGCATTTTATATAATTGGCTTTCCCAAAACACAAATGACAAAATTGTCTCTGCAGACCCCCTATACTTTTGAGATTGAAACACCAAAAAAAAGCACTAATTCCTTATTTCTTAAAGATAAGCCTCTTCACAAGAAAGCTGTACAAAAGCCCTACAGCTTCATGAACAGCCTGCTTTAACACCACTGTAAAATCTCTGGACTAGTGTCTTAACCCACTGATGAACAGCCTCCCATATGGAATTCATGTCACTTTTATATCAGAAGGACAAAATCAGGTCCTTAAATTCTCAAAAATCATACTAAGTTACTACCTCATATGATTCCACAAGGTTGTTCGAACCTTCTACATACAAGCACAAAATATGGCAAACTGATCCAAATGGATTTTCATAATTTTACATAGGAAAAAAACAGCAAGCATATGGTGATGGAAACAATTATATTAATTACTAGTAACATTAGGCTGTCTGACGTTTCCTCAACATTATAGCTAGTGACAGAACCAGAAGAGAAATTTACTCTAAGAAATTTAAACCAAGAGAAATTTACTCCTAGAACTTGGTAGTGTCATCAAAACTTTGAGGTCAACTCACATAAACAAGCAGTATGTGCATTTCAGCATTCAACCATTAGATCATCAATGTCCAGTGTCGTCCCACATTTCGTTCTTCATCACCTTGTACTGTCCCATTTTCTATTCACTCATTATGTTCGGTTTTGATTTCTAGCCTACTAATTTATTCTCCTGCATCTCCCAACAAACACGTTTCAGACACATGCACTCACCTGCTGGAACATAGAAGCAGTCCCCTGCAGTCAGGTGATACGATGTCTTGTGTAATGTTGCAATAACTTTGCCACGGATAACATGGAAACTCTTAATGGAAGCCAAAGGGTTCTAAAGTTAGCAACGTTTAAGAAATATATCCAAGGAAACACTTGCATACATGTAACAAAGATAAAAACCTAAATCAACCAGCAGAGCTAGGATCCTTTTTCCCCATACTGATGAAAAATAAGATGCACAACTCAAAAGGGGGATGGGGTCCAGTTTTATTTTTCTGATATTACTATCTTGCCTGCAAGATCCAGAAGGTAGGAGCACATGGACATACGGATTTAATACAAAGCAAAGTAGGGCAATGTGCATGCAAAGTACCTTCAGCAAACTATTCATTAATGTTTATTCGTTTCGGGGGTGGAGGGACCTCTCAACTTCATATATTATTTCTAACTGCCCCAAAAGATCCTCTGTTAACAAAGTCTATTTTATAAAAATTTTTAAAAAGCACACTTACTACTGTATCCATGTGGACAAACTGGTACCCTTTTTCTTTGTATGGTTTCAGAACCAATCTACCAGTTGCAAAGAGAGATGTATTCAAATTTTTGTATATTTCTACTGCTTCATCTTTGAAGAAGTAAGAGTGACTGCTTGCGGTGTTTATACAATCTACAAAAAATGTCCAGAAGATTAACATTAATGCTACAACATAATTATTCTTGTTACATGCTCAGTGCAATACATATTGTTTCATAAAAAAAGCTAGACTCAATACTTTGCTGAAAAATCAGGACACTTCTTGTATCTCCCTCAGTACTTTGTCCAGAAAAATAATGAATATTTCAAAACCTCACCTTTTCATGTCCAATGTGGCATGAACATTTTTTTTCCTCATAAGTCTACATAATTCAGGAACTCCCTTGGCCACATCCATTCAACTCACCCAGATGCACTTCCTCTTTTGTTACTGGGTCCAGTACAACAGCTGGCTTACACGCATCACCTATGCTGTTGTCCAAACTTGCACGTATCTCTTTTCTATCTGAGGATACAAAGAAACCAAAACAAAACCAGAAAAGTAATCAAGATAGATTTTAAAAAGGTAATCATTTAACCACAACTTTTCCACAATTCTAACGTCACACATTAAGTACTTACACTTCCTTTAATAAGTGACTAAATAGATTGAATACTCTTCCTTCAAACAAAGAAAACCATCCATAACAATTCTTTGAAAATGTCTTTTTCCTTGAAATAATTTCTGTGCATAATAGATGAACACTCTCTAAACCCTAAGGAATTTCTTAGGGAAATGCCAGCTATTTATCCTATGCTATTAACAACAGTATTTACTCAAAACTGAATTCTCTGTTTTGAGAGAAGTGTTTTTCTAGCAACAGATGCTGATAGAATATGAAATACATGGTGAAGTGTAAAGAACAAGAGGTTTTGCTCAATCTATTGTTGATTGGCATCCAGAGACTTAAAAGAGAAAGCGTTGAAAAGATAAACACATTCAATTTTCCTTTTCTCAAGAAATAACATTATAGGAATCTCACTGTAAGTTGTAAATCTGAGAACTATTGCTATAATAAAAACGGTTTTTCCAGAGAAGGAAATACCCTAAGAACTGATGACAACACTATGCTTTTCAAACATAAAAGAGATGCTTTAGAATATTCATGGCAGAATAAATATCCCAAAGCTCTCTTGCAGAATTCTCTTAAGCAGACAATTTTGGCTCTACAGTGCACAGGAAATTTCTTTAAACACAGACAGAAGAAGCATGCTAAAAGCAAGCTATAGCACTTTGTAGGCACTCATGGCAGCTTAAATACTCTTACAGCAAGACAATCAGGGGGAGGAAGAAAGTTACTGTGTTTAACAGCTTTGTTCCAACATAACCATGTCTCTATAACCATGTCTCCATGTCTTTTTCTATAAAAAGAAGCAGCAACAGGTGTAACTCTAGTTACATTCTATAAAAACAGAATTTTTATTTAAGAATTTCTGCTAGAAATTTTACTTGGCTGACAGCCTTTACATGCATCACTAAGACTCAAGGATGTGAGCAAAAGACTATCTCTGAGGATGAACGTCTGTCACAGAGGAAATCAATCACTTCTGGAACACAGTTCAAAGACACTTGAAGCAACCAATAGTTCTTGTAAGATACAGTATGAACAGTCACTATCAGCTCAGGTTTGCATGGGCTGCAAACGATTTATATTACAATATAAACTGCACTTAGATCAAATACGGATGTAGACAAGGGTCCTGTCTCCCATCAGTGGCCTAAAGCAGGCATTCCGTCCATTCCCCAAAATGCCATAATATACAATGTCATAATAATATACTGACACTTCAATGGAATATTTTCCATCTTTATCCTGGAGCTCACACACTTTATTTAGAGCTATTAACTCTCCTGTTAAGTCTCCTGTTAATACATCTGGTTCTTCCCTTGAAACTACATAAATATTTTAATGCACAATATTCTGGGCAGGAAGCACACAGTGAGGATGACCACCTTATTTTGCTGAATAATCCAGCTCTCACTGTCTTCCCTCCACACCTTCTAGTTCTTGTGTTTAATAAAACAAGCAGAAAACCCCAATATGATCATTTACTCCTATTTCCCTTCTCCATGTCACTCATGATTTCAGAGGTGTTTTCAGACCTCTTCTTTAGAGGCCTCCATAGCATTCTCTTCAAGGCTGAGGAGTCCACTACAGAAGTCCTTCTAGGCTTTTGATGAGCTTTCCCTAAACCTTCACTAGTCCTACCTCTTCTTTTTTTGAGGTAAGGAATACAACTTACATGAAACAAACGTAAAATCAGAAATCGGTACCAACAGTGACTGTTTTCTTCCTTATTTCTCCGATGATTATGTCAGTCCTGATTAGTTTAGTGCTAGAACCATATGGCCCTTTATGTTTGTTAGCACTTGTTTTATTAGTTCTGTAACTTCACAGAGAAATGTTTCAGCTTCAAACAAAAGCTCTAGATAGTCCCCCTAAAGAAAGGCTCTTTCACATTAAAACATCTGCCAAAGAGCATAGCAAAAATAATTTAGCTTTTAGATTTTGACTCTTTCCTGAGAACTACTTATATATTTATTATCTACTGGCCAGAGAGTCTCTGTTTGTTCAAACATAGATTTATTGCCCACTTTTAACCATTTCATGCACTCAAAGTTCTCTCTTCACCTACCATGTTGTGGTTTTGTATTTAAACTACAACAGCTTGAAGCTCTACTAAAACTTTTCACAGCATTTTCAGATGTGTTATTACAGGTATCAGCAAAATGGCTACAAGTTTTTAAACCTTAACTCTGAAAACTCGCATCATGATCTGAATACAAAATAAGTACAGTTCAGTTTCTGCAGCCCCTGCTTTAAAGGCTCAACAGCACTTCTGGGTATGTCCAGCATTTCTTCCTTTCTTGCGCTAAGTGAACAATTTTACAGGAAGAATGTACAGTATTGCTATAGATCCAGTAGGAGCTGGTTTTCCCTCATCAGATCGTATTAATAGATTACGTAATTAAATTATTTTCACCCAGAGAGAGAACTGAGTGTTTACATAAGAAAAATCTTAGAATAGTAGAGCATTTGACTAAAGAGACTTTTATAAGTATCCAAAGGAAAAAAAGTCTGTGTTCCTACTTGTTTTATCTCTCTTCTGCTTGGGAGGATCCTTCCTCCTTTCACTCTTCCTGGGAGATTCTGTTTTTGGATGCACTAGTCCACTAATCACAAGCTCTCCTGAAACAAAAGGAAGTTAAATAAAAGCCACTAACTCACAGTAAATTTAAAATATAAACTTGCACAACCAACAAGCATTTCAATTGAGAATACACTTCCTTGATGCTGAGCTTTTCAGATCGCTTTAGAAAGCTAGAATAAAAAAGCTTTTCAACATTAAGTACTTTGGACCACAATGCAACTTCAGACATTTTGAAAATTAATTGATCAAATTTCAGTCAAAGGACATTTCGAAAGCTATGACATGCAAATAATTTTTAAGACAAAATATCACTTTTAGGGACACAAAAAATACTATTTTTAAGTGAATTAACTAATTAGGTAAGGACTAAACTAGGTTGAATTGAACAAGATCTATTTTCTCACTTAGAGTATTTAACACTGAGATGATAAAATGTTATAGTATCTGCTCTGGAAAACAATTCTCACACAAAAAAAATGCTCAAAGTGAATGATCCAGTAGGTTGTCTCTTTTTCCAGTACTATACACAATCTCTGACGTTAAAAACCCACTAATACAGGGAAACTGTTCAGTTCTTCCTTTGACAGTGAAGGAAAAAGTACTTGAAGTGTGCTGCTTTCAGCTGCTGTATTACTTTCAGCTGCCATAGGAATGTCAGAAGAGGACTGTGTGGAGAGATGGCTAAGTAACTGGAGACCACAAATAACCTTTTTTTAAAAAGTTACCCAATAATAAGCATCTCAAAGCTTGCACAGCACAAGATCAACTCACAGATTTCTCTTTTCTGCTCTATCAGAAGGAAGCAAATAAGTATTTTGGAACGAATACCTGAAGGGTTCATAGTATAGTTTATGCGCTCGCCTCTCCAGTATTCCAGAGGTCTCAGCCGTATCCTTTTTGTCCGACGAACATTAGGTGACTTGGAAGGCATTACTGATTTGAAGGATGAAGTAATTTACATTATGTATGAAAGAAAAATTCAGAGACAGAAAATATTAAGTATTCTTTCCTCTTGTTCTGTACCACAAGAAGGTCCGTACTTCCCAGCTGATATTTTTATCATATTGCTATCATGATAAGAAAAAAGGATTCAAGTATTGTCAAATGTCTTCTTTTGCATATATCAGTATTTCATTCTCCTCTTTCTTAAGGAATCACCACCTTGACTTGACATTAGATTTCATTCTATTGATCTCAGCGAACCACTGATACACAGACGTTAGGAGCTCAAGCTCAAGGACAGCAAACATGCTACATCTGTGAAGACAAAGCTCTGGACAGATTAAGAACCCTGCCTGAATCTGGGGGATTTCACTAACAACCATGAAAAGGCACTGCCTCAGTTATGGGAAGGGGAGGGTAACAGAGACTGCATAAATACATCCTTCTCTTCCAGATTCACAAGATTTCCAGGGTCCAGAAGAGCAGGACTTTTGCAAAAAGAAACTACACACATTTCCATGATTTCTTAGATATTTATCTTTAGATGTACTAATCACATAGTCTCAACTTCACGCCATGTATTAATACAGTATGATATTTTCGTTTTTGTAAGAAAGAGTAAAAGCCCTTTAAGATCTCAAAGCAAATTAATCACAAATATTTAAATGTTAAAAATGCTAAATACAAAACAGTTGCTGAAACAGTGTTTGAAGGTAGACAACTAAAGTGTAGTGCATAAAAGAACCATGAAACCAATAAAAAACATCCACAATGTAAAACAGACAAAGCACGGGACTGCAACTGACTACATGCCCATCGTTCCATCCTATCCAGTCTGAGACCACCACAGAAGGCAGGTTATTTGCACCCTCAGTTTTACTGTATAAAACCAATTCAAACTCTTACTGTTCTCACTGAATACTAAATGTTTGTCCTAACTCAGTTTTTTAGGAATATGTTCAGGGCATGTAGCTGGGAGTGGAGCTGCAGCGCCGGCTGTTGAGCTCTGGGTGGGAGCCTCAGGCAAGAGGCTGAACTGATGTTTACCTTTGCATAACAAAGGGCACAGGGACCTGTGGCCCAGCCCCGTGACTGGACACTCAGGGACACAGCAGGAACCAAGGACTGAGCTGGAAGGGCCAGCAGGACCTCAGTCTGTCAAGAACACAGAATGTGAGGGTACAAAAGCCCAGACAGTCCTTTGTTCTAGTTTAAGCTGTTATTTTGTTGCTACACCATAAAATTATTTAAAGGAACCAGAGGTCTGAGATTCTGCTATGGGAAACCCAGGGTCAAGCCAGCAAGGAAACCTTGTCTGGTCATGAAGGAAGTCAAATGAGGCACCTGCAGGGCACTGGAGCCACCCTCTGTAAAGGGGTTTCCATCCCAGGACTTAAACTCTGTGGTGGTGGGAGTGTGACTGCCAGAGTGGCTCCTGGATGGTCAGACCTGAAAGTTTCCTTAACACAGTATGATGAAAAACAAAAGTGTGGCAGTTGAAAAGATAACTGTTGAACAGAGCAATAAAAAAAGAAACACCAAAAGTTTTTAAAAATAGCTTTAAAATTACGAGAAGGGCTATACCTGAAGAAATAACAAACCCTATCCGTAAATACAGATGAACCCATTTCTAGGTGTTTGCCTGTGTGTCCCTCAGCAATGTTTATATCAAGTTGAAAATGCACACTTGCATTATATTTTAAAATATTCTTACCTATTTTATGCCTTGCCTTTTCGTCTGACAACAGATGTCTTATTTTGTGATTGAAGTCTTCAGAATTATCTGAAAACATTCAAAAACCCCACCACCAAAGGCATTTATTATTCCTGACTTTTATTCAATATGCCAACTAGAAGCAACCAAAAGTAGCACAAACACAAGTCCCAAGGATAGTGCTTCCACTAACACCTTTTGCTACAAACATATATGAAATCCAATGTAGATAAACAGTATCTGTAATTAGTTTTAAACAGAATAAACTTAAAAATTACTTGAAAACTCTACATTCAAGTAAATACTCCTCAGACCTATCCTTCTTGATAAAGTGAACATTAACAAATTATAAACTATATAATTTTATTAATCAAAGTGCAAGGTCATTCAAATTTGTATTACTCAAACCTAATTTTAGAACAATTTTTTTTACCAAAACATAGACAAAAATAGATATCTGAAGAAAGTGTTGCATGGACTAATAACATTCACATCTGTCTCTGGAACACTAACGAAAATACTTCATATCTCCAGGGCTCATGTTCATTACAACAACATGTGGAACTTGTGCAGTAAAATTTAAAACTAAAACCAACCAAACAACAATAACCCTTCCCACACAAAACCCCCAAACACACAACCAAACCAACTAACAAAAAACACCCTAACACAACAAAGCAAACAAAAAAAACAAACAAAAAAAAGTACAAAAAAACCCCCACTAATAGAAAAAAACAAACAAAGCAAATAAACAACCCTTCCCAAAATCCACTAAACCAAAGTATTCTTTGGTGAACAAGTCATGGCTCTCTCAATGCTGTAATTTCGCTCAGGTTTGTCTGAAGTGACTGCATACAGCACTATCACATGGCAACACATCAAACTGGTGCAAACTGAGCCTGAAAATGTTGTTCAAAGTATTTTGGTAAGAATAACTTTATCCTGGTAGGCAAGATGCCAAACCATGGAGGGATGTGTTCTCCCAAACCTAACAACATAAAGCTGGCATGCTGTACTGCACACTTGGCCAGAAATGTAACCACAGCCAATAAAATCTGCATTTCTTGTTCTGGACAAGCTGAATACAACAGAAATTACTGAACTGTCAGTTACAGTTTTTAAAAAGTTTATACATAAAATGCAAGGAAATAGCAAGTTTAAACATTACCTGAAGATATATCATCTTGTTCAGGAGACTTAGTGGCAGAAGCAAATTTATTGCAATCTGCTAGAACAGGCCCACTGCAAAGGAAAAAAAATACACCTGCTTGAACATGTTAAGCATCAAAGGAACATTACAGCATTACCAAGAATAGCAAATTTAAATTTTTTCCAGATCACATGGGCTGGATTTTACTTTGCTTTTAAATAAGTCTATACCAATTAGACACTGAAGCAAATGACTACTCCTTAGAAATTACAGGTGAGAAGTTAATGAATTACTCCTCTACTCAGTCACCAGGCAGACAATTAGTGTTGACATCTCCCCTCTAAAGAGGTTTCCTAAACTTTTTCTTTTTTCTCTATTCCAGAACAGACCTTCGCCTTGCCTCTGTAGCATTACCTTACAATTTTCCATATACCATAATTATAGAAGTGCTTTTAAGAGTTGTTTTGCAGACTCTAAGGAAAGGACAGTAAAATAGCTTTTAATATGTAGTCTGTCATGAAATCTCCCCCACAAAATGAGAATAATTTACACATATAACTCCAACAGAGATTCTCAAAAACAATCAAGCCACTTGTAACAGAACTTCTATAGCCTTAGAATCTGTACCCCTGACCTTCCTTCTTCCCCCACATGAGGCTGTGCTTTACTGCTTTTACTGTGCCACTGAAATTCAGGTGTTATCCACCTCAACTCCAAATGATGTATTTCAATCACCTAGGTTAGCAAACCTACAATACAAATCTTTCCAATTCAGCCTGCAGAAGGTTCCCTTGGAATTAAAATCCCGAACATCTTCAGTAGAATGACTGCATAAGAATTTAATAAATTCACAGACTGCCACTCCTGTTTGCTTTGTTATTAAGTTCTCGTCTCATGAAAGGGTAAGATACATGCCTATGTACATGCACAAAGAGTCTGGACTGTAGACAGAGTTCTATACCCTACTTGACATCAATTTTATTTGTGCTGCTGTGATTAGCTGTAGGAGCACTGGTCTTTCTGTTCAAAAATTACACACTAATGTGGAAGCAAGCCTAAAAGGAAAGAAATCTCCAAAGGCAAGATGCTTATTATGACCCCTTATTCACAACAGGAAAAAAATTTGTATTACTTTATTAATTGTACTAGCACAGTATTTAAAGCCCTCAAGCAGAATCACAACACTGTTCTACTCTATGTTTCACCAGTAGGGCACAGAACACAGCAGCTGTACCAACTGCCCAGTCTCAGGTGGTCTTAGTGGGGGAGAAGTAGGATTAAATTAACATTTTTCATACAACTCAGGAAATTACCTTTCACAACTCGAAACATTCTCAGCTACAAGGGAATCCCTAGAAAAGAAAAAATTATTCTTAGTACATTTGGTATTAAGCAAACTTAATCAAAGTAACTTGTAGGTCAATAGTTTTATGGCCTGAACAAAACTATAATAAAAACATTAAAAAAATTAAAAAGCAATGCAAATTCTAATGATTATAAACCAGGTTTTAGACCACTTGAACTTAGTCTTTACATTCACAAAAATAAATATAGCTGAAGAATTAAATGTTGTATTTTCTAAATTTATTCTTAAAAAGGAACAAACTTGACAGTGGTTATTCTGTGAATGGTAGGGTTCTGTCAAACTGGATCTACTATGCAAGTCTCACAAGATCACTTTAACTAGAACACGTTTCCTCATGTAAGAGACACTAAATATGGCACCCAGCTTTGTGAAAAGAATGTTGATTAAACTGCTTGGTTCTCTATTAACTATTCAACCAGCCTCAAACTATCACATACTTTAACTGGGCCATCACTGCTTAAAAAGATGACAAGATGTGCTTCATTATCTACCAAGTTATACACCACATTTGTAAGGAATCACTTGAAAAGCTTACAGTGGTCCATGCTGTCTGTCGTATTTTCTTTTATTACTTTTTGTTTTCACATCTGATAACTTATGTTTTTTCCTTGCCACATCTTGTACAGAAGAGCTGTCAGAATTTGTTTCAGACTCAGTGTCTTCAGGGCTTGAGCAGGGAGTTTCGTTGGTTCTACGTGGAATCTTTTTGGGTATCTTCCCTGAAGACTTGGCAGACAACGATTTCTTTTCAGGATTCTTCACACTCTCTCTGGGATGCTGGTGTGCTTTTAGAGGAGTTCTGTTATTTGCACCACCAGGTGACTCTGATGTGTGCAATACATTTCTACACTTTTCAGACTTAGTCAACTTCTTAATCACAGGAGTCTCTAATTCCTGTTGCAAGGGTGTGGTGCACACTTCATTCAATTCCATAGGCTCTCTTTCGGGCTCTTCTTCACCAGGTTCACTGTCAGAACTCTCCTCTCTTTGTAACTGAAGCTTTTTATTACTACTTTTCTGGACAGAATTTTTAAGCTTCTTCCTTGGACTTAGTGTCCCTCTCTTAGCTGCTTTGACTTTTGGAAGTTTCTGCTCAGCAGTTTGTTTCTTCTGAACTAAATGCTGAGAAGCTTTAGAAGTCAACTTCAGATTCTTAGAAGACTTGAGAGACTTTCTTAGTGACACAGTCTGCTCTTCCTGATGCCCAGATGAGGGTATAGGCAAATCCTCACTTGGCAGCATCACTGTTTTACACTGCTCTTCTGTTTTACACTGCTCTTCATCAGATGGTTTTGTTTCCAATCCAGACCATGACAACATTAGTTCTTCAGCTTCTGGTTGCCAGAATGTGTTCTTTTTCTGTTTTGGAGAGTCTTGTCTAAGTGCATCCTTTTTAGTCTTTCCTGTGAATACACAAAATATTTGGACATTAATACCTTTTCCCACTAAATCTGAAGATATATGGTGACATCTGAATGCAAAAAAAAAAAACCCCAAAACCAAAAACAAAACAAAAAAAAACCCCAAACCAAAAAACAACAAACAAACAAACAAACAAAAACCCAAAACCAAAAAAAAACCCAAAAAACCCAACACAAACCTAAACAAACAACAAAAACACCCCAAAAAACACAAAACCAAAAAAACCCCAAAGAATCAAAATGGAGAAGATTAAAAAAAGGTATTACAAAACCAGTTTTATCACCACTGGCTAAAAGAAGGCTTTTACTAAACTACAGTCTATAAAAAACTTTTTGGTGTACTTCCATTATTTTCTAATAAAAAAAGAGTGGCAGAAATGTTACATTCAGTCTGCTTTCCAGTTTTCAGTGTTTTCTGCTACAAAATCCTTCACAAATCACTCCTAAAACTTAATTCCCTTTCTGTTCAAAGGACATAACCACCTTTTTATGGAGAGTGGAACAAAAGCTTGTTGAATACCTATCTTCTGACTCTTCATAAGAAAAGCTAACATTGCTGATTTAATTGTTAATGTCCTAGCAGGAAAACATGTGGTAAGAAAAGTGACTACAGTCTCACTGCCTCTCTCTCACCCAAATCCAACTATGCAACTGAAACACCAAACGGGAATCCACTGATGTCTATCATCTGCTTTATAATAATTTCCTTATAAACCATCAGAAAAAAAATCCAGTAATGTGACCTGGAAGTAAAAGTCTAAAGAGCTGTTAAATAACTTACCCATATGAGTACTCTTTTGGCTTTGAGATGTAAGGACATTTTCTTCACTATTAGGGATTGGATCTGACTCTGATGTTTCTTTGAAGTCAAAAGCTCCAACATCCAGATGATCCAGTTTCTGTTTAGTAAGTGCTTTAACCTCTACTTTTCTCTTCTTGACTTTCTTATTCTGTGTCTTCTCCTTTTCAGAGGGCTGAGGTTTAGAAATGAGAGTTGCAGAGCCATCTTTTTTTGATTTTTTGTTCTTAGTGGGTATCGAAATCCAAGAAGTAGAAGATGCATCACCCGATTCATCAATTAAAAATTCACATTCACTTCCTATTTCTATATCTTGGTGTTTCACAGGACAAGCTGGTGGTGATGTTGAGGTTGAATATCTAGAGAATGGAGAGAAGAAAACATTCATATCATTCAGGGTGGGGGGAAATTTACTTTCAGTCTTACAAATCTCCCAACATCTAGACACAGCACAGAACATTCCTTGGAAGAATTATTATAAAATTCACCCATTGTACATTCCATATTAAGCCTCCAAACAAACCTCTGTCCAAGCATTCTTGGTGCTAGAGCTGCTAAAATAGCTGAAGAGAAAGGCTTCTCTGTCCGGGCAGATGATGCAGTAACACATTCTGTTCCTTGCACAAGAACAACCTGCTCATCTCTCCCAGGCTGAGGTCCTTTCAAATTTTCAACTTCTCCACCACTCTTTGCTGCAGCTGGTGCATTCCGGTTATCAAAACGTAATCTATGAATCAGAAACAGCATTCAAACAAGTTGCTATAAATCCTGAGTGCACAATAAAGTATTGTGAGGATGAACAGATGCTGACAGCATCTCTCTTTCTATGAATGAGCTTCCCTTTGGAAACTTGCTGCAACATAGGTTAGCAGTAGTACTTTCCCACATAGTAGCAAGAGTCCACAGGCAACATGGAGTCAGCATGTGACTCTTGATCAGACTGCTCAGCAAGACGAATTCCTAATTTTAGGAGAATGCACTAGAGAAATTATCAGCTGTCCTATATAGTAGGTGCACCGTCTTTCCAATCTCATTCCATCAATGGGATCAGTGTCAGTCCATCTTTACGATCTACCCCAGAGATTCAGTCCTCTACGAAAGCAGAACAGTGGCCAAGACACTGGCCAGTGCTGCAGTTCAGCTTCAGATCTTCCAACAAGGAGATAATAATCACAACTGAAGCTATTTTACTTTGTATAAAGTATTTGTATATTCAGAGCAAGAGGAACAATGACTGCTCATTTCTGCTTTAACAAATCCTCGTTAAATTTTAAAGTCAACACTGTCAATAGGATTCACTGAAGAAGTCTAGACAATCTGAGAAGGTGATACTTTGGTGCACGTTCCTGGAAAAAAAAGAGTTTAAATCTATTTTGACAGGCTCCTTCACTTGAGTACTCCACTTATCACCAGAATATTAAATAAAAAATAATTCTGCCCTTTCTAAACCCAGAAGAAACTTTCTAAAAAGCTTGGAATTATTTTTTATGAGTTCACAATCCAAACTCGATTTACCGTGAGGTAGAGGGCACGCGTAGAATATGACACCACAACAATGTTCAGCTCTACTTACTTAACTACAGGAGAACTTTTGGCTTCCTCCACAGGAAAAGGTGATGCAACAGACCCATGATTATTCTCAGAGTCCTTAGGCATGGCTGGATGCTGGCACAGTGCTTCAACATCTTTTAATGTATTTTTTTTTTCACTTTTAGACACAGGAGACTCTGTGTTTTTAGAAGCAGCTACATAATCATGTGTTGCAGGCTTCAGGTGTGATTCACATGACTTTCCTGGCATATACATAGAACAGGTTTAATTCTTTTACTTAAAACCTTACAAAATTCCAAGAAATAGTTACTTTAGAAACCTTATTTCAGTAACAGTGTGACCAACCTCTGCTGCTGACTGCTTCTAGTGGTGATGCAGGTGAAGGTTCTGCAGACTTACAGGCTCTTTTCACAGAGTTGGCTGACCCTTCCTCGGGCTGTCACAGTTGGTAACAAAGTAATGAGACAAAGTAAAATATTTGATAAAGCAACAGTATTTTAACAGGAATATACATTTCTACAGAACATAATGTCATCTCCTTCCCTCAATTCATACTTATTCCAATCACAGTTCTATTTTACCTAAACACTTTCTGTTGTGTAAAACTTTTTAACAGTAAGTGTAAATTTTAAACAACAGGTAAAGCTGAGTAAAAATCCATATGCAGCTTTAACCAGACATCCTGCTAATCTCGAGGTACTAGTTATTATTGTCATTAGAATTAATTCATTAATTCATTTAAACTATTTAATTATCCTTTACTAAGCCAGGCTGAGGCTTAGCAAGAATTGATTTGATACTATAGACTAACATCAGACTAAATTAAACAAACATCATTACAAGGTTCCCTGTTCTAAACCCTGCCATTAGCAGAATATCCTACTTAAAAGAAAAAAGTAAAATCAAAACATTAAAACTAAATATACAGTCTAGATTATTGGCATCATCCTCTCAGGCAGCACATTAACAAGGCCTTCATCTTGCTTCCACTCATCAACGAAGTTACAGACCTATGAAGTTATTGTACAGATAACTGTCAGGAGTCAACCAGCTGCTTTTCTACATGAATCACCTTTAAATTTAATTGTCCATGTGATAGATAAGAACTGTGTCCATATGTCTAGCTAAGTGACCACATCCAACTCTAGTGGAGTCCAAGACAGCCATACCCACCATCAGCAATAAGGCAGCATGCTTCGGCCTGAGACTATGAGAAACTCAACTATCCTGGACAAAAAGCTGAAGAAACTTTCATAAGTAAAACCCCCAGAAAAAGCTATTAAATAATTCTACTTATATTTATATTTACTATAAAGCACAACAAACCACACATTTTCAACAGCTATTATAGATCATTAAATTACAGCCTATATACTTTTTTAAAGGTGTTCATACAGAACTAAATGCTACAGAATTGAACTTGTACCCACATGAACCTGTACCCAGTGCTACCCTATGACACTGACAGAACTTACCCTTTGTCTCTCCACTGAAGTCCTCTTTTTTTCCAAAAGTAAGGTGGAGCAATTTGGAGAGTTTATTGGAAGATCACTGCAGCAACCTATGAAGAAAAAACAGTAAATATGGGAATCTTGGAATTGTCCAGGTTTGATTTATTTTAACAAGTTCTAAGGCTTTTTAAGGTCATGTAAATCCAAAAAAGAAAGGAATCAGCTCCTTGAGAAAGAGATTATAAAACAGCTAAGACACAGTTTCAAAAAGCTGAGAAGGGGCTGTTCTTAAAGAACCCTGAGAAATACTACTTTTATCCATTTTATCTCTATTCTTTATTTCTATTTACTTACTACTAAGTATAACACAAGGAAGAAAATATTTTTTTCTTTTATCAGCGAATCAAGCAAAATACCAAATAAGAGCTTACTTTCAAAACAATCCTGTATGAGTTTCAGCACATTTTGACCTGGCTGTAAGTCAATCTTATTTCTAGAAAGAAGAGGGAAAAATATTTTCAATCAAAAATGCCAAATGCCCTTATCCCAATATTAAAGTACTGGAGTTTTACTTCTTAATATTTTAGGTTATTATTTCCCCTATACTTCAATATATTTTTACCTACCATTTCCATGCATAGATATCTGCAAAGAAATTTGTCTAAGAATTCAAAGAAAAAAAGCCTCATTGCCACAGATTATAATAAGAACATGCAACTACTGCAACAGCCCTGTGGTAAATGCCCTTTAGGCTGACTATGGTCTCACTTGAAATAAATAATTTTTTAATAAATCAGACCTTGAGCTACATTGCCTACACAGCAATGCAGTCACAGCAGACCTAGAAATGAAAAGTGCTGCTGCACTTCTATTCCCACATACACAGAGTCACCCTGTAAAACAAGCTATTTCTGTGCTTATACAGAAGTTTCAGCAGCAAGGACTGGCTTGAGGTATCCAATCCATAAGCAAGTGAACAGCTCAGTTGGTTGGGTTATTACTTCAAACCAGCACAAATAAACAGGGAAGTGAGTGATTCACCAACCAGACAGTGTTGATTAAAACCAAAGTAACACTAGAAATGCCATGGAATACTACTCCCATAATAAGCATTATATACCTTTAAAAATAACTAATTGCGCAGATGTGTTAAGCTCATGAAACTCATGCCCAAAAATGGATTTCAGTAACAAAACCTTCACAGACTCCTAACACTCATGTAAAGAATGTCACAGCACTGCAAGTGCTCAAACTCATCTCTAATGTTTACCAGCAAGGTCCAAATACGCTGGAACTCTGCATGGGCTTCATTTCTCTAGTCCTTGAAAGGCAATATGTTTGCACAGATTACTGTTTCCCTACTCAGCCAGCCCAGTTAGGGGTACCTTAGGTACAGCTACACCACAATCTGCTGCCTCAGCAAAGGAAAACCTTGGAGCCTTGTCCCCCCACCAAGCTTGCTCCTCTTACCACTAAGAAATACAAGAAATTTGAGCAACACCATATGATCAGTTTAATAAGGTATATCATGTAGTTTTGACATCTAGCTCTCAGATAAAAACCAAGGTTTTTCAGAATCTAAGAATAGAATTAAATGCATATTACCCTCCTCCATGGCAGAATCTTGCTCTGTAGCTTTTTTTTAAATGATTCTGTGAAGAAATAAGAATCAATTTTTAGTAAGCATGATGACACCTGACAGAAAAACAAGATCTTGAGGATTCTCGAGACACCTTAAAGTAGTGTGAGAGTGGGAGTTATTGCAGCATTGTTTTTCTTAGAATGCCACAGTGACTCTTACACACTTGAAACCCAAATATAACCAAAGTCATTCAAACAGCAGACAGGACTCCAATCATTTTCCACAACTAGAGCAGTAATAATTCAAGCAGCACATTCTCTGTGTAATCAAATAAAACTGCTGATCTGGGAACCAGCAATGGTTGGAGAGGATAAAATGGGAAGAAAGGGCAAGAAAGAAAAATTTAACAGCAAAGCAGAGTGCACTTCTTCACAAATGTGACAGGAAAACATCTCAAAAAAAAGTAAATGTTTAGCTGACAAACAACCATAACCTCTTCCTAATTCGTGTAAATTTAAAGAGTATATTCAGTGTGGAGATTATTTAATCCTGACACAAGAGAATTCTGCACGTTCTTCTGAAGTTTGCAGTACTAACAGTACTTTGCACTTCTTTGTGATTCCCTTTTGGATATTACTTACGGTATCAAAAATAACCAAATTCCATATGGATTGATTTCACTGCAAATTTTCGCCATCAGTTTAAAGTGGCATAAGTTACAGATGACGCAGGAAAACAACTGACCAAAAGTCACCACTTCAGAAACTATGCGTAACCACACTCCGCAGTCAATCCGGCACTGGAGCTTTAATTTAAACCCCCTTCCTCTCGCAGCAGAGCGCAGTATAATGCACTGGCAAGTGACCTTGTACATTTAAGAAATTAAAAATTCCTTTCACGGACTTAAAAGAGCCTTTAACCAATCATTTATTATTGTGTTCGTGTCGCGCTACACAGGAAGAATTTCAAAACTTAAGCACGATTCTAGCGTGCCTGCACAAGTGTCCTGCCTTTGATGTGCTCGCTTGCCCGTGGAAGTCGGCTCTCCAGAGGTAGCCTGAGGGGACGGGATCTGGCACAGACACTTGTGCGCTGAGGGGAACAGGACTCCCGACAGACCAGCCCTCAAAGCACAAATGTCTGTGCCAACAGCCCGCACCCGGAAGTGAGCGCGGAACCCCAATTCCAGCCTCGCTTTCCTCAGAAGGAAGTGGAAGACCGGCCCCGTCCCTCCCCTCAGGAGCGCGCAGAGGGCTGCGCCCCTGCGCTACGGACGGGCCCGGCCGCCGCCCACAACACAACAAACCAGACAGACAGACAGACAGACAGACAGACACACACACACACACACACGCACGCACGCACGCAGACACACAGACAAGCACAGACCGGCTGCTCCCGCGCTCTCACCAGGTCCTGCGCCATCCCGGACGGGGCCGGCGCGCGCCCCCCACGCCGCCTTCAAACCTCGCGCGCCTTTTCCGGTGGGCGCGCGCGCACTACCGGAGGGCGGCAGCGCCCCGGCCACGCCTCCCCGGCCCCGTCCCATTGGTCAGCGGCCGCCGCGCGCCAGGCAGGGCAGCTGATTTAGGCGCGCGCGGCTATTGCGCCTGCGCCGAAGTAGCGGCTGCCGTAGCCCCTCCTCCCCTTCGTGCCCGGTTTTGTCTGAGGGGACGGGCGGTGAAAGCTTCACGTTGTTTTATCTCCCCCGTGGGAAATGCCAGTTCAAATCCTCGGGTTTCCAAGCGCTACAAAACATCTCTTGTCACCACGGGGCGTTTCAATTTTTCTTTAAAATTCTACTGAAGAACTCAACAACGAGCAGAAAACAACTGCTTGAGAACTTAAGACCGCAGCACCTTACAATGCCGGCAAAACACTGCCCAAAAATACAGTTTTAACTGATGCTTTATCACACGCTTGTGACCGGAATATCAGGTTCTCCTTGTTCCTTTCTGACCACTAAAGGAAAGGCCCATTATATTTAAAAAATACATTATAACGTGAGAAGTTAGCACTTCCTTTTGTGAAATACAAAGTTATGTTTCGTGTCAGGGAAATAAAAAAACTCTGTGTAATCATAGTGATGGAACACAGCCATGGGACAGTTATAAAGATGAGTTCTAATAAACAGCTGAGGAAAGCATGGAAGAAAGTTTTTGAATAAATCTCTTGCTTGCAAATATCTATTATAAGTCTCAAGCTATTCTGCAATAAGTGTCTTTTAATTATAACCTTAAAAGCTTGCTTTGTATTAAAGAATTTTAAACTGTAGTTTTAGAGTGCAAAAAAAGGTTTTTTTAGACAAAAGAAGGAAATAAGGAGGGGGCTCCGGCTTCGCACAAGGTGGGAAAACATCCTGGACGTGAAGATATGACTTCAGCTCACTGATTTATGGCTCCTGAGAAGGAAAAACTGGACATCAGCATTGGAGATTGATGGACTTGAAAATAGAGATGGGGCCCCACATCTGGAAGCCAGATCCCACCACCTGGAAAAACATATCCTGGAAGTACATCCTGGAATATTGAAATATCAGAATAGATCACAATGGTCTATAGAATTATACAGGACAATCTATAGATTTATGGCTGTTAGGTATTGAATTGTGACGTTAAAACTAGAAATGGAAACTGCTGAGAAAGCTTCTGAATATGTATAAAATGCCATCAAATCCAGCAATGGGTGTGCAGTTGGAAGGGAAAACCCCTACCACTGTACCCAGCGCTGCCTTTTTGCTCACACTTTACCATGTTAATTAAATAATTATTAAATTGCTGCTTGATATATTAGTCGTGTCAAGCGTCTTATTTTTAACACTTTCCGTGAAAATAGTTGTGAAGGTGCTGCTCAGTATACATGGGACCAGAATTGCAGCTTTTACCCTACGAAACTGAAACTGGCACGTAGCTGGCAGAAGGGGTAACTTAACATTTCTTCCCTCTCTCACACCTGTGCCATACAAAAGGATACATTTCAGCAACACAGTTCTGCTGTTAGCAATGCTGTAACTTAATGGCACCTTTAAGTTCAAGTCTCAGTAAGCTTTGTGGACCATAGATACGCACCTCCACCAGCTACTTCATCAGCCGCACACTATACCTTTACTAAAATAAATATTCTAAAGGTCTCTGGTCAAATGTATCAGCCTTTGGACAAAGGTTTAAACTGCTGCACCGTGCTCCCCATTTGCTTTCTGTAATTGCACAGGGATTGATAAACTTTCAAGTTAATTTCAGCTTTTGGCTGAAATTCAGCTCCTTTCTTAAAACAACTGGCCTACATACACATTGTTTCAAAGACACAAGGAAAAATTACAAAAATGAAGAATCGTGAACTTATCTAAAATCTTTACTTGTATTTGGTGACAAGTCTGGCAGATGTATGAACTCTCTGCCTAGTTCAAACCCATATTATTTCAGGATCTGAGAAGCCATGAAGAGGTGACAGCCCAACTGGTGCCAGAGTTGTTCTGCCTGTGTACAACTATTCTTGAATAGCTTTATCTTTTTATTAAGCAATCACATATTTCACCATACATAAGAAATGGGTAGGAAAATAATTCGGAAACATCTACTTTTTACTTGTGGTATAGATAATAAAAGCTTAAATCCATCTGATCCATCAAAGCAGTCTTGTTAACAGTATTGAGATTCTCACATAGAATCCTCACTACTCCTAACATTAAAGAAACATGTTGACTAACCAGAGAAGACTTGATCTGGCTGCTTAATGCTTTGCATGCACAAATTAATTAACTGCATCTATTAAGAGTGATAGAAAGTTGGTGCAAATATAAGCAAACTCTTCAAGAAAGCATTTGAGTGAGAAGGGTCTTCATTGCTGATACAACATTTCATTCCTGCAGGTCAACTGCTCTCTCAATAACATTTTGAAAGAAAGCTATTTGAAGTGCTTTAGTGGAAAGACAGTTCTTCCTTGTTGCAGGAAGACAGCAAGCTTTAGCTGCTCCACAGGAATTGTGCATCAAACAGACCTAGACAAACACAAGTTTTCACTGCAACGAAAAAGAAAAAAAAAAATAGAGAAAATGCAGTTCTCAGATTCCAGGTAATGCTACAAGCCTCTTGCTTGCTAGCACTGTGACAACACTGGAGATCTGGAAGATCAGCACCCCAAAATTCACTTGCCCAGTTTGACAGAGCCTTTTCAGTGTGATCATGCTGAACACCTGCAGAGACTTTTGATAAACAGCAGGGACACACTGAGAAACAGGCTCTATCAAACACAAACTCACACTGAATCACTGCACTCCACAATCTTCCATATACAAACCCTCACTCTCCATATCAGCAATTCAAAAAGGTTTAAAGCACAAAGAACAGTATTAACAACCCACTTGACATGCCAAGTTCTTCTACAGAAAGTCCTCTTGAAATTACTAGTTGAGAGATTTTACCTAGATTCATTTATATCCAAAAATTTTAAAGGTGTGCTCATAAATATCTAGAGCCATTGTGCATTTTTAGTTTTTCCATAACCAGCTTTTTAACTGAACAGAACCCATCCACAGAGCATCCATCCGTCCAGCAGACACACACAATAAGAGCTGCATAAAGATGCAGCCGTATCTGTAAATTCTGGCTGTGATCCCTGCCAGCCTTGACCTGGACTATTTACAAAGCTCTCAAAGGTGTACACACTGTTGTTAGTAAAAGCCGTTGCACGAATTTTATCTGACAGTTTACTTTAAACCCTGAGGACCGTCATATGGCATTCTAGAATGGTTCAGAGACTTCACTATTTTTAAATGCTGCTTATTTTAAAAGCATAAGCATGATGTAAACACCACACTAACGTAACAGTGTACTTACTCAAAGTTTTTCATTTGTTTCCCAGCCTCCAGATGTGAGAGGTTACTGTTTTTAACTTGACCTAAACCTTTAAGTGATTAGTGACCTTAGCACCGATTAATGAAATCACTAAATTAAATGTGAAGACATCCCTAAAGCTTAATAAATTATGGTTGAGAATAAACAGCTAAGTTGTTAATAGATTTTGCAAGAGCTACAGGACATAATGTTCAATAACAATCTCCAAAGCTGAAACACATGAGACGGTATTTCAGTTTGTAAGTTTTTATTCTAACCTTGCCTTGCTCTACTATGATGGGGAGAAAAAAAGAACTACTTCAAGGATCCAGTGTTTAAATTAGTTAAATGACAATGTTTCTGTAACACACCTCTGCCTCACCACAGCACTAAAACTAGTCCATAATGATCTCCAATTAAGCAGAAATTTTATAATTAGATATCCCAATAACTGACCAATGAGGGTAAAAATCTCACTGTTCAGTGCAGTGCAGACTTGTTCTGAGGACAGGTGTACAGCACAACAATTTACTATAGGGAAATGGTACCGAAAGAAGCAGCTGAGGTAACAGTTTGCTATGACCATCCAGAGGTATTTGTCTTTTCCTCCCTTTAACATCATCAAGTGCTACAGTGATTTTAATTTGGTGAGGGCAAAAAGGTTCAACCACATTTTCTCTTTGTTGAAGACCAAGTTTTATTGTTGAAAGTGCTAATTCGGGTGTCTGATAGGTTTTCACGTTTCTCATACTGCAGTATTCCACAAAGAACAGTCTTAGTGCATATAATCAACAATTCCAGCTCTCTGGACTTCAGAGGAGTTTAGACAATTTACACCCCCTCCCTATGTTTTCATGCTGAGACTAACACAAGACAGCTGTGCTAACCACGGCACCACTAACCAGCCACACAAGAAAGCAGGTCCTCTGCTTTTAAGTGCGAGTTTAAGCATTTCAGAAGGACTAAATCTCATGTGCAGATGGCAAGAATGGAATTGTTTGAGAATGAAGTAACATATGAAATGAATTTGAGATGTTCTTAGAACACCAGGAGTATCATAAAATGGTGCTTTTCCTATTTTTTGCAGTCTTCCCTAAGCAAATGCAAATTGCCTAATTTGCACATGGGGACCATTTCTTAGGTTCACCATTCTTCTTGCTTTCCTCAATACAAATCTCAATACATATCTTGCCTTTAAGGTAAGGACTGTACTGGACATTCCATCATGGAGTGACCATTGCTCCTTTGAGCAAACAGGCTTGAAGAATACAGGAGCAGAAGAAACAAATCCAGTTTGTCCTCAGTGCAAAGCCACTGATATTCACCATTTAATTTTAAGGCTTCACCAAAAAGAAATATATAGTACCATCTTTAATAGCTGAAAATTAGCACACTCCCAGAACAAATGGTCCATGAGTGACTTTTGTGTCTCTACCATCAATTGTCTTCCTGAACAAAGTAGTATCTTACAGGTGGCCCTGGCAAGTCTTCCTCCCCATCTGTCTCTGGAGCAAATGATACTGTCAAATCCACATACTTCTTATCAGCTGATGGTTTCACAAGCTTTTGCATCCTATAAAGAAATGAAGAACAGTTCATAAATGTATCAAGAGAATTGGCAGTGGGAATTTAGGGCCAGACTAGGAGGAATTTCACTGCCAGCAATATGTACTGGCCCAGCATACTACAGACCAAATTAAAATAGAGAATAAGCCTCCTCTAAATTGCACACAAAATTTTGCTCTTCCTCCACCTGAGCTTCAGCAAATCATATTCCATTTTCCTGACAGCCCAATAAAGTCTCAGAGTAGTAAAAAATCCTGATATTCACAAGAAGGCAGCTTCATACCATGACTTGGCGTCATTATATACCCCACTCATTCAATATTATTTATATAGCTGTAAGAGAAAGCATATAAGCAGTGTTTTTGAAGACAGGCTGTAAATTCTCATCTTAGTATGCCAGGCACTCTACAGCTTAGCAGCTCTTCTCACTGTGAGAGTTTGAAGTAGCTTACTCATACTTGTTTACCTGATACCTACTGGCAGGCCTTTAAAACAGTACTGATCAGAGCATCCACTTGCTTCAACAAAGCCTGTGAGCACTGACCAGCACACACTTCACAGGAGCTGTAAGGAACAGTGAGCTAAAGTAGTTCAATCCATTTTGAGCTAAAGTAGTTCAATCCACAGGTGTAAGGCAGAACTAAACCTGGATGAGACCTGGCTGTTCTTTTGCAAAGGCCTTCAGTCAAAAGCCAATGCTCTGCCTTCACATCCTGCCAAACTGTCAGGGTCAAATACCTCAGTTTCCTGTCTGTAAGCAGTATTTCAAAGCCTTTGTGAATGTCATAATTTTTGAAAGGGCTAAACTGATGTAGAATCTCAAGCAATTACTATAATTGAACAGACTTCCAGAAATCTTAAACTGCAAGCAATACATTATTCATTCAGAGCTAAGTTGCTAAACATCAGCATTAGTTTTAAGCCAGTTTCAAGAGGTTCTAGTAGTTTTGCTCTGCTTGAACCATGGTACATTCTTTCCACCCCCAAAATTACCGTCAGACTTCTTTAGCTTTCTCATTCTGGTATTCAACAGTTAAAGCAGCATTTTGCAAGTAGTTTCCTTTCCTCATCACTTTACTTCCTCTTTTTTTTCTTTTTACAAAAAGTAAGAAATTATCTTTTCTTTCCAGCATCTTTTTTCTTTCCAGTGTCTTTTTTCTGTCCAAAGTATTAATGGCTAGAAACCGCTTTGAGAGAAAATACTGCTGTCAAACACGTCCTTTTGATATGAGCAATGAATATAATTTGTGCACTGCATCCCTAAATCTATTTTCCAGTTATACTTACGTCAACTTTAATCTTTTAATATGGCCTGGCATCACAGGAACATAGAGCATTTTGACTCCTTGTACAACCATAGTTGGTTCAATTCCATATTTCTCCTGGAATTCAGAAATTGAAGCTTGTTAGAAGACTAGAACAGCAGCCCAAACCAGCAGATACTACTGCTGCTAATACTACAGCTAATTATTCAAATCCATAGGATCCAAACCAGAAAACCTCCTAATGCATGGATGCTTACAGAAAATTTTATTAAGATACATTTGAGCCAACTGAATTAACAAGGAATTTGAAAACAGGCTTGGATACCTTTATTTAAAGACATCCCCACTGACATTAGCTCTTACTAAATTATTCTGGTTTGAACAGTAACTTGATGGAAATAAAAATTTAAGACAGAACAGTTTGAACGAACAGTTTAACAACCCAAAACAAGAAACTCCTTTCTTCTTGTCTTGTATTAACTCAATACAGTAGAAAACTTACTCTGACAGCATTTATGAAGTCCAACAGAGTAAAATCCTCTTTCCCATAAATTGTCCACCTGTCCCAGATGGTAAATGATATCCCATTTCTGTTTTAAAAAGTGAAAGACTTGTTACTTTAGAATGTGAACTCAGTCACTCCCTTTAAAAGCGTACTGAAGAAGTGCCATGTCTTCCTGGTGATGTGCAGGCGTTTAATCATGAGCAAAAATCTCTTCCCTGTCTGCTGCCATTTCTCCAGCCCTCTGACCTTGCTAAGCACAAGACATAGTAAGACCTCCAAGTAAACATGGTACCTGACAATGAAGTTACTGACTTTTCAGACCTACTGAAAAATAGCTCTTGCATTGAACAAGATGCAAAAGCGTGTTCAGGATATTTCCTAAGAACAATAGTACACATCTACCTTCTCTAGATTTTTAAAGTCTCACAAGTAACAGCTTCCACTGAAAACCAAACTAAGCCTTTAAACCCACTATTTTTTAAACTAAGACAGATGGACAGCATTTTCCAAACAGGAAATTCTTGGGCAATGCATTATGGGACACCTTTGGCAGTATTACAAGGATCACTTGCACCTCTACCAGTACACAGTAAGTGGATAGCAGAGTTTGACTGCAAGCGTGAAGGAATTCATCATTTTCCAAGATTAAACAACAAAAAACACCCTTGAATATCTAGAATGCTTAACTGGAGTATGGCCATGAGCTGTGGTTCCATCATAGCTCTGCTATGTGAGCACATAATACCTTAATGTGGCTATCTGGATTTAATAACTATTCAAACTTCACACTTGTTGGAATGGTTCAGCAAGTTCTAAGCATCAATTAGTACATTTCCAAGTACTGTCCTTGCCCTTCTGACATTGTCCTTCCTACCTGATTTCTGTTCTTCTTACTTCAGCAGTTTCTGTAAAGACCATTATGGGAATGGCTAGGTTCAGAAAACAGTTCTTATATGCATCAGCTGGGTAGCCACCCACAACTTTGATGAGTTCCAGTGCAACCTGCAATAAATTAAATTTACATATTATGCTTTAGTGTTATCAACTCTAGTGTAGTTAAGAGGCCAGCAACTACCAAGGAAGTTGTTAAATGAGATCAGCCTTTGTCCAATCAGCAGAATAAATAACATGGAAATGCAACCCACTATGCCACAGAAATAAATTCTGTTGCAGCGAAGGGAAATACTTAAAACATTCAAAACTATTCTTAATGTAGTACTCTTCCAAAATTGTTTGGTTCATGCAATCTCCACAAAGCAAGAGGTTCTGTTGGGATGCATGAAAGTGAACTACTACAGAACAGATCCTTTCCACTCTTGGCAGTGGCATTCTATTGGAAGTTAGTATCAATGGCCATAAAGAAACCAAAAAGCTGAATTCCAAGCCATCTTTCTGTGCTGCAAATCGAAAATAAAAGCACCAAAGGCTCACAGTGTTAAGGAAACTTCCCTTTTTGACCATTCAGGAGCCACTCTAGCAGCCACACTCACACCATCAAACACTTTCACTGCTGGGACTGAATCCCCTTCACAGTGGGCGGCTTCTTAATCAATTCCTCAATACTCATCCCACTCTCACAGCCAGACAAGGTTTCCTTGCTGGATGGATCCTGGATTTCCCTTAGCAGAGTCTCAGACATCTGGTTTTGTTAAGTATTCTTATCATGGCATAGCAACAGAATAACAACTCAAGCTGGTGCCTTGGAGAAGGGGCCCTGACCAAGGACTACCTGAGCATTTGTACCCTCACAGTGTCTGCTAAATAGTCCAGGGTCTTCCAGCTCAGTCCTTGGTTGCTGCTGTGTCCCTGAGTGTCCAGTCATGGGGCTGGGCCACAGGTCCCTGTGCCCTTTGTTGTGCAAAGTGTCAGCATCAGTTCATGACCTCTTGCCTGAGGCTCCCACCCAGAGCTCAACAGCCGGCACTGCAGCTCCACACTGAGCTACCTGCACTACATGTACTCCTCAACAACCACATCTGGAACCAAGCATGATCTTCGCTATTGGTACATAAGAAATAAATCCATGAGAGAAAGAAATATGCATTTAAAAAATCAATCTCACCAGCCCTGATACTGCAGCAGTAGCAGTTGCAATGGCAGGAATAATCTTTCCAGCAATGCGCTTTGTTTTGAACCGATCTGCTGGCTCGATGTTGTACATCTTGGCTCGCAGGTTTGATGCTGCTGTTACAAAATCTATGTGCCCATTACTATCATCATCTTTCTCAAAGGAGATGGGCTTCATTTGCAAGTCAGCTGCTTATAAAAAAGAAAAAAAAAAGAGCAAAAATTATTATTAGAAAACTGAAGATGTCCTAAACATAATTTAAAGGAACTAGAACCTTAACAAATTAAAAATTTCACATCCTGGAGCTTGGTACCTTACCTGCTTTCCTGTGCTAGGAAACACCCCTCTCAATACCACTTGCTAAAAGTGAATAATGAAATAAACAGCAACTGAGCACTGTAATTTTACTGTCCTTGCACCACTAAGAATAGATTTTGAATACTTCAATGGATGTTTCTCATACACCCCAACTCAATAAAGCTCCATCCTGTGATAATTCCCTTTTAAAGCTTAGTTTATCTGCCATAATTTCAACAGCACTGGAGCACCACTGGAGTCAGAGTTTTGGGTTGACATTCCTTGGGATGAGTTAATGATAAGCTAATCTTTCTCCCTTGATTCATGGACTGAAAAAGCTTGCATGTAATTGTTGCCCAGTGACCCCTTTGTGTGGCCAGGCACAATAATGGGATGTGAGCATCTTCATTTTAAATCTAGAAGATGCTGAGGAAGACTCTTAACAGTCTTTACAATTTAGGGTCATTTCAGATTGAGTGCTCTAAGTAGTGACTCAGCCTTCTCATGCCCAAATCACTTGCAGTCCATCTGGGATCCAGCCAGCACCCCTTCCCTCCTTAAGAGTTCAATCCCCTGCTGCTGCCTACTTGCTGTCATTCATGTTGTAATTACAAGCAAGCATAACAGAAAGCCCTAAAACTTCCAGGAATCTCAGAAATACAAAACCATAGGGTAATGTCAAGCAACAGGACAGGTATCTGCATGGCACTTCAGATAGCTTCAGGTATCAGCTCTACTTCTTGCAGAATTCCAGAACAGCTTCATCCAAAGACCTGAATGTCACTGGTGGCAAATGCAAATGCAGGGTATTACTAAACGATGAAGCTGGTTTGCACTACTCACTTTCCAGAGCTTCATTGGACAGTATAGATTTCTCCAGCTGGAAAATAGCATTTCTTTCATCCTCACTGCTGACAGGAATATGATCTGGTTTTCTTGCAGTTTCATCAGTCTGTACAACCTGCAAGTGTGCACAGTACTTGAGTAATGAAATACCTGAACTTCATGAAGCACAAGTGTAAACTGTACTAAATTCCCTGTCTTTCTTGCAGGCTTTCCTCTCCAGCTCAAGAGAAACATGGGTTTACTGGATCAAGTCCAACCAAGAGCTTCTAAGAACATTAAAGGGCAGGAGTATCTCTCATACAAGGAGAAGCTGAGAGAGCTGTGATGGTTCAGCTCACAGAGAGAAGACAAGAGTCAGTGGGATCTTATCAATGTGTACAAATATCTCATGGGGAGAAGTATAGAGAGCACAGCCAAACTCTTTTCACTGTGCCCACTGACAGCACAAGGGCACAAACTAAAGCACATAGAATTCCCTAAGAAACATAAAAAAACACTTCAAAGAAAGAGAAATAAACAAAAAAAATCCCAGCCTTTGAGGATGGTTGAACACTGGCACAGGTAGCAGAGAGAGGCTGGGGAGTCTCTGTTCTCAGAGATATTCATAAACCAATGAGACAGTCCTTGATGACCTGCTTTAGCTGCCCCTGCAAGAGGATTGAACTAGGTGGTCTTCAGAGGTTTCCTGTAACCTCAACATGCTCTTATTTCCCTAAAACACATTATAATTTGTGTTAATTTCTCATTAGCATCAATGCAGTAGTTGGAGATGTAAGGCACTGCTTGTAGAATTTTTTTTTCTTTAAATTAAATATAACACTTACTTTGTTTGAAGGTCTAAACTCTGGTACCTTCACAGATGAAATAATCCCCAAAATGGTTTCCTCTGATAAGTCCTGTTATGGTTTTGAAGAAAAACAATTTAAATTCACATCAACTCAAAAAGCCTCCACAAAAAGATTATAAATACGATAGGATTTCAAAGACTACTAGACCCAAAAAGTCTCACAGATATTCAGTGATGTTTCAGCCAAACATCACCATTAAAACACCAAGTGACAATTTATTTGCCACAGCAAACCACAGCAATGTGAAGTGCCTAGCACTTGAAAACTAAACAGAAGTGCAAACCTGATTTACAGGAAGGTCCAATTAGAAAACATACAAGAAAAAAACAAAGGATAAGCAATGCAGAGGCTGTAAGCAGTAAAAAGTAAAACTCCCATGGCATATCTCAGACACTCAATTTTTAAAAAACCTTAAAGAGATTTTCTTTCAGTTCAGTTGTTATATTGCATCAAAATAATAATTCCCAAGTTCATTGCTTACTGAAAATACCCAATACACTACTCATTTCTTCTCCAGGTTAGGGATTTAAATAAAAAAGTAAGTGTAAGCCACTGCCAAACACCCAGTGCTGAAGGATAGATTACTGCAAGAATCACTTTAATCAGCTCTTAAATAGCTGGCGGCTGGACATCAGGCCAAAACTGAACACCAAATTACTTAAGGGAACACTGTTACATTCTGGATTACCTTTTCTGTGAAAGGGACACAGTACACTGTTGCGAAGAGTTTTGCTGTGCTCACAATGAAGCCATAGTGCCTAAAGAAAAAAGAATTCTTTTTGGTTGGTTGTTTTTTCTACTTCAGTTGCCCAAAGGTTTGCAGTCATGCTCAAGATCTTGAACACACATACTGAGAAACAGAATTTCCATCCTTCAGTGTACACACTACAAAATAGCACATTTTGAGTAACTCAGAAGTTGTCCTTAAAACTAAGCAAATTTTGATGAGTGGAGTTATTTACTGAAAACTGTATTTTCTTAACCTTTGAATCAAGCAAACAATTACAAATGCTCACATGACATCAATATGATAAAAAGCTTAACCTCATAATTACTTTGATATTTACCATGCCGTCAGATTTCACTTGAACTAAAAACTGTGATCCAGTTTCTCAAAGCAACTATACATATACATATACATACATATACAGCAGATAAAAGCTGTTTAATCCATCAACCACATCAATTTTTAAAAATATCTGTAATACGTACACCATCTAGATCAGACCCAAATTGTGATGAACAAGAAAAGTAGTCCCTTCACTAGGTCATTTGGCACATCCTGCATTTTATGATGTGGACAGTGGGGGCAGGGAGGTGTAACAGCAAGAACTCAGTAATTCTGCACCCATATATGATAGGGAAGGGCTTGTTCTAAGCCATTTCACATTAGATGAAATCAGAACAGCACCCTTCAATCATATGTCAGGTAAAGTTAAATTATCTGCAGCTCACCAAATTATTTGACAGTTCGCCAAATCTGCCACAGGATAAGACTGTGCAGTAACACCTGTTGATTCCAGTCCAGCTTCCAGGGCTCTATAAAGCCACTGCCTTGCACTTCCTGCTGTGAGTTTTATAGGATGCTATACCATGCACCTATGACAGGACCATACTTACAAAGGATCATTAAATTCAAACTTCACTGGGAAAGGAGGCCTCTTTGGTGATTGCCAAAACAAACCTGGTAAAAGAAAACAGACTTAAGATGAAATCCTAAGGAACCAGAAGCAGCACATGACTGCTTTCATATGCCATGAATTTTCAACAGGCATAAAGGGGTATTTGTACTTACTTCCATCTTTTAATCGTGTATCAAGGGGAAATGAATGAAGGAGCTGAAGAGCCTAGAGGAAAAGCCAGAGAAGCTTTAGGAATTTGTCATATAGATTGATATGACCACACTAAATCAAGCCTGTCTAACTGAAGCAATTGAAAGACTTAAGGAAATTATGAAATACCTTTGTCAAGATGGACAGCTTAAAGCCAAGTACTACTAGACAGAGTGCTTGCCCATTTCACTCACAGAACAGAGATGACAATGTCACCTCATCTGTACGAAGCTCAAGCAAGGCATTTAATCCAAGAAGAAAAGCATTCTCCCCCACCTTACTGTCACTTTAGGATTCTTGCTTATGGATTCACAACTTAGAATGCACTATTTTCTCAATGTGACAACTACCACCAGGGATTCTGTATGCATAGGAATGTTTATTAATCCACAACATCCCAATCCTATCTTTCCTAAAGAATTACACACATAATATAAGCGATACTTCCCACCATACTGTCAGAATAACTGGCTCTTATTTCAGAAAAATCTTTGAGAAAATCAGGGTACAAAGGTGAGTTTAGTAACTGGAGTTACCCTCTGCCTAATAAAAGACATCTCATAATCCTGATACTTTGGAAAACACTAGAAAAATGCCAAGAAAACTGCATGGAGACTACTGAACAGAGTACCAAAAGTAAGTTCATAAACCAGACATAGAAGTGTTACAGTAGAATGGGATGCAGCATTTTAGGTTTCAAATATAGTTTGTTATTTATGAAGAGATGGAAGTGAGTGCAAAGACCTGGTCACCTTGTTATGAAAACCACCACATTTTTTTAACATCCTCATGAGTCTAATGCTACCTCATTTATAGATCTTACCTACCTTATGGCTAAAATACTTCTCAAATTTTACTCTTGCTAGTTCTACACATTGAGTCCAACTTCGGGGTCTTCTACTCAGAGTTTTAATAACATGAAAACAGCCTTCCAAGCTCTCTCCTGATTTTATTCTCTAGATAAAGAAATATGAAAATGTTATAACAGACAAGATTCCTTCTAATCCAGTCAAACAGTAAATATGTTTTTAGTAATCCATAGGCAAGAGAAAACAGAGATTCTCTTAGTGGAATATGATCCTTTATGTACTCCTGTCCACTGGGCTTTTTTTACCCATTTACTTCCACCAGCCCTTTGGACCATAGGCTATTACAGACTCACAAGAAAAAGATAGTAAATAATTTCAATCTAATTTATTACTACTTGAACTTATTTCAAACTCAGTCTTACTTTCATTTGCCCCAGCTAGTTACACATTAGTGTGATACACACTAATCACATGCTAGCAGTGCCTCAGTCTTTCAGGTATTTCTACATCATGTACAGAACCCATGAGCTGAAAAAGCTTTTAATCATGAGACACATCAGAAATACTGGTCGTATGGTCAACTAATGACTTGGCCAAGTAAGTCTTCAGGTTTTCTGAAAAAAGTCAGAAACTAACCCTAATCTCACAGGCCTTAAATACAAACAAAATCCATAAAGCAGTAGTTTAAGCCCTCTACTTTACGCAACATTCCCTTACCTGTAAAACTTCTTCTGCTGATGGGTAGGTTTGCCAGAACTTGTTAAACAATGAAGGCTTGTGAGAAAATGAACTTTCAAACTGTAAAATAAAAAGAACAAATGTGGCATTATGCAAGAAGTATATCAGATGTCCACCTTTCCAAACAAACGTGGAGTTGTGCAGAATGCCAGAAAGATTAATCCATTACCTTATCTCTTGCCCACTGTATTGTATGTTCAATAGCAGCTGGGAAAGACTTCAAGGTGCAAAAAGGTATTTCTTCCTCTGGCGGATCTCGCTGTAATTAAGGAAGGTTGCATGTCAATGCAGGCTTATCCAGGTTAATTGCTGGTATTAGCACCAACAACTTAACCACTACATAAGTTAAAAACTCTGCTCTTGTAAAATACGAAGTGGCTTTTTATGCTTAGAAATCTGTTCTATGAACACTAGCTAGCACTGTCAGTGTTTCTTTATGAGGAGTAGTCTAAATTCAACCTGGAAAGCAAAACTGAACTGTGGAACATAAACAACAGGTGAAATTGCCAGCCAGTTTTTCTGCAAGATGTGCAGCTGGCATGCACATACACTTTCAACACGAAACATGCCCTGTCACCCAAGACCAGAAAGACTTCTTTATGGACCCTAACAAAGCAACTAGGATGCTCAAAATCCTGTTTCTGTGTCCATATGGCACTATTTCATGGTGTTCTCAAGCAGTGAATTTCTCCACAACAACTTTAAACAGAGGGGTACTGCAGGTAGTGTCTATCAGCAATAGTGCCTGAAGGTTAATTTTTCCCTTTCCCATTCAAACAGAGCTGTTATGTATGCTTGTAAAGAAATGCTCAAATTTTATTTCCTGTGAGTTTTTCTTCAGAAACAAATGAAGTCATTATTTCCTAACAGTACTGCTCTTCAGCAGCTCAAATACACCACCTATTTTAGAAAGACACATAAAAATGATAAAAGAAACAGAGGGCATCATGGGACACGCTAAAGAAGGTGAGCAATGGTCTTGGAGGACTTACATGACTATTGTAGGACTCTGTCAGATGGGGCACAATAACTTCCGTGTGTCCTTTTGTTCCCATAGTTCCAGAGTCTATAAGAGGACGCAGGTTTGCTACACAACGACTGACATGGAAAGACACAGACTATCAGAGTACAGAAAAATCTCTACGTTCTTGCCTTGCAAACATTACTGGAGTGCAATCAGAGTTGTCTCTAGGCACTTTCAGAAGAGTGGACAACTTACACCAAACTCAGGAAAAAAAGAGATTAAATAAGAACTATTCAGGTTAGATCAGCATACTGTACACCTCAGCATGTGTGGATTATGTGCATTAATAATTATTTGTTAATGTCAATACATCTACTTTTAAAACTTAAATACATATTTTTATGCATAAATAATTCAACCTTAAAACTGCCAGAGTACTCTCACCCTCATCAGAAGTTAACAATTGTCCTTGTTTCCCTTCCATCCCCTACCTGTCAATGTATCTCCTGGCTTCAACATTGTCCAAAGCAGTCACAATCACGTCTTGCTTGGTGTAGAATTCATCACTGTAAGTGTTCTCAGTGGCTGGACAAACTTTATTAATATCTGAATCAATCTTTATGTAAGGATTGATGTTCAGAGTTGCTTCTGCTGCAGTGTAGCTCTTAGGTTTCTGAAAGCATAAATACAGAGATCAGCAATATGCAGATGAAAAACATCAGGGACACAGAAATACCAACTTCATTTACTCATCAGACAAGATCCACTGACAGAAATGTTAGTACGCAAAACATACAATAAATGACATTTTTTAATCATATGCCTCCCTCACTGATAAACATCTTAGTAATCTAGTTTTATTTCTTGTTTTATTTAGTTTTCAGAGACCATGTGGTAGAAGTGCTTAAATAGTTTATCAAGTAACTGAAACTGATGCCATATGCTGGCTCTCATGAGAATTTCTTCAAAAGAAGGGAGCAGCTCATGACTCTCAGGATAAACCCATTAGTAACTCTGTATCTATGCAGCACAAACATCAAGCACCTGTGAATAATCACATTAGTTCAAGGTATTCCACACAAATCAATTTCAGAAGCTAAACTAAAATTGAGTTCCTGACCTACCTGACACTTCTAGCCATACCATAATTATCTCAGGATCAGCACTAAAATCTGTGGCTTCTAAAAGCTTGCAGGGTTCATCTTCTATTTATCTACCCATCACATAAAGTGCAATCTGTTCCCAGATTTACTACACATAAACAGGAGGCAGAAAATTCAACTGTTGGGTTTCGGGTTGGTGAAACTTTTTTCCACTGTCAAGATCTAAGCCACCTTTTTTATTTTGTGCTGTGTTTGTGAGTTAAGGGGATGTTCTGTCCACTCCTAAGGAATTAACAGCTTCTGTGTTATTTACTGAACATACATGTTGGGCATTTCAAAACTATCTACCATCTTAGTGAAAACTGAATTAAGTCAGAAGACACCAACTTTGGTCAAGTTCCAGCAGCAGCAGCACTACTGAGCTCTATCATGAACACATCTGCCAGCACTGTATATTTTTTTGTTGTTTTATTTTCCCCAAATTTCAGTGGCATAGTGGGCATTTCTGACATAGTAACCCATTGCAGGCTCTTATGCAATACAGTACTCATCCAGCTGTCAAATTCAAGAGATTTCATTAGTCAAAAACACCAGTACAAATTAGAAAAGCCAATTTTACTCAACTGATACTAGTGATGAGTTGGATGCCATTTGAGTTCTAGGTCCTGTTTAAAAAAACCCTAGATTTCATTACAGCCTTTAAGTCTTTTCTGGACAAAAGTACAGACATTCACAAGTTCAGCTCTCTGTGGGGACACAGGACAGGGAAACACAGTAATCTAGAAAATTAATTGAATAAAAAAGCCTACCTGTATGTGATGAGGTCGAAAAAGAAACTGCCTGTTTAGGTTTGATTTCTCGATCAAATCTGGATCTGTAATTGTAACCTAAATCAGAAGGGGCAAAAGCAACAGCTGAAGTTACAATTTAAGTGTAACACTGAGCAATGATCTTGATGAAACGTCTATAGACACTTGTCAAAACAAAACACTGCTATTGGCATCCACTGTGGCCAAAGCTCTGCTTACACTGACTAACTAAATTTGTTTTAAAATAAAAACATGGCAAGAGTGCTACAAGTGTATTCTGCTTCCAATTGCACACCCCTATATGCTAAGGCCACTTTATCCTCTGTGCAGAGATCAACTTGAAGTAAGTCTTAGGCTTTCAACAACTTTAGTAGTCTAATAATTTAATTCTTCCCTGTCACAGTACTTCTAATGAGAAGTAAGATTAACAGGTGACTTACCAGTCCTTTGTCTTGCCCAGTACCAACACCAAGAAGTGCAAAGTTTTTCAGCATTTCACAGCCTATCGCTCCACACCCAACCTAAAGAAGATTACGTTTGTAGAATCAGAAATGTAAGTGGAAACCACAAAGACCAGTGCCACTGCAATTCTGGAACATTTATTCTGCAGTGGGGTACATATCAGAGCTGCCCTCATGTACTTTGAGGACAGTGGACATTAGCTCTACCAACAAAGCATTTACAAACAGTGTAACAGTGTCAGTCATACTCACCAAGAAAACATTCAAATCGTGAAGCTTCTGGCACAGAGAGTCTCCAATACAAGCCCTCAAGGCATCGTATCTATCTCCCCTATGCAGGCACAGGAGACAAAAACAGGAGACTTCAGGCTGCTATTTACCATGGTAGTACCATTGATGCCAAACTGCCCTTTGACACGAACTAAGGAAGTCAGACAGAGTCTGATATCCCATGCTGAAATAGGACACACATTCTTAACCCCAAACCTGTCCCTCCAGCAAACAGCACTGAATTTAAAATTGAAAAGACATCTGTGCCTGCTTGAGACTCATATGAACAGCACATAAGCCAGCAGATTGTAGTTATATTTACCGTGGGAGAAACTCCTCAGAGCCCACCTTCTCTAGAGGTGTTACAATGTCTAACACATCTATATATAGCTGTAAAATAAATGAAAAAAAAAAGAAAAAAAATCAATAAAAACCTGTGAAAAACCTGTGAATTTAAAAACTAACTACTTTGTATGAACAACAGAGTCTAGAAATTTAGAAGCACTAAGCTTTACTATCAGTGGAACACTACAAAGCATCTGGTACCGTACAGTTCACTTCACAATTTTAGGGGAGAGGAGAAAGCACTTGGACACAGAGGGGAAAAAATATTCACTCATGGCGAGTTTGCCTCAAATTTTTGACTTCTGACAGGGATGTTACACCTCCACAGGTAACTCTGAAGATGGTGACATTTTTTAATTCAACTATACTCTGACATTTATTCTGAGAGTCTGAAAGCCCTGCTCTTATGTACAGCAGCTTAAGCTATCTGCACTATATCATACCTTTGCAACCATGCAGTGACAAGCCAATGCTCTTTTTTCTAGTGTGGAAAAACAATGTGTGTCTGAACCACTAATACAAAAATTTTAACTGAAACTGTTTGTGCTTTTATTGTACACATAAAACCACTACTTCTTCTAAATATAGTCTCAAATCTTTTTTCTTTTTTTTTAGTTCCATGTTGTAGACATTGTTCAGGTTACTCTGATCACACAGCATTTACAAACAACTACCAATTCATAAGATATCAAAATAACAATCCAAAAACCAAGACAGCCTTACCCACTGCTGCAATGGAGAAAATTTTCCTGTTACGGCTTTCAGGACTTCCTGGCTAGCAACACCACCCACTGCTGCAGCCAAAGGAGGCAGAAATCCCTGAGCAGTCCTAGACAGCCATTTCACCAAATCCCCATTCACCTGAGGCTGAAAAGTAAGACACAGGAACAGGTTTACCCCCTCAGTGAACAAGTCAGTGTTGGACAGTTTCACAAACTGTTATTCTTCACTAAAAGATTATTTCACTCTGACTAGAAAAAGGGTTTCCAGCCAAAAGAGATCCACCATATACCCTGTATTTATCATACGCATTTGTCTAAAAACTGGATTCACATCACCACAAGATCAGCCTTCATATCAGGATTAACATTCAGTTGAACCCATGCTGAAATCCAATTCTGTTTCCTCACATGGCCTTCAAACAGCCAGCTGATCCATCTAAAGATGGATTCAAAGGCCAGAACAAGGACCAACAACTAAAGCATGACCTTTAGGCAAGTAAATGAGCACATTAAAAAGTGACTCATAATGACAATGATTCCTTACTCACTTTGTTTTCCAGTGTTTCATTTATAGACAAGGCTATTTTCAGCATTTCCTCAGCATCCTGAAGGCATCTAGACACCAAGATAGAAACAATAACGATGACACAAACATTCCAGAGTTCTTCTGGAAACATTATCAATGGAAGAAAAAAAACAATGGATACAGTAGGAAGTCTGAAATCTCACATCATCCTTAATAACAAGCATTCAAGATGTACTTCTAAACGTTAGGGTTAGCTCAAGAACAGGAGTCCCAGTGGAAAAACCCATGTGCAAGT
The DNA here is from genome assembly GCA_013400215.1 of Cisticola juncidis. NCBI lineage: Eukaryota > Metazoa > Chordata > Aves > Passeriformes > Cisticolidae > Cisticola > Cisticola juncidis. The sequence continues at coordinate 1,187,938 of VXBR01002239.1, read as the reverse complement.
ACAGCCTTAAGATTTATACTTTTGAAGTCATTTTGCCTCATTTAACTCAAAATTACACACATCAAGTATTACAGCTGAATGAAAAACATTGAAAACTAAACCCAAATCATTCAGATATTTTTTTTAAATCCATGAACTACAAGATAATTCAGGATCACTGAAACAACTGTTCTGTATCAATCCCACAATGTGAAAAAACTAGAACAGAGAAGACCTTCCTCCAGAAGTATCTTCTGTCTACCTGGGCCCAGGAAGCATCATTGCTGTATTGGCAAAGCCTTGTTACACACCCAGACACATCACATCAGGTAACATTTTTCATCTTTCCATTTCTATGTGGTGTATCAGGTACCAGACATGGAAGGTACCTTGCTGCACAGCAGCCATGTCTACACAAAAAGAAGAGATCTGTCTGATTCAAGGCTTGCCAAACACAGAATTGCTGCTTTACCCAATGTTCGGTCTGCGACCAAAGTTCTCCTGGAAGCGGTTCAAGGCAAGCATGGCAACATGGATCTGCAAAGGTGCCTGTTAAGACAACAATGACTGTTGATCAGTTACAAACTAGAGAGAAATGAAGTACACAAAAATAACTATTTGAACTCTTTCATTTCTTGTCTCTTGCATGTAACACTCAAAAAGAGTTTTAAAATAACACAAAAAAGTGAATTTAAAATACCTTTTTATTAATGTGTTTTAAAAACTATTGCTCAGTAATGCAACACCCTTCACACACATTCAGCACCCACTTCGACTAAGTCCAACAGAAGAGTCCCCAAAAGAATTTAAAGCTGAAATTGGAAAGTGCAGTAATCTTCTTTTAACTAGACATTATAATGCATTGCATTTTGCCAAACATTAATTACAAAGCCCAGCATTAAAGGAAAAAAGTAGACATTATATTATTCTAAGCATAAAGCTACAGATTACAATCCATGTATTTTTACTGTTAGAGCACTTATGCCCAAATCCCCACATGCTAATTACCTCAGGCTTGCTAAAATCTGCAACAAGGCATAATGGATTTGTTATCTGCTTCTCCAGCCGTTCCTGGAAAAACAGAATTCATGACAATAACACACTACTTAAGAACACAACAGCACTGCTACCTGACAAAACCATACTCTTCCTATAGAGATTAATAAATAAATATCCTTTCTGATTAGCATTGCCATTGCACTCTTCATTATTCATGCTACACTAGATGCTAAAAATAATTATTTACTGCAAGTTCTATCAAAAATGGTCAGAGATGTTTCACATCCTACTGGCAAGACTCTTCTTTAAATGGGTGTGATTTTTGGGGCTGTCCTGAGCAGAACCAGGAGCTGCAGTCCATCTTCCTTGTGGGTGCCTTCCAAACAAAGCACATTCTATAGTTCTAGGAAACATGTACGTGCTGAACTCAGCTTCCAGTGCTCAGAGCATTAATGCCCGAGAACCCAGCTCTGTGAAGCACACACTTACAAAGTAACACATCTTGGGCGTCTTCACTTGCACAGCTATGCCTCCGTGCAGGTAAGGCTCCATCTCTGATGTGTCACCAATGCTGAAGGAATAAGGTGACACCACTGAAAAGGGAAGAGAATAAACAGTGACAGACAATTCCAAGTGTCATTGGATGCTACAGTTCTGTACACAATGAAGTGGGGGGTTGCCAGTGGTTTTTGTGCTGCAATTTGGCACTGGGCAACCTTGTTTTGAAAGCAAAAGCACAGCTGATCCTCCTAACAGGATTAACCCAGAAACTGGCAGAGGGACAAAGTATTAGTTTCACATGATCTGTTATGAAATGAGCTTTTTTAAGTGGCGGCAGATTTAACAAGAATTCTGATGACCACAGCTCTGTAACAAAAATGAAATCACATTTAATTTTCTTTAGACTATTCACAGCTGTGTCCAATATTAACTGCTCTGAGTAGGATTTTAGCCCTGTGATGAGAACTACAGGCAATTAAAAAAGGCAACTAGAGCACTTGTCACATTTTCGCTCTCATACACAGGAAGCATCATTCAGGCAAGACAAAAAGACAGAAAAACTGTTAATTCATGGAAAACTGAAACCAAATGTAAGCCATGAACAGGAGGAAGGAACTGACTGCAGCATCAGTTCAAGCAAAATGCAAGGTCCCAGAGGAAATATTCAAGCACATGTTTCAAGGATACTGGTTTTTGTCTCAGACCACAAAACAGTTAAAAACAAACAATCCCCACCCACTTGCTCACTCTTCTGCTCCAAAGAAACAAACAATCAGATCTGGGAACTGGAGAATTCCCCAGCATCCAAAAAGGAACCAACTAACACTTTTGTGGCTAAATCAGGCCAGAAAACAAGTACCTTGCAAATGACTCAGCAGCAGTTTACCTGTTATTTGGTGTGTAGATCCATTCAAACATGACATTCCATTAACTTCCCGAAAGGTTAAGAACTGTCCTGTTTCAAGCCTGTGTGGATGATTTTCAAGGCAAGTGACAATACCAGGATTTGACTGAAATAAAAAATAGCAGTTAGCAAGGAAGAAAGTGTCTTGTGCAAAGGGGTCATGTTATATTGCAGGCACATAGCTTTTTTCTACTGAAACTGCAGTCTCTAATACTTTTAACATCTCATTTCTGTCACAGCAAGAGTTACCTATGACAGCTTTTTCAGTCCTACAATTTTCAATTTAACAATGTTTCTGTAACACAGACTTTCCCATTTTCACTGTTTCCAGTTCTCAGTATGTTAGCAAACTGCATTTGCTAGTTCTCAGCAGTCAGATCCATTGTTATGTTCTGAAATAGTAGCAGATTTATCCCCTTTTTCCAAACTAAAAATAGTCCTTATGTGCAAAGAAATTTTCAGAGGCATTAAAAATAGTCTTGTGAATAGTCCTTTTTACTCCAGCTTTGTTTCTGTCTGATAACCTTAGAAAGGATATCCAAACTCGTTCTTGAAGGTTTGGAAGCTTAAAAAGCTGGACAGCATACAGAAGAGACACAGCTTCAGCAGGTCACAAGACAAGCTTACACTTGCAGGAATCTCAGACAACACCTCATCCTGTTATGAGATGTGATGCCAACCTGCCATGCACACAGAGACCTCACTGCAGTCTGAACACAGCTCATCAAGATCTTGTGCTGCACGTAACCTGGTGGATCTGCAAGCAAGCCTGGCCTGTAAAGTCTCCTCTCATCCCTTCCTGAGTCCTCAGTATAAGAAAGTTTTCAGTTAAGTAACACAGAACTTAATTACAGTGGACCACATTCTCTGTGGACAATGAACAGCAGCAAAGGAATTGACTGGAGAAAATTCTGCTCTCATTTAGAGACACAGTGCCACCCTGATCCTGTCTATGGGACAAGAACAGCCACTTGATGGCACTGAGTTTTAATTCTCATCAGTTTTACACTTCAGAGTGGAAGAAGATACAATGAAATTTAAGTCTCGGATTGTTAAACACAGAACATATATACCACTAGATACTCATTTCTTGATTTGGCAGGTAATCAGCACAAGCCATGAAACTTAATTATGTACTCCTTATGTAATTAAAGAGAACAATCAAGTCATTCATTCCCTTTTAAAGGCACCAAGGAACCGGCTACACAAATCATCACAACATAAGCTTTAATCCAGATCAAACCCAACTTGCTGTACAACCCCTCCTAGACTGGTTATTATTAATCTAGACTGGAGATAGGACAAAAGATTTGCTGCTGGATGAGTGAGCTTACTGTTTGGACTTCTAGAACTGAAAAAAGAATCTGAAGTAATTTCCCTCTATAAAACAATAATACAAAATTGGATGGACATCCTAACATTCTGCACTGGAAGCACTAGCAATAATATCCCCTTCTCATTATCTCATTGCTTTAGTAGGTTAAAATAAAACTTTAAATTTCTTTTCAAAATATCTTCTTAATCCCCTTATTCCAGTAGCCCCCCTGTAAGTGCAGCAGTTTCTTATAAAAAGGGCTCTTTCACACCTGTTTTCACTTCCTTAGAAGACCTACCCTATTCCCACACCAAAGTTACATCCTCTTCTTTCTATATCTCCTTATTTTCTTTCTCTTGCTCTCTCCAATTAAAAAAAATCTGTATTGTGTGTTACATAGTAAGTAATAACCAGGAGGCAAGGTAAGAACAAAGTAACCAAAGTAGCTTTGCTTTTCCTATAGTGCCAATTTTAAAGTGCTTAGCGGGCTGCTCAAGTGAAGCACTGTGACACTCACCTTTTCAACCAATAATAAATCCTTTTAAAAATAGTTAAAGCAACTCAATAACTTTTATCCCTTACTTGTGTTATATTTGAAATGAATATCTCCTTTGGCTCCTCTCCTGTTGTATCCAGCACTTCAAATTCATCCCCAAAGTCACAAAAGAGACGTGAACATACTCCATACACATCTGCACTGATGAACTACAAGAGAAAGTAAAAATCATGTGTATCCCCAGCACAGCATAACCCAAAGATATGATGCCTCACACTGGACCTGGTCGGAGGCCTGCAGGTTTAATTCTACAGTGGAAACCTGTTGTGTACTCAGGCCACTGACTACACACCACAGCAGTAACAACAGACCTTGAACCTGCAGGAGCCTTTCTGAACCCATTCACAACACAGGAGTAACATCACTACACAGTGAAATGCTGCCATTTCTACTTCTCTTACATCCAGCCTCAGCATGTCCTTCAGCATCAGCACATTCTTTCAGAACCACTTTGAATTAACCGCAAAAGCTACTTCTTTAACACAACTGCTTTTTAATTAAGGACCAAGCCATGGTTATCTGTGCTCATATTCAGATAATACTAGAAGCAGCACTGTATTCCCAAAACTCCTGCTGCTTCATCAATATGCCATCTGCATTGAATTATATACCCTATTATCAGCTTTCTCAATTTTTGGAAAGAACAGTCTAGAAGTCCAGAATGCCCACAGATGATTCACGTGTTGCATTTTTTTCTATTACCTTAATAGGTGGCTGCTGAGCATGACAGAAGTCATTAATCTTCTTCTGCAGCAACAGACTTACTTCAGTCAATATGACACACTGTGAACAAGAACAGAAATACTTCTAAGACACTAAAAGTAATCAGTATCTTCAGGCTATGGGAAAACTTAGCACCTAGAGTAAGTCAGGTGTCCTGACTCCTATCCTCCACATTCAAGAGAAAGCAGTCTAGAGTAAGCTTTCTCATTAAAGCAGATTGGTTACCACAGCACAATTTTTGAGAAACAGCAGGAACAACAAATTCCCAGGTTTTAGTTTTGTTTGGTTCATTTTTTTTAACTGCAGATGTGAAACTCTAAAAAAATTAAGAATATGTACCAAAACAGTTATGCATAATCTCAGCAAAAATGCAGATTTTGAATTTTAGGATTAAAGCTAGTAAACACAAATAACACTCATCAATGCACACCAAGAAGTCTGCATAGGCTGCTGGTATTTCTGGTCATAAAATTGCAGACACAGAATTTCTACACACATTTCTTTTATGCCTAGGACAGTACTGGCTTCCAAACACATGCACTGCAACCCATTCAGTTACACACGACCTGCTGTAGCTGGGGAATTCAGAAACTTGGTGTGCTTGTATTTAATCCACACAGGTAAAGGTTCCCCAGCCTGACTGAGCCATGCACACAGGCAGGAGACAGCTGACTGAACAACTGCAAGTGCCCTCACTCCACCACACAGGCACTTACATTTTGTTACGTACATACATGAATGACCTAATTATATAGCCTGAGCTTCTGCTGCCTGGAATACAGCACAAAGAATATATGTAGAACATCTGTGCTACACAGCTGCAAAGAAAGGTCACAGTTTCACCTTCAAAGAAAAAAATTTGTGTGGTGACCCCACTTAGCTATTTATTGTCATAGCAAATTCCATACTAAGTGTATTAAGAAAGTGGTGGGAACACAAACTCACTGTTCCAGTCTTCAAAAAAAACAAGCACAATACTTCATCAGTCCAAATACAAGACTTACTGTTTTCTTTACAACACCTCAAAATATACTTCAAAGCTCTTCATTCCTTTTACTTACATTAAAAATCCAAGTTGTATGCTCAGAGCAAAATACATGAATACACATACAACTGCTTTAAGAGTGACATACCTGGTAGTGCTTTAGGAAAGACAGATCTGTGGTTTCATCTAGTGACACAGTTGATGCTGCTACATGGACATATGGATTGAGTTCTGCAATACGAGGAAGTGTGGCCTCAGCCCTGAAAGAAAAGCAATTTTCAATTTCTTTATATCAACAAAATTGTATTGTCAATACAGAATTTCATACTACACATGGCCTCACAATGTCTCCTGGCAACAACCAACAACTAATTTGTTCACACTTCAGTTCCTAGCAAGTCTGAGGAAAACTGCTGTGTTCAATATTCCACAGGACACACGGATGGTCTGCTGTCATGGCTGTTATCCAGTCTTGTACAGGTGGCTGAGAAAGCCTGAGGAAGAAATGCATGCTGGCCCCTGCTATTAAATTTGCATTACAAGCAGTGACACTTGTGACTCTGAACCTCAGTCCCAGTCTAGACTTCCTCTAGTATCTACCTGGGCACTGTACTCACAGCCAGTAACTCCAGAGAAAGGGTTTAGCAGGTGTTTGGTATGTACTACCACCTCTCGGACAATGAACTGCTGTTTTTGACGCGGATGAGACTGTCATGCTCCCTCCTCTCTCACTCCAAAGACTTCACTAACCTGTTCCTTTGACTGGTAACATCATCTTCATGGATGAAGAAGTTGATCCCCAAATCCCACTTTGTGCAGTGCTTGGTGTCATGAACTGTAAGAGCCTAAGAAAGTTTGTCAAAAAGCATTTGCTGGAAGAAATATACAAGGTCACAGCACCAAATAGCACAGATTAAGCCACATATAAAATGTTGGGAGGACTAACACTGCAGAAGATTTAGTTGTAGTGCATAGAAGAGCAAGCTCTTCCAACCTCTATCCCAAGAAAACTTTTACTGTTTGAGACAGCATCATTGAGACATCTGCAACATGCACTTCATTCAGCATTTTCCTCCCAGTTGACAGTGATAACAGACACTGTTTAAATATCAAGGATGCTTTTTGCCAGACTGTGATATGGGGCAATTGTGATCTGAAAATTAATAGACTCATCTGATTTTTTTCTATTGGAAAGAAGTGTTTTAAAAGGCTTCTTGCTAATAAAATTAATCCCAGCAGCACAAAAGCAGTTGCTGGATTAAAACACCCAATCATTCTAACGTCTACACAAAAGGATTCAATAGATGACAAAATAACATAATATTTTGAATACTTTGGCTTTCAAATTTGGACCATTCCATTTAGAGAAACCACTTTGTACAAAGGGATTCAGTATCTAATCAGCAGCTGGCTAAAATACTTTATGAGCTATTTCAGAGTGCAGTGGACATTAACATGAGATTCTGACTATACCAGTAGAACATCTAGATTATTGAAAGTTTTCACCCCTAGGTTCTCTAACGTTTTGCAACCCTTCTACTGAAAAAGAGATTCAGAAAAACTTTAGATCAATTAGCTAGCAGTGTTTTGCCTTTTTCTCATGCTTACCCAAGAATACCCAGCAACAGAATTGTTTTACATACCTTTACCCCAGCCAAAATGATGTTTTTGGCTGAAAAGATAAAAAACAAAGCAAAAACAGTGAGAAGGACTATTTCAGGTTACTTGCAAATCTGTAATTGGATAGTTATTCACATGGACAGTGACAGTATTTCATAGTTAAGAACTTCATAGCTTAAGGGTTTTTTCTCTCTTACATTTGGCTCAAGCATTCTACAGCACCCCTGAAACCAAAACAACATAAGCAAGGTTAAAAAGACTCTCTACATTTGTCATTTGTCAGCTGTTCATCCCACAATTGTGATTACAGAGATAGTAATGACAAACTGCAAAACCCCAGGACTCTGTTCTGGCATTTGATGCAGAGAACCACTAGAGCCAACTGAAGGAGGAATACCCCAGGCATAAACCAGCCAAAACAAGTCTTGCTCATGAGGAGCAAAGAAAATGGTTAAGGAGTCTCTTGTACCAGGGCAGTTATGCATTTTCACCAAATAGTTCTGTTCTCCTACACATCCTCCCATTTCCCACATGGGAAAATTTTGGGCTATAGCTATTCCTATAATACATTCATTGGTAGTGATGCATAAATGAGTAATTCACCCAGCACACAGGATTTAGGTAAAGCAATCTGGCTCATGCACGCACATTTAAAGTAAAATTTGAAATGTTGTTCTAGTCAAATGAGAACTTAAGTCCAGGATCTTTCCTGCATCTGCAATGTTAGTAATATGCATCATACACACATAAATTCATTCCAATAGTTCAGACATGCTTAATATATATAAAATTAAGGTTTACAGGTATGCTGGGACAGCATGTTTACACGCACTCGTGTCTTCTTAACTTACCAATCTCCACACCAAGGCCACCTATACCACTCAGGAATACATGGGACTGAGCCATCTTCTGCATTGCTGTGTCTCCAAGAACATACCTCTGGCGACTACAGCAAAGGAAAATTCAGATCAAAACAAGATACAAAGTCAAGAGCATATTAAAGCAAGTCAAGAATTCCCAATCATTAAAAAACTTCATAAAAATTCAAATGTTTATCAAGCAAACATAAGATTTGCACTCACAATGCATACAGTGAAATGCACTTAGTACAGACCTTGCCAGTGCCAGGTTTTAGAGAAGATAAATCAAGTTAGAAATTTAAATCAGTACAAAACTTCTTCAGGATAAACAAAGTTTTTGGAATTAACTACTGAAGACAAAAGCATGCATAAAATTTGTTATCAGAAATCTTCAAAACAGAAGGTGACACAGCTTTTGTAGTCAGATCCTGAAATCTGGAAGAGTCCTAACTTCCAACTGTATAATTAAACTTACAGCATTCTAAACATCACCTTTTTTACCAAGGAAAAGAACAGCTTCAGTGAGGCTACTGACAAAAAGTGACACAACACCAGAAGTATTGCACAGAATTGAAAAGAAACCTTATTTGTTTTGCATACAAGTATTTTTAAAATGATTTTTATTTTGTGATATACAAAGAAGTTTTTCATCCCACCATGTTTTTACAGGGATACTATTTGTCCCAGTAGAGACTTTCTGAACTATTACCATCCCAAATGATCTCAAGACACTCCCAGCTAACAAACCCAAACTAAACCAAAAGAAATAATTATTTTCTTTTGAAATCTACAAAAACCCCTCAAAATACAACACCCTGAAGTCTGGAGGGTAACAGATACTGATGTTGAGAACTGAGAAGCACAGCAAAGGCTGAGGGATGAATGAAATTATATCATTACTGCATGTAAATATAATTGTTTCTGAAAAGTCAGGAGCAACACTTAAAAATCAGACAATCTTACCTATACAAAGCATCATCAATTTCCATAGAGTCTGCTGCCATGATTCAGTGTGATTTGTTTACACTAGAAGGGTTACAGAAAGAAATGAGCTGGTTATTCAGATGTAATTTCACAGCTGGCACCCCCTCCCTGCCCCATTCAGGCTTCATTAAAGGAACTGAAAAATGAAAAAATGATGTTATGCAGGAATCACTTTGAACATTAAGCAACCTGTGGAACACCACAGCACTGGGTAAGGGAAACACACATCAACCAGAAGATAAGAACCCCCGAATCTTCAATAAATGCTTTCAAAATATAAACAGACATTAATTTCCCTACTGAGGAACTGCAAGATTCACTTCTTATATTTGCCACAGTTAAATTTACAGAAAAAGAAATTTATTTTCTATGAAGAGGTCCAAGCTGATCAACTTGCATCTATCCAATCAGTGGGGTTTTTTTGAAAATAAGATTAAAAATCACTGAATGGCTAGAAACAGGCATTTATGCTGCATTATTTCTATGTTAATTGAAAACCCTTAAGAAACAAATGTTTCAGCTAACTCAAGAAACCAACACCCAAAGATCTGAATTACTGCAACATTTAACTAAGACGTGCATTAGACAGTTTGGTAACATTGTAAGAAAAAACGTAATTTATGCTATTAAGGCCTTCAGCAATTAAGGATGTTTTCATTCTTAAGGTGGTGATAACTAAGCACCAGGATTAGGAACAAGCCCCTGGGCACCTTGTTTCTTACGCACAGTGGGAACTGGTGCTTCCTCAACCTGGCAGGTGACTGCCACCAAACACAGGATGACCAAAATAGACCCTGTGTGTACTTTTGCAGTAGTGATAGGAACTGATGTTCTGGGTCACATATCTTATTTCAGCTTTCTACAAACTGTCTTGGAAATTACACATAGCTGACAACTCTCCCTCCTGAGACTGAAAAATAAGGGCCCAGACATACTAAGGACTTTTTTTTTGGAGAGCACAGATATACCCTAAAACAGCTTTCAAACCTGCCCAAAATCTAATTTCTGTTCACTGTTCAGGTGACTTTGGCAAACATTTTAACATTTCTGAGGTATGGCCCCTGCAGTCTGTCACAACGTGGAGACTGCAACATTCTGCCCCAAAATTCATCCTTTTGGTTTTTTATGAAGCGCTGAAATAGCACAGCAAGGGACAGTTACACTAGACACAGGTCACAAATATCATCCAATAACATCCTATTCCACAGTGTGCACATTAACTCTTACACTTCAGCCAGCACTCAAGGCAGTCAGCACGAGGCAGCTCCATCACAGACCACACCACCAGCCACTTCCATGCAGCTCCCGTGCCCTTGACACCACATGGGCTGAGGACAAGCAATGACCATTATACTAGAGCCAGATCTCAAGCCAGAGTGCAAAGCATCACATCTTGCAGTCACAGGCTTCAGTCCCTGCTCAAATGAGGGCTTTCATTTCAGCCACTGCCTGAGACACAAGCCTGGAAGTTCCCCTCAAAGCAAGCCCGCATCATATTTTAACAGACTACAGCTGTTCTGTTCCTCCACAATCACCCTCCACAAACAGCACTGGCACTCTGGGACTACACAACATAAAAGGATTGTGGTACTAAGATGGGGATGGAGATCCAGCCCTGGATAAAAATGCTCACCTTCCACTGCTGTGGTTGCTGACAACCATCTCAATCTCAGTGCCCTCCAAACAGGCTTTTGTAAACAACTAGGACGTGTGATCAACTGGCAAGAGAAAGTCAGCCACCTGTTTCACACAGACTCATTTGACAGTGGCTCTTTCAATATTCTTGAATATATTCCCCATCCTGCAGTCATAGCAGCACTGAGATGCTGCCAGTGCACCCATCAGGTAGAGCAAAATATCCCCTTTTACAAGGAGGATTTAATGACACTATGGTCAAGCGACTGTAGGACAAACTTGGTCAATGTATGTCTGCATCCAAGTCATCTGGCATTCTTATTCCACTAGTATTGAATCTGCTTCAAAGAAATGCATGTAAAAAAAGTAATTCTAACATTATGCCCTAGTTCTTACCAGAGGCTCAACATTTATATGCTTGTCTGTTTCCTTTTAAAAGCCAACACTTTTAGTTTTAATGTCAGCCTTGTATTTCACTGCTAAAGTGATGTTCTTCATTTTTTAAAGCCTCAGCTGCTTACATGACATAACCCAGGGACAAACCGAGAAGCTACATGTTACCAAGAGGGACTAAGATGCTCTAAAGCAGTAAAGGCACAGGAGCTGTAGCGGTGTGCTGGTTCCACGGTGTTCTTGTCTCAGAGTCAGCGCAGGCTGAAGCAGCGTTAACTACTCGCTGTTTAGCGCGCTGGGATGGCACGGAGGCCTGGACTCATCCCACCTACCCGGAGCTTCCAGCGGCTGATCCCAGTCGATGCAGGCTCCCTGTTCAGTCGGCGGAGAGAGAGAGAGAGAGAGAGAGAGGGAGAGAGAAGGCTCAAACCCAGTTCCTGCCCAGCCGGGCTAAAGCAGGAACACCGGCACGTCCGATCTGCAGCAGGGAACCCCGAGAGAGCTCACGGGCTGCCTCGGAACACGCCGACCGCAGTCGAGCTTGGCGGCTGCAGCCNTCTCCTCACCCCGCGGCGGCCTTGGTGTGGCGATCCAGGCCCAAGCACAGCCGGCGGCGGCGGGGGAAGCGGCAGGAAAGGGGTGGGAAGTGGCAGCGCCGGTGCCGCGGCGCTTCCCCGCCTGCGCCGACAAGAGGGGCCGGGCCGGGCCGGGGCCGNAAGCAGTAAAGGCACAGGAGCTGTAGCGGTGTGCTGGTTCCACGGTGTTCTTGTCTCAGAGTCAGCGCAGGCTGAAGCAGCGTTAACTACTCGCTGTTTAGCGCGCTGGGATGGCACGGAGGCCTGGACTCATCCCACCTACCCGGAGCTTCCAGCGGCTGATCCCAGTCGATGCAGGCTCCCTGTTCAGTCGGCGGAGAGAGAGAGAGAGAGAGAGAGGGAGAGAGAAGGCTCAAACCCAGTTCCTGCCCAGCCGGGCTAAAGCAGGAACACCGGCACGTCCGATCTGCAGCAGGGAACCCCGAGAGAGCTCACGGGCTGCCTCGGAACACGCCGACCGCAGTCGAGCTTGGCGGCTGCAGCCCGCACTCGGCGNCGGGCCGGGCCGGTGCCGCCCTGAGGAGGCGCGTCCGGCACGACTCGGCAGCGGAAGGGGCTGTGCAGACACTGTCGGGCCGGAGCGGCTTAAACCGTGAAATCAGCGCCATTTTCTGCCCGAAAAGTGACACACCGTGCTGTTAAAAATAATGAAATTAATAAATCCTCCTTAGGTTCAAGCAAGACCTGTTTAGGCGATGAAGAGCGCTTCTAGGCCCTGCTCCTGCGATACCTGCCTCTGTATCTCGCAGGAGAGCACCAGCAGATGTCACCGACCACACAAACAAGCGGGGTTTCACTCAAAGGGTCTAGAGAGCCTACTGCGAAATACTAGATAGCCAAGGCCGTAGAGGAGATTTGGCAAAAAGTTATCAAAACCAAAGTACAGCCCATGCCAGGTAGTGTATAGGCTTGTGGAAACCTTTTCTCTTCCTGCTTAATGCAGGAGAGAGCAAGCCGTGGCAGCCACTGCACTGCCTCCACCACCAACTCCACACCAGCCCCGTAAACGCAACATCTCCTCCTTTCAATATTTTCTATCCCATTTCCCAAACTCTTGATTAAGATCCCAGCACAGCCCATCTTCTCATCATCCCAGCACAACCCACCTTCCCATCATCCAGGTTAACCTCCCTTCACCTTGATCCCTGCCTTCCCTTAGTTACCCCAATCACTGGAGTAGGCGAGATGACTTTAAATCGTCCTTGATACCATTACCACGTCTAGTCTAGAATGGGAGGGATTCAAGCACTGAAAAGTGTCCTTGCATATTGAATCTAGAATAGTCACTTTGTATTTAAAAAATATTTATAACTTTAAAACAGACCAAGCAACTACCTGCATCCAATGGTACTCAAGGAGGGGGGAAGACAAGCTTTTTGTCTGTCTTGGGGAATTTGTAAGGGCAAAATGACCTATGTTTTGTGCTCTTTGTGAGCATCCAGAACATTATTTTGGCATTTCTTTTAACAGAGTTCTAGCAACCCTCAAGATTTACGCCTCAATCCAAAAGCACGTACAACCTTTGTACTCAATTAGTAACAAGGATTAAGAGCAGCTGGTCAACACTGTGCTCGTTCAAACTTGGGCTGTGCTTTGGCAGGATTGGGGTTGAAGGTTCTTGTCTGCCACACTGCTGTTTACACTCGCAGAAATAACTGGAGAAGATGTGGGCAAATTTCGGAGAACCACTAGAGGCCACTCGAAGTCTGGAATGCCGAGCTCAGGGACGGGATAATCTGAGAAAGGCGTTCGGGATGTCGACTGCAGCCCTAACCAGAACAGGAACTGGTGCAAAGGCAGTATTTGCTTCGTAGCTTTTTCACATAATTTATAAAAATCAGAACATGGAAGAATTACTTTCATTATTTCAACACAGTATTTTCAAAGAGCAGTGCGTGTATCTAATGAACGGAATTAACCGGACTCCCAGTGACAAACGGGGAGTGGGAGGATGAAGAAGAGTTAAAATATACCATAAAAGTCAGCTTCAGTTTTGTCACTGGCGTAATTTTTAGTCTTATCGGTGATTTTTGCCGTTATTTTTGTGGTTTCTTTCCTTAAAAAATAACTTCTTTTTTCAAGGTTAACCTAACCATTCTTATTTTCAAGCATGTACCCATCAAATGTGTTATGAAAAATAATAATAATTTTTAAAAATCTACCTACCATCTTTGTGTCCAGGTCTTTACATTTTTCAAGACCCAGTCCACTTTGATACAGTCCTCTCACATGAAACAGATTTTGCATAGTCACAGCAAATACTGCCTAAGTGGAGAAACAGCAACATCCAGTTAATTCTCACCTAACCCTTTAATAGTAACGAGGCAAACACTAACCATCGGTGAAACCTTGAACATGGGCCTTCTAAGATGAAATGCCACGAAGAAATGGACAGATTCCTTTTACCCCAGAAACCAAAGAAACAAGTTCACAAATGCATCAGTTAGCAGGTACTCACTTAGGAACTCTCTAGGCTGATGGTATCAAATAAAAAATACATAGAGGGTTTCCCCTACCTTTCTAGGACTGCAAAATTTGAAACATCTGGAGTCATTCGAGTTTTCTTTCCCCCCATAGCCTTCTTCTTAAAAACTACACATAACATTAAAGTCTTAGTAAATTTGGCTAAATAAATTAATTTCAAAGGAAATCCCAGCTCTATATTTGCATCATGTTAAAGTGAGCTATAGCTTTTGAGGTAGAAAGCAGAGCTGTCAATTTACAGACTTGCTGAAGCAATGTGTGGGATGAGGCTGTGGCCAGGAGAGCATCACCACTTCCAGACTCGAGCCTATTCATGTCCCAAATCTCTGCAATTTCAGTTTATGTGCACCACTGTAGATTCATTCTGCATCCAGGTATTGAATACATCTTTAGAGATAGAATTTTCAAAGGGAGCTGAAGTTGAAACAGCTGTAAATCTCCTTTCTATCTGCTGGCAAAATCCAAGCCACTTGGGTATTTTTAGTCTTGAATTTCCTGGTTTACAGATACAATTTCACATTCTAACTGGGGACTTCATAGTAGAGATTTGGGGACGTACATTTGTTTCCCTGATTGATTTAGTTAATAAGCAAATTAGCAGCCAAAATTCTTGTAGGTTTTTCCCCTAAAAATGTGTTATTTCAAAATACTAAGCCAAACGCAGTTCAGTTTAGCACACAGGCCAGTCCAGAAGTTACCGTAAATCTACATCAACATCTTTCATTGGGTTTTCAAACATTCTGCCTTGGGCTATGGCTTGCCCTCAGCTCTTGCAGGTACAAGGTGCTGACTGTCGAGGCTTTGTTTTCTCTTTTTGGCAACCCATGCAGGGTAGGAATGTTTTGATGGCATTTTTAAAAGGACTCCATCTTCCCAGAAGGGTGGGCCAAAGGATCTTTCCACTTAAAGCTGCTCTAGGAAGTGACACCTTCCTAGAAACCATGTTAATAATGTTGATAAATCCAGATAAACAAGGGCACCAATTATCTAAGCTGATTTCACACTGAGATGTGTATGAATGCATTTCCAAAAGGAGGAGCCAGCTTTTCCATGCCTGTGAATCTGCATCACAAGCTGCAAGTTGCCAGAGAAACATTCATTGGGTTAAATAATGATTTTTGGCTCTTAGCTCACCTAATTTGTTAACAGGAATAGCAGATACAGAATGGGATTTTCTACAAGCTTTACTTACATAAGGAATTGTGATGACAGATTGATGTCATTCAAGCAGACCTCCTTCACATGATTAGGCCTTGTGCAATCAGCTTCTTCTTTCTTTTCTACTTCAGCTCCAAACTGAAAATTAGCATTGGGAATGCCCCAGACAACTCAGTTTGAATAACCATAGGTTTGGAACACGTCTCGTGATGCTTAAATCTACCTGGGAAATCTCAGAAGAATTGGTACCAGCTGCATAGAGCTCCTTATAGCCAGTTTGCAGGGATGCAACATCACACACAGGTTTTTTCACAGGGGCAGAAGCAAGGGGGTAAATTCTTGAATGAAGCTTCAGATCTGTTCTCCAATTTGCATAGAACTATATTAACTGAAATTCAGCTTTGAGTATTTTAGAAAACCATATGTCTTATCTTCTCTTTGCTGAAACACCTGTAAAGTTCAACCACTGTTAATAACAAAACAACTCCTAGGACAGGGAATGGACAGAAAGCTGTAGTTTTAGAATAGTTTTATATAAAATAAGGAAGATTAGTCCGTTTTGTAGTATATTTAAATTTTAGCTTGATTATTATTATGCAAAGGAAACAGACAGAAAAAGATCAGTTGTTTTTAAATACATTTAATGTTATGAAACATATTGCCTTTATTTTGTTTAAATCCTTGCGAAATCTTAACATCAACAATAATAAAAGGCTTTTAAAAACCTTTTCTTTATTCACACAGTAGCCTCATTGTTTTACTCTAAAGCAGAAAACATACAGAGTCATCATAAATAAAACACTGACATGGAATATAAGACCAACCCAGGCCAGACAGTTTGCTAAAAAGTGTACGAAAAGTGCATCTGGCTGGCTCAGGACTCCCTGAGTAAGGTAGACATTCGCCCACACACCTCTTGGCTATTTAGCCACTCATGAGAAAATCTGAATATCTGCCTTTCTCATTTTAAAGGTATTGACTTGCTGTGTGAGGTAGGAACCAGTTTCTAGGGGCTGTATCTGGGCCTCATCTCCTTAATGTTGCCCCTCCATTTGCTATGCAAAAAGAGATTTAAGTGCAAAACAAAGCTTTACCTGTCTATGAAAGTGAACTACTGTTTATTTTCAGTCACAATTCATCAGCTGATTGTAAAGGACACTTCTCATTATTTTCATCTTCAAAGCAATAAGAGGCACAAAAAACTAGTTTTCCCCCCAAAGGATACCTTTGAAAAAAGGGGACTTGAGCACTAGAAGAAAACATTGTATTCAGGTTATCTAATTCAAAGCTCCACGAAGTTTCTGTTTTGTAACCAAACCCAGCCTGGAGTAAATTCTTAATTGAAAAATAGCAGCAACTCAAAAGTGCATAAATTATGAACTTCATCAATAAATTAAGGAAATGAATTTGCTGCATCTAACTATCCTCCAAACTGTCACAAGATCCTTTTATTTTAACAATGACAATGATATGAAAAATCAGAATAAAGGTACTACTATTTTGAAACAAAAACTAATCTAAAATATTCAGTAGATTTCTTTCTGAGATAAGGCAACTTGCATTTTACCAAAATTCAAAAGATATACAGAATGACTGGAAGTAGCCCAATAACAAGACAACCCCTCCTACACCACCAAGCCTTAAACACAGGTTTTTCCATTCATATGTAGACTTGTAATTCAGGGTGTGAGTTTTCAAGAAATGCCAAATATCTCATTCCCAGGGATGCTGATTATTGGAGAGCTTACACAGTAGGAAGGCTGAAGAGAGATCCAGTCCTGAGCATAGGGGTGGCAGGATGCTTCAGCAGAATTTCCAGCTGTAGTAGGTGCAGCTGTGGGACTTGCAGTTTCATTCATGTCTTGTACAGACTCCTCTGAGTCCTGCATTCAGAGCCTAAGCAGTCCAGTGCTTATTTGAAGACTACAGGTGACAGTACTAGAGTGACAGTTTGGATCCCCATATTGAAGGCCTTGGCTCCAGTGGACCACCTTCCACTAGCAATCCATGAGAAGCTGTGCACAGAGGTAGGAAAAGTCTTAATCAATGTGTAAGGATTGCATTTACTGTGAAGTTATTATTGGGACTGTTCTTTAGTATGAAATTACTCTTCATTCTCCTAAGACATATGCATATTCAGGATCATATTCATTCATGGCAGAGATGAATCCGTCAGTGAAGTATCAGTAATCACCTTTTTTTACAGTGAGATGGTTTCCACTGGCTGGCATGCCCTTGGAAAAGCATGCTGTTTCTTGACCAAAAAAAAAAATGTAGTTCCCAGTTCATTTGTGGCGAATATTTATTTTTCCTTTAGAACAAGTTTAAATGGCATATTTCTTTCTAGGGAGATTGTTCATGGGGGCATTTTTTTTTTTAAGAAAATTGTTGGGTAGAACTTGTGTTTCTGCATCTTAAGCATACTGTGTGTTGAACAGAATAGATCTAGAAGACAAGTACAGAGGTAGCAGCACAATGTTGTGATGAAACACTTCCACAATAACAACTTCAAGCAACTTGAACTTCACAGAATCCACAAAAACATTCCTGTTTAGAATGTGCTTTGCAATAAGAACATCAAGCTTTTCTCTTTCTCCTTCCAGCCTACTGCAAGCACAGAAATCCCATTTTTCCTTAGCTAAGACCTAACTTCAGTCCTGTTGATCCACTTTTAGTTACCAAGGCCAAGGTGCAAGGTGAGCATCCAGGTTCTCAGCTGGAGTCAGCGCAGATGATAGTCTCTAACAAGAATGATTGTCAAGGGTCCACTTTGTTAGAAACACAGCTGTGACAGTGTTTGCTTCACTGGAGCAGAACCTTGCCCACGGCTGAAGAAAAAATTCTTTTTTCTTTTTTATCCCCTGGAAAATATGTGCATTTATAAAGCAGGTAAATTGGTAGCTTTAAAATGTAATTTTAATGATGTCAGTTCATAATTTCTGGTAAGGGAGAAAGTTTCACAGCTCAAAGATGAGGCAGACAATTTCATACATTAGCATGCATTCAGAAGGGGTGAAGATCTCTGACAGCAAAGATAGCACTTGCTGTGGACTAAGGTTGCTTCAACCAAAATTACATAGGAATATATATACTAAAAAAATAACCTTTCAGAATTACAGACAAATATGAGTTACATGTAGTTATGTAGTTAAATCCATTTTTTACTTTGGAATTAGATGCCTGTTTTTGTGGTAATCCAGTCACGGAAATAAGTCACTCGTGTGTAAACTCCAGGTTTATTTGGCTTGGCACATTCATCTCCCCAGCTCACTATTCCCACGAGGTACCACATCAGTCTAGAGTCTGGAGTGACCAGTGGTCCCCCAGAGTCCCCCTAGAAAAAGAGGAGGGAAAAAATAATTAATCAGAAGAGAAAATAAAATTTTCTTCATAGACAAAAGGGTCTATCCTATCAGAGAAGTTAACATGCAGTATTTCAAGAGCAGCCATTTGTGCAGAATCCAGGCTGGTTTTGAAACTTGAGTCAGAAGTCTGTGTCATTTTCCTGTTTGCCAGGGCACCTTCTGACTACTGTTTCAGTAAAATACCTAACAAAAAGCTTCTGTTCTGTGATACACTACTTCCCACTTGCCTTGTCTTCTTCCTCCTACAGAGTACAGGAACACCAGTATAGGCAGCAATCTAAGACAGAGGAACCTTTTTTCTAACAGGTTTTAATAATAATTGCTATTCTTAAAAGAAATAATTTTAGTAATTTTCAGCAATAATGTTTCCTAAAGGAGTTTAGCGTTCCTTTTTGCTTGGAGCTTTCATCAAGAACTTGGTCTTCTAGTTAGATGATATCTCCATAAGATATTATTCCCTTTCTCAGGCTCAGTTCTGATACTGTTAATAGCATGATGTGGTAATAATAGTTTAACTGGAAACCTTAAAAAATGAGAGGCAATCTTCACACAACAGACCAAATTCCCTAACTTTCAACACAATTATTTACTGAACTAAACAGCAGTTACACTCTTCTGCTTAGGTCTTTTCAGTGCTGAGCCGGGAACAGAGGAATGAGCTTCCTGGGTTTATTCTGCAGGGAGTTTGTCTTTGGGCAAAAATCTGCAGGACTGGGATTAAGGGAAGAGTCTGTATTGAACGAGCAATTTAAGAGCACAATCTTTAAAAATAACATAAATAGAAATTATGTTTTTAATTATTTTTTTAGAAATTATGTTTTTTTATGTAATTATGTTATCACTATGGAAATATTTTTCTTTGAACATAAGCATTTCCTTGCAACATTTGCAAACCTGCAGCATGGATGCTTCCTTCTTATTCTTTTACACCTATCTTCCTTATAGTCATTTTGGTTTCAGACAGTTTTCCTTTCACTAAGGCAAGTCTGTAACCAAAGATCACATTGTAACAGATCTGTTTTGATATGATCCAGTCCAGAATTTAATCTCAGTGAGTGACAGTGGATTTTTGCTGGTAATTTATTCTTAACCTTCTTCCTTCTTAGCTCTACAGATATCTGATGCTAACTACTTGAGACATTTAATTTTTAGCTCATAATTAGTGTAGTGCTAAATAATGTGTACTGAATGGTATTTCACTTTAAAACTAAATTGCTGTTTGAATGGAGCCTATTTAAAGGATTAATACACTGTTCATTAAGATTTGGTCAACCAGATACTGCAGTCAGAATTAAAATAGTTTTCCTTTCTCATTTTCAGCTACAATTACCTGACAAGCATCTACTCCTCCTTCCAAGTATCCCGCACACAGCATCCTGGGTGTTATGTCCCCATCATACACTTCTTCTCTGTTGCAAGTGTCTGAGTCAATAAGTTTCACTGTTGCCTCCTGAAGAGCATTTGGGGCCGGACCTGAGAGAAAATACAGTTTGGGCATTTGTCAACAAAATTACTTTGGAGTAGTTAATACACTAGTAAGAGTGTTTAATGTCCTCTTATGGAGGACCAGCTTGACTTGGTTTATTGAGGAGGTTTTGCTTGTTGGTCTGCCTAGGTCAGACCCTTAAGGGGACCATACAGAGAACCACACACTCTCTTAGGAACTGTACCATTAACACTGAAGTAATGATGGCATGGTACATAGTGCTGTAAGTGTAAAGCCATGTATTTTTCACGTGTTCCATATAACACAAATTCCATGTTCCATGGAACACAAATTACCTAGCCAGGTGAGCAGATGACACAAAATGGAGACATCTTGATTCCATTGCTAAATCTACTCTTAGTGTGGTGTGGTAAGAGTGTGAGCCTGAGTAATTCACAGCTCACTCTGCACCTTTACCTGAAAGCTCACAGAGTTATCTGTAGCTTCGGACCAGAGCTGGTGAAATAGTCTTTAGCTATAGAAACATGTGCATCACTGAACTACCTGTCGTAAGACTTTAGACTTTACAATATGAAATGGAAAGGCTGGAAAAACAGAAGAGTCTTTTTTTTTTTTTTTTTTTGATTCAGTGGACTGTAGTTCTGTCTTAATCCACTACAGTTTTAGAACAAGAAACTGTTGCCTACAACTAAACAAACCTATTGCAAGCATTAGGCTTGCTGTCATATCACATATGGCTACAGAAGTTTTATAAGTTTGCTCAGAGCCGCTGCTTATGGACCATGCAGGTCACCTGGCAGACTCAGAACTCACCATCATTGGTGAGAGCTCCCCAGCCTGTGATGACAGCGTAAATATTGTAGGGAAAAGTCTGAGATGGCTCTGGCAGACAGACACGGTGTACGCTGCTCGTGAACTCAACTCGTGTAGAGAGCTGCACGAGCGCAATGTCATAGTCATGTTCTGGGTAGAGGTACTTCTCATGGATAATAATTGTCTTTACTGATCGCTTCAAGCTTGGTGGCTTCAAGAGAGCTCCAAAAGTAGCAGTCCACTTCTGAGGGTGAGTCATGCTGAAAAAGGTAAGAGTGTTGTAAGTATTTTGCTGTAAATAAGAGTTTGGACTTTAAATTTGCAGAGTACCTTTACCGTAAAACTCCTTCAAACCAGCTCCCTACTAGACATTTGGGGCATCCATCACTTTGCATAACAGAACAGTGGACTGCTTCTAGAAGAGGGCACTCCTGCATTCCCTCCTCCACCACCATAGTCTTGTACTCCTCCTCTGCTCCTTGTTGTCCCTGATCTAACCATTGTGTGGCCACAGGGTGTCATCAAATCCAAAAGGTCTTCTGCTGTAAACTCTTCATTTCCCTTACTCTTTTTGCACATTGATAAACTGTCCAATCAACTGTTCTATCTTAAAATACCGTGCAGCTTCACAATTGCCACACTTTAAACAAAAAATGCTGAGAGTGCATGGCTGAACAGAGGGACCAGGAGCATGAGAAGGTAACTGCTGGTAGCAGTCTGCAATGGCCCATTGTAAGACGAAAGCATACGTTTAAGAAATGTATAACAGGAAACAAATACTCCACCATTTTACTCACCTTACCTTTTCTGCACTTCTTTGGTCAGCATGCCAAGTGACTATTGACTTTCACTCATAAAATTGCCAGTTCTGCTCCCAAGGGCCAGTCTTTCTCATTGAAACATCCAGCTGATGGGCCTACTTAACCCTAACTTTTCCAAAATTGTTTCTCTGGGAAAGAGTCAGGGGTGTGGTGCAAATCTGGAAAGCCACATAACTTGATACAGAAGGGGCATATTCTGCTGCAGAGTCTAAGATGACAACTTACTCTCTGAAGCAGTGAGCTGCAGATACCAGCCATGTGTTACTGATGAGTGTTGCACCACAGCGATGGATGTTATTGTACTGCAGACTGGCCTGCCACGGCCAATCCCCGGTCTCTGCCGAAGACAAGCCGCCAACGATTCGCAGCGATGAGGATTTTGCCATCGACTTGACTGATCTATTCTGCCGTAACCCACAGACTGTCAGAAAGGACAAAGAGAGTACAAGCTAGTCTTCTGTTTAGTAAATACTGCAAATGGCTGTGGGAAGCATATGTAACATTACACACCACCTATGTTCTGTAAAAATGTATTGGCATCAACAAGAAAACATACCTTTCACCAGCTCCCCCAGATCAGACCTCCTCATGCACAACCCATGTGTTAGAAGCTTGAATGAACAACTGACTGTCATGGAAAGTCATGATGGTCAAACATTCAAGCTTGGCTGTGTAAGCAGCCCGACTCAGGAATCAAAATCTTCATCACGCACCCAAGACAATTCCCAGAGGCATTGCCAACTTTAATGCCCCAGGTAATTTCTCATTAAGATAAAACATGAAAAAGGCAAAACTTAAAGTGGGAATGATCCAAGTCATAGGTTTTACCATGCATACATGCAGATTACATCAGCAAGATGTCACCTGGAGATAGGCAACTGATCCCTGCAGTCTGCAAGTGGACTTGGAGAGGCACTTCAAGCAAAGAGCACGATGCTGCTTCAACCAGAGATGACAAAAGGCATGGATACTTCCATCATGGTATTTATCCATGACACAAAATAAGCAATTTTATCCAAACCCAGAGAGAAATCAAAATATCCATAGTTTCAGCTATTAAACTCAGGATATTCAGGAGTAGCTGAAGCTCCTGCATAGCTTTAGAAAATTCCTCAATGAACAGACCTACTTCAGCCATCTTCTTCTATCCAAACAGCATCAAATCCATCCTACCTGGACCAAGACCCACTAGTTTTCATCCAGGTTCCAATTTCAGCTAGACATTAGGAAAGTTGATACACAGGACTATCCCAATTCATTGAAAAAGAGACAGAGATGAAAATTATTTGCAGAGTGACCACACAATCCAAACCATTACTGCACAGCTTGTCTCCCAGACATTGACCCTGGAGAGGGCCAAAGCAGAACTTGTTAATTGGTCACTGAGGAGTTGGCAGCCTCAGAGCCCTTGAAGTCCTCATAAGTGAAAAACTAGAGCCACAGAGAGTGTTATTTCATCCCTTTCCTGCTGAGATCTGCACAATATTATGTTAACAGTACTTCATGGTCAAAAGTGGCAGGAATACCACAGCAGACAGAAAGCTGTTCATAAATTTAGAAAAAGAAAGAAAAGTTACATCACATTAAAATGTTCATGGGCTCAGTGCAGAGTCTGCCCTCTTCTGAGATTTAAAACCAAAATTAAGGAAAACACTGAAATCTAAATCTACCTGTCCAGAAGTTTTGTGTCAAAGACAAACTTCAGACTTATACCATAGTTCATAAGACATAAGACTGTCTGAACTAACACTTTTCGCTCCTGAAAGCTCTTTGTAATCTTCAGTAAATGGTCCTAAAACTGTACAATCATATCAACCACCTGAGCAGTCAATGTTCAAAACACAGGGAAAAAACCCAGTTCCATCAGTGCCCCAGAACACCAGCACCTACATCACAACCCAAAAAGTGATGTAATTTGATGTTCCATTGTTTAACAACTTATTGCTAAGGAACTCATCAAACCTTCTCAGAGTTAAACACAACTTGTAAGCAAAGATAGCTTTTATGACTTTTTTATCTCCAAGCAAGCTGACTTCTTTCTCTGAAAACTTAAAAAACATCTCTGCAAAACAAGGTATCTCTATCTAACCCTTACAGTATGCTTTGAGAAGACCAGTCACATTTCCATATATTTCCATGAGGAACAATTTCGTGCTGTCAGCCATTCCAAATTCCAGAACATTTTGATTTTAATCACAGGCTGATGTAACTTCTATATATTTCCTTGTATAGCTCTGTCCTTTCAATGCATGCTAAAGAAAATGACATAGTCCCAATTTCTGAGAGTACAAGGTCACATTTATTACACAGAAGGATGAGAAAAGGCTCTTAAGGGCCAGGAAAAGTGCTCAGGGACTCTTAATGCTAATTTTAAAGGACAGAGATAAGATTTCTGATGTTTAAAAAAAGCCTCACTTACTGTCATTGAAGATAGCTTCTGCTCTTACTGGCTCCACATCTGAAACACAAAACAAACAGTCAGGGTAAGGCCAGCTCACCACAGACAAGCTTCCCCGTCCTTATGGTCACCCCCTGACAGTTATTTGAGCACAGGGCACACAGGAGGCATGGCTGAGGAGGCTGCTAGAAAAACCAGGTTAGCTCATATATGATCATGTTCATGTGCTGGCTGCTGCCCTCCTCTGCAGTCAGTATTGCCTCAGGACCAGGCACTCATCCTGCCCATCCTGTTGGCTCCCAGTGTTTCTGGAGGGGAGAGTACAGACACAACAAGTCTTGTATTACTCAAGACCTACAATTTTGTTGGAGAGACATTTTTAAGGTAGAAATTTTTGAAGCTCCTCTTTAAAACAAAAAACAAAACAAAAAAAAAAAAAATCAACCGTTCACATTGCATCCAAGAGTGGGCCAGAGGAGCTCTGGTACTCTGTGCTCTCTTCAAGATTAGAAGGTACTCACTTCACTGCAGCAATGGAAGCTTCCAATAGCAGTGGCTCACTCTGCTTTATCCTGCCTTATTGATACACTATTAAAACTAAAATAGATATTTCATAGCAATTTATTGCATGGCACAGCAGGTTCTAGTAATACATTCCCTCCTTTAACACGCATGCTGTAATTGTTTACTGAAAATATGGCATGCTCATGCTGACAATAACAAGCATTCGCTCAAGGTTGAAATCTATCCCTTTTCTTCCAGTATACTGTTTTTCACTTGAGCTACCACTGTAGTTTCCGGCATTCAAAACAATTTTTAAAATAATTTTTTTTCTTTTAAATCACAATTTCACAGTTTTTTAATTGTATAGTGATTCTATATTAGTGTCAACAACTTCATATTTTGTGTCTGGATAGGCTTTCTCAGCAGATCCCTATCCTTATCCACTTTCTTCATTTCTCTTTGCTGCTGCACAATATCCTGGTTTTGAGCCAAACCCACATTAGGATGAGTCTCTTGAATGCAGAGGGCTCTGGCTCACACTTGTCACCTGCTGGGTTTGTATCACGTGTTTTGCTTGCAGGCTTGACACATCCTCAGGTATGCAGGGTGAATTGTCTGTTTGCAATCCACCAGCACCAGACGTGTGCTCACTCATTTCTTAATGTGACAGTAAGCAGATTGTGATAGAAGAAAGGAAACAAGCAGAACTCCAGCACATGTACAGCTTGTCTGCAGGAAATGTTACAGACCAAAGGCAGTGCTAGAGCTGCCATGTGTGCATGCAACCACCACTTTATTTTATAAGGATAGGAGAGGAGTTAAAATTGGACATTTATATGGCAACACAGTCTATTCACTATAGAGGGAACTGAAGTCTTATTTACTATAAACAGGAACTGTTCACATGATGAAGATGATTATGTTTCACTGGTGGGCAAGACACAACTCCCAAGGTCCTCTTCCAAATAAAAATGCTCACTTATACTTTCTTAATTCATCTGAAAAAAAGCAGGAGAACACCAAAGGACACATACTTTTGCATTTCAGTTACACTAGTTGTATTCTGTGAATTTCCATGGATAATATGGTTGGTTGTCTCCTAGAACCCTTACAGCAAAATGGAATAATACCACAGAGCAACAGCTAGGTCAGCAGAGGGATTCAGCAGTGGTGTAAACATGTACTAAGGATTTGGACCCTTCCCCTTTACATTTATATTGGCCAGAAGTGCTTTGAAAAATCTAGCCCTACTTGTTTTTTTAAACTATGATGAGCAACCAGTGTTTTCCTGGAAATTCATACAGCCTTCAGAACTAATTGATCATTTGAATCACACCAATACTTTATATCTGGAAACTGGTGAGAAACCAACAAATGTTCTCAATGAAATAGGACCTTTTGCCTTTAAGTGCAATATTGACAACGATGTTTTTTAGCTTTTTCTCTGGGTGGAGAGACATTTGCCTCATAATTCATAATTATAAAGCCTGCAGCCAATTATTATCACTTACATTATGTTGCAAAGCTCATCAAGAAGACAAAAGGAGCAACCAGCTTGTTCAAGTGCAGTGCCGGAAGCAATTCAGTTGGCATGTTCCCACTGCATTGTGTTTTGCTGTGAGTCACAGCTGCTCTGCAAGGCACCTGTCTGTTTCTCTGTTTGCCTTTTTATGAGGCATCTAGAAAAAAGTACACACCTCACATGGGCAAAATTGTACCCATTGCTTCCAGTTGGATCAACTTCTGTGTAATTGGAGAAACGAGTCTTCCACACGCACACTGCCAGTCTGTACAGCTTTGAATGTCAGCATCTCTTGGATCCCTACTATGCAACTGCTGCACTCTCCTACTCATCCACTGCTGAAGGAAAAAGGCCAGTGATACCCTGTCAGCAAATTCAGGGCTGTATTCACTAGGGTAGGGTCCCAAACGCAGAGCACACACATGTGTTTGGAAAACTGAAGGAAATGACTCTATTTTCAGATAAGCTGAGCCCACAGTAGATCCTACCAAAAGCAGGGAGCACTTTGGGTTACATGATACCACTGAAAATCAGGTTGCTTACTGGTTTACCTTGCTAGGGGCTTGCCTTCATTTGTTACCAGCTTCACATTTTGGCCTGTTCAAGAGCACAGATGTTCATATTTTGCCAGCCAACGTGTTGCAAGTCCTGCCTTGAAGCAATCACTTGTAAGGCACGAGAGACAATTTTTCTGCCCTGCTCATTTACTATTTGCCCTAGTTGTTTGTGCTATCAAGAAAAAGCATCAATTAGTAACAATTAAAGTGTCATATCTTGTCCAAACCACATATGGCTTCAAAAGTAGTTGTTTGTGCCACATTTAGGGAAGCAGTGTTCAAGCTGCTACTGTAAACAAGTTTGACTTCAGTCTGCATTGAATACCTGTAAAATGGATCTTGCTAATTAATTCAATCTTGCTTAATTTAATGAGAAAGCGAATGTTTAAATTAAAGTCTCAGCAATCTATTGAAACGCAGCTTAGGGATTCCATCTCTCAGAAGAAGGCTCTGTTCTCCAACTGGACAAGCAATTTTGTTAATACAGTTATTTTTTGAGTTATTAAACAAAATAACTCTGAAACACACTTAGACTCTTAATTTCTGATTATCTTGCATTTACTGTTTAAGGATAATATATTTTCAGTGAAGAACTTTTTTACTCATCAACATATGTGTTTGAGCAAACATGGAAGGAAATGCTCATAGTTAACTGCAGAGTAAATGGGACATTTTATCTGTGAGGGGTTCAGAGATTCCTGTGGAAAAATGTGCTCAGTTTGCTACATCTCTAAATAGTATCAGTGTTACTGCATCAGGGGAATCAGTCATGTGTCCACTGCCTCATTTCATTTATCCACAGAGTTCAGTGTTTATGTTAAAAGGAAAAGATCAGACAGAACTCTGTGACGTATCACATTATACTGACATAGTGCAAACAAGGCAAGCAAATGAATTATTAGAGAATACTATGCATTTTCAGCATAGAAAGAGCCAGAGATGGCTGCAAAATTAAAGATAATGAATGCTTTAAAAATCAGATGCAGTTTTACCCAATTACATAATTTTTCACAGGTGTTGATTCGTAAAGAATCTTGAATTCCTTTATAAGTTTCTACACCAATATATTTTCTAAATGTGAAAACATAACTCCTAGTCACAAAAGCAACTGCATGTTCCATCCTATACTATATCAAGTTCCCAAATCTTGCTTGTCTAAGATGTTTTTCAACACAGAGAAGGTAAGATAGAGATTGTTTTAAAAGAGATATAAATGGAAGAAAGGATTGTAAACAAAAATAAGAAAGAGTATGTGCTTCAATACTCATAACACATTATTGAAAATGTATTCAAAGCACAGCTTTGGGAAATACATCAGGGAGCAGAGAAAAAAAATTTCCCACTGTCCTTTGACACATTTTAACAACAACTTTCTTGAAAGGAGAGAAAATTGCAAAATTCTCAGCTACATCTGAAACAGGGACTTCACCCAGCGTTATGCAGGGCAACAACTGCGCATGCAGACAAAGAGGATCACTGGTGAGATTCAGTAGGTCATGAAACTGGGCAGCAGAGAGGAATGTCAGACTGCATGTCCTGCGGTGTAGACAAAGGTGGGGATAATAGCTCTACTCTAATGCTCTTTAATTACAATAAAGACCATAAAGGTCTGAAGTACTGAGAGAAATGGGAATGAGAGCAGTGAGTAGCAGAGTCAGTCGTATTCCAAAAACTGCACCCAAAAGGAACCACAGCAATTTCCTGAAAGATGGCAAAAAGTGAGCTTTGGGTTCAGCAGGAAAGGAATGTTCTTGTGTGGTTGCATAGTTCATACGTCCTAAAATGTCTCTCCACTAACATTCCAATATTCTCACTACTCTCTCAACAGGAATTACCTCTCCAGATTTATACACCCTTGCAGAAGTAGCAAAACATGGCTTGGATACAGTGAGGCATTTCTCATTCCTTCAACAGAGTAGAGTAACCTGATGGAGACATGATAACTGCTTTGTGCCTCTCTTGTGCCTGTCACCCAGCTATTCTCTCCCTGCTGCTGCTCATTTCATCTGTTCTCACATCTATGACTCCCTCCACTGTCCCCCATTAATATCTTAATCCTGTCCACGAGGCAGACACAGATCCATACCTCACAGCCTGCTTCCAACTCCATCTGGTTGTCCTGCAGCCGGAGGAGGGATCTACTTTGTACCATTTCTGTAGCAGGTATCAAAACAGATACAATTTCTAGCATTACTTTTCTTCCTGACCTACAGTCATGCCCCAGCTGCAGTCAATGTCTTACTACAGTAAAGGCAGCCCAAACTGCTCTCAATCTCTGCAGGCAAAGCATGGAAAAACCAAGGTTTGAGAAAATCAATTAAATTAATGTATCTGGGTCATGAGAAGTGACGTCAAGGTGACTTTCTGCTTCATTTCTTTATCACAAGCATGTCTTTGCAAAATACTAATTTTAAAATAAATTTCAGTCCCTCCCATTTTAATCATTCTCTCCAGACTCTTACTGAAATGTGCCACCTCGCGCCAAACTAGTGACCTCAAAGTGGAGGAATATCAGATCTCTACTTCCCAATGTACAGATGCATGTTCAGTTCCGTTCCCCAGAGATGCTATTGTGGCTGATAAAGAGCAAATATACAGACTGCTGCATACATTATTTGATATGGAACATTCCTCATCAACCCTTTCAGACACTCATCCATATGACTCCCACAGAAAGCTCGATAAAGAAATAAGAATCTGTCTGCCAGGTTCTGTACTTTGTAGTTGTTAGGAGCTTTAGCAAGCCCCAGATTCCAGATAAACAGAAACAGTTAGCTTGTTGATCAAAACCAATTTATGACTCATTATGCATGGTCAAAACCTTTGGCTGTGCAACAGGTGGGAATACCTCCTACTCATTTCAAACAGTGCCAGTGATCTTGCAACCAGCTGCTTTCTGACGTCAGAAGTACATTCCCAAAAATACATTTTGGGATACCTCCAACCTACCTGACAAAGGGAAATAGTCTGGCAAGCTGCTCTATGCTTTACTTAATACGGATCCAGACTGCCAGATCACTCTAATTCTAATGAAGAAACCCTCAGGAAAATAAATCAGCCTTGTAGGAGAGCTCTTTGTTGCCAGAACTACACAGAAGGCAAACTGCAACACCTTTCAGTGCCAGTGGAAGAGCAAGTCCTAACATGGGTGTTTCCAAGCCATCTGACACTTTGATATCTCACTTTGATTGTCCTTGCACTGCTCTTCAGGGAAGGTAGGAATTATATTGCTTAATTGTTCACTGAAAAATATTTGGGCTTCTAGTGGGGTTTGTACACAAGTGCAGAGAATTCTATCAGTTCTTATTTTTAAAATCAGAGGGAATGTAAACCCTGGCTGTAAACCATCCCTGACCAGGGGACTCTGATATCTATCTAAATAAGAAAGAGGGAGCTTCAGTAATAATACATTAGAAGGTACCCTGACAAAAATGTATTTTTGCAGTCCTATGTACAGAACATCTACAGTTTAGTGACAGACAAACCAGAGACAGTATTATGTTGTTTTCCTTGAAGTTTTGCACATTTTATATTTTCTCACGTATGTATGATCAAGCTTCTCTCTGTTTTAGAAAAAAAAAAACCTTAAGTAAGAAAATACTGTCAGTTTAGACTTCATCCCCTCTTTATTCCCAGTCCTCAGGAATGCAGAGGCAAAGCATGTTCTACCCCTGGTCTGGCAGACTCTTTAGAGTTGTAATGCTGCCCTGAAGTGCAGCTTGAAGGTTCAAAGTGTAGCACCCAGTTTGGAGGAGTTTGTTGGAGCTGATTCTCAAGGCAAATACTTGTGAGTGAAGCACAAGTTGAGACATGGTGTTGAACAACAAGATGAGTATTTCAGGGGAGGAAGACTTTACGAGGTTCCCTTTATCAGACTCCCCCTAGCATGCGATATAAGTAAGTGCCTGACCTGGATTTTTTAACAAGTGGGCTATGCTCAGCTCAGCTGAGCTATATTGTGGCCCCTAAATTAGAATCTTTTGATAAGGTGGTTACAAAGAACAGGTTAATTACTTTTTACAAGCCATTATGAAAGTGTCATTCTTAAAATGCCTTAGGATGAATAAGGATTAGAGTTGGCAAAAAGGTACAATGAAGCAAGATTTAGAAAGGTGCCTGTAGAGCATGGAAAAAATCTAGGGCTTCTTAGGTTTCCAGGGCCTAAATACTAATGGTGGACAAGATATTTCAGGAGGGGAGAGAAAGGTGGAAAATGCAAAACCTAAATTCTTGTTTGGATCTCTAGGACCTGTTGAAAATTGTCACTTCTCCCTGGTGTGAGGAATAAGTTTTGTAAACTGAGACTAGCATCTCCTCTAAAAGCACAGGAGCTCTCCATTCTGTACTCTTCTCCTGTGTTGACCTGAAATGGCAGCAGCATTCAGGAACTGGACTAAGTTTCATACTACTGCTGAAATCATATTAGCAAAGAAAGATAAAAAAAAATATTTTTTGAACAGCTTTTTATTGTTGTCTCTTAGAAATGCCAAGGTATCGTTTATGTTCCCATTGTGTCACTCGTAGGACTTGCACAATGCTAGTCCTGTAATGAGTAGCTGACCTGTGTAGTCAGTGTTTTATGGTTAGGCTGGGAGAGCCAAGAAAAGCAACACAAAGTTTGTCACACAACTTTGATAAAGCAATACAGATGCCATCTCTTAGAGAGGCTATATAATGAAAACATTGCAATTTAATTGTATTAGCCAATTTTTTAATTAGCTATTAGTGTATTACTGTAATAATCCTGGTGCATTTCAAGGTCAACTCAAACACTTTTGAGTTGCTTCCCACATTTACCAGACTGAATAAAAGCAGCTTAATTTGATAAGATCGCAGTCCTTTTTTTAACAACAATTTTTGTACTCTTTCCAATTTTATCCTCTATGTAAAGCATCAAATTAAAAATAAAGATTCAAAATTCACTAACCCATGATCCAACTGTGTAAACACAAAACAAAACTCTTTGAATCTCTCTCTGATGCCCACACACTATTTTTATCTAGGAGAATTTACATGTGCATTTTGTTGAACAGGAACTACTGGCATATAAACAACACTGCAGGGAAATGGTGATTAGTTGCCCAGGGGGATGCCACCTATCATCCTGAGCCATTCCAAAGGGAAAGGTTGGTTGGCCCATCAAGAACCAATGGGAGTGTGACAGCTCATATTTGAGTTTCATTGCATTACCACAATGCAAATATGTGCCCAGTTCAAGTACCAAGAGGAGGAACAAGGAGTTGCTTCTGCTCCTTTCTGAGTGGGAGGAAATCTGGATCCATCCAGCATGGAATCTGGCCCAGGTTTCTTGTTCTCTAAATACAGCTGTCTAACCTCTGCTGATTTCTGCTGGTTCAAGTAGTCTAGTGTGCAATAGCAAGCAGCAAGCCCCCATCCTATTACTGCATTGTCACCCTTGCACTTAGGAGTAAGGAGTTCTGCAAAAACAAATGGAGCAAATATCTGTCCCTACCGGTAAACCAGCAACTCATTCTTGAAAAGTCTGACACCCAGAAAAATTGCTGACTATATATAATTGAAGCCAAGACAGAAACAAGATTCTAAGCCTACACAAAAATTCTGTAGCAGAACTGAAGTGTAGAAGATAGTGAAGTTAATGTTCATATCCTGCAAATTCATGTCTGCTTTGTGAAGAAGGGGATAGACTCTCTAGCTGACAAGTTATGGAGATAAGAGCATTATGGCTTTCTTTCCCTTTCCTCTGGAGAATTTGCAAGGATTTTGATCCTCCCATCAAATATTATTTTTTCAGTGCATTGGTTCTTTCCCATTGTCGTTCAAGTATACTTCCTGCACTTTCAAGCTCCATGACAGTAACATAAAGGCACTGCAGTTTGGAGGAAAGCTAAGGCAGTACTGCAAAACCACAAAGTAACTGGTCCCATTTATCCATATTTAAGACAATTTTT
Source organism: Cisticola juncidis (assembly GCA_013400215.1). Lineage (NCBI taxonomy): Eukaryota > Metazoa > Chordata > Aves > Passeriformes > Cisticolidae > Cisticola > Cisticola juncidis. Next base: position 1,154,889 of record VXBR01002239.1, on the reverse strand, counting down.
AAAAGTTTAGGGGGGGTTGCCTCTGATTTTGGTCTAACTTAAGGAGCATGAAAGACTGTCACTCAGACACACAGTAATACCAAAAGCTATCATCAGAAGGGATAAACCAAGTCCCATCAACCATAAAATGGAAAGAATTACTTTTAAAAAAATGTAATATACTTACTCGAGATGGTAGAAGATCGCACATTTATTCGCAGAGGTCCTGTGTATCTTTTCAGGCCCCTCCGTAAGATCTTTCCAACTCTTTCTCGCAATACTTCTCTAGAATCCGTAGAGGAGAACCAGAATGTGAGCAAAGCCTCTGCCATCACACCATCAGTATCTGGGCTACAAACCAATGAAAGAGTCTCATTACCTTCAGCCCATTTCTGCATATCTTAGCTTTTATCTTAGCTTTTCTAGCACTGGCAATGTAACATAAAAGAGTAGATACATTTTCAAACATTTGTGAGAAGGAATTTCCTAAAGAAATCCAAGAATGCTGAATAGTCAAATGCATCATAGGCTAGAAGGTGGCATGATGCTTTCTGTGAACAAATGACCAGACCAATAATAGAGTCTGAAAAGCAGCCACTGACTACATGCCTAAGACAGAAGAGAGGAAGGAATGAACTGATTTGATTGCAGTGAAAAGCTGGATAAATAACACTTCAGAAACATGAGGTAGATGATTAATGGTATCTGCCCAGACCTTTCCATGGCCCTGTACATACACAGAATAAAAATTTACAATCACCATCAAAAAGGTACTTGGACCTTTTTGGGAGCTGGGAAGAGACTACACCACCTAATTCTACCACAGCAACCTCTTGGAGAATGTTCCTAATAACCTCATGTTGTGAAACAATAAATGAAACTTGGCAGCATACCCAGTCTATTTATTAAAGTCAAAGAGATGGATCACAAAAGAGGCCTTTAACTCTTCACTGAAAAGTGCGAGCAGCACACACATTGAAACACACTATTCCACAGTTTCAATGTAAGATAAGAGGAAAGAAAAGGGAGAAAAACTCTTGTGGTGGGTTGAATTCACCTGGCAGTAGTATTTCTTTTCCCTTAAAGCATCAGATACTGCAATAGATGGAATGATAGACTACAAACATCAGACTAACTAATCTGGCATAGTAAATCTTGCTCTGTACTTGCAGATGGCTTATCCTTAGTCATCTCAAAGGTAAGAGCTTGCACCAGGAACCTTCTCTCTTGTGCCTCCTCCCACCTGAACCAAGAAGCAATGAGACACCAGCCACTACAGATGAAATCACAGTTACTTCATACAGCAACCTAAAAGCAGGTTGCTCTGTCTTTGGATAGGAAAGGAAAAGAGAAGATCTCCTAGTTATATGTTACTGTCTTGGAAATTTGTAATTACATAAAGGAAAAATAGAAGACAAGCAGCTTATACAGAACTCATGCAATTAGGCTTTGATCTTTGAAATGAACACGGACCAAATTGAAACAGAAATTCTTGATATTGTCAATGAAGGGAAAGAAAAGGCCCTGTGTTTTAAGCACATCAAGGCATGCCAAGTGATTCCTAGGTGAGCAGAAAGATGCACTCTTTGCCTCAAGGATCTCATAATTGAGACTGAGAAGTCATATGTGAACTTTTCAACAGTCTGTTTTTTCCATTTGTTCCAACTTCAGTGTGATTGCCACTTTGTTTATTTTCCAGATATTATCTGACCCAAATGTGGGTGTTGCTCTGCATTTCTGAGGTGTTCCCTCACCTCCCCCCCCACTCCTCTTCCTGTGCTATGCCACACTGGAATTACCGTATCAACTCTTGCAAGCACACCACACCTCTCGAAACCCTCAGGTAAGTACTGCCCACCTTGATTAACTTATTATATAGCAGAGATCCAGAGCCAAAGACACCTAGTCAAGATTAGTACTGTCTTTCTCAGTGAGCTGTGGGCATTATTATTAATGCATTGCTTATACTGAGCTAAAAGATACACATGGTCCTTTCCAAGTAAATTCACAACCACAACCCTACTCAAGAGAACTTGCAGTCTGAGCCCGTGAAGAGGCATAAAGAATGTATATCTGAAAAGACGAAAAAGCTTTGGCACATACAAATCTTTCATCCAACGCCGCAAACATCACAGGTACTTCAGTCTGTCCTTGGGAAAAAGAAGTAGTGAAGAATACCACCTATCCCTACATATTGGCCTCTCAGATCCCTAAATCACCTTGCCCATGCATGCAACACTCTAGTCAGAACCAAAAACATCTTTAAAGCTTCATTCCTATACTGACTTGTGTGTAACTGGGGTTTAAGCTAAGGTAGAGGAAGAGGCAGGATGTCACAAACCATGCAAGAACAAGAAGAAATACATTCACAAGGATTAGGTATCTAGATCTTAGTCTTGGAGCTTTAGTTTATGATTATGAAGACATTCAAGGTTTGTTTGCAAAGTAATGGGCACTGTCACTCAAGAACAAGATCTTACTACTACAACAGACAGTTATATAAAAACATCATTTTCAGCACTTAACAGTGGTTAAAAAAATCAAATCAAGCATTATGTATTATTGGCAGTTGAACAGAGAGTAAAGAGGAAAAAAAGCTCCACATTGCTTTGTGATAATCTTAACTATCAACTATCAACTGTGACCCCTTCATCTCAAAAAAGCAGGAACAGCAGACCTGAGATATGTATGGAACAGAATGATAGGAAACAGTTTGAATGCAAAGAATACTGAGCAGACTGGGACTTCCAACTGAAAAGAAAAAAGAAAAAAAAAGAGTGGATCTTACTGAATACAACAGAGAAAAGGGGTATGATGGGAGTGTCCAGTATCTGTAATTTCACAGAGAGGAGGGGTAGTGATCAACTTTTCATCATCTCCTTCAGCACAAGACCTAGGGGTTATTGAATGATCCAAAGAAGGTGGTTCTTCACAAATATCTCCTTCCTAAAGGACTTCAAGGGTCCAGGAGACAACAGACAAGTCCTTGGGAAATAATGCCATTGAGGGCTGCTAAACAAACCACTTCAAGAACTCCCAAGTAGTAAATACCTGGAGGCAGGGAGCATACCAAGAAGCAGTTATCACATGTCTGTTGTGCTGCTACTGTTCCCTGGGCACCTATTTATGCCCATTCTTAGAGCCACAGTGATAAGTGGGACTTTCTGAGCCAGCACAGCCTGGTTTTACTTGACAAGCCCAGCGCAATAGCAGTGCTAGAAATGGCATCTGCATTACAGTGTAAGAAATAGTTTTGAAAATCCTTTTTGCTTTTAGATAGCTTTAGTTATCTCTGCTTTAATACCTAAAGCTTGCTCAAGATCTGAACACAAACTTGTTAGAATTTGAACTGACTGAAGGGTATCTTCTGCATTAAGATCCAAAGGAGAGCAAGCATCAGAACCAGATTATGCTCAGTTAGGGATTATGCTCTGGTTTTACACAGAAAACACTTTACTGAATCAGATCAAGCTGGGCTTGGTGTACATTTAATTTTATCTCAGCTGTGTGCATATATTATAATCTCACATACCTCACTCTGATTAAGCGTGAACGGATGTATTTTTTCCTTAAAATGGAATTGTAAAATGTCTTGTCGATCTGTTGAAAAAAGAAAAATGTAAGATAACAACACAAAAGGATGGAAGCAGACATATTGCTGGAAGGAGCATTCAGAAAACAGCACTCAGTTACAAACTCACAGTTTAAAGAGCCAAGAAACGTAATGCAGCCCAGCCTCTAGGTAACATTTGTCACAGACTTTTTCTAAGCATTTCCCATTTGACCTACAAGGCACATCATAAAAAGCAAGCTCATTTTTCAAAATGTCCTATTGCTACATCAGTGTGCCACTGCAGTGCTGTCCACTCCCAGGCGTAATGAGATATACATAAGCATCCTTGGAACACGCTGCTGCAGTCTGCCAAAGCACAGCTTCCTAAAGACTGCCCAGAGAACGGATAGAGCACACTGTGCTCTGCTGTGCACTCAGCCTCTCTGATAGGAGTCCTTTCTGACACAGCATTTAACCTTGGTCTTATAGAAATATATAGCAAAGCCACCGATAATTTCAAATTGTTGTTCGATTATCATGTTCCCCTATCACCCTTGGGATTTTCCACATGCTTGGACAATCATCAAGCAATTCTCATCAGAAACTGGAAATCTAGGACTCCCAAGGAATCGATCCCCAAATAACATCTTTTCTCGTTCCTGCTTAACCACATCCTGTCAAGATGTCATTTCAAGATTGCATGATCAGTCTGATACAGCTCAGTGTGATATAACACGGCATGAAATTCTGCCAGGAATGGCTCAGGATCACTGAAGGATTGAGAAATAGCAGAGTCACTGGTGAGTTATGCAGCAACTCCTCCTACCAACAAGACCCAGTAAATTGAACATATCCTGTAAACATCAAATGCATTACAGGAAAAACTGTACAGAAATGCTTTACAACATCATATAAGCTGTCTTTTTTTTTTTTTTTTTAAGTTTTTTTTAGGTTTTTTTTGGTTTTAGCCCTTAAAGGCAGTCAATTTTAGCCAAGTACCAAGATGTTCTGTTTTCCAAAGGAAAGGCAAAAATAATGGTTCTCAAACTACTATTATGTTGAAATGTGTCATATACAGAAACAAGCATGTAAGCATGAAATCTGGGGGTGATTCCTCCCAAGGAACTCAAACCCCCCCTTTTCCAGCCTTGACTGTCATAAGACAAAGCTTCATGACATTACACATTTTCATTTCAAGATGAAAACTGCACAATGATTATTTTAAGGTGATTTTAAACATGCATTAGTGAGGAAAAAAAGAAACATTTTTAATGGCCATGCATTTAGCTGATATTTTACTTTGCTGTTACTGGCAGTTATGTGCAATTTGGCATTTGGAACAGATGAAATTCTATGGAAAAAAATATTCCAACTGCAACAAGCTACTGTAGATATGCAGAATGCATTTTATCCTCTCACTTTGCAGATTGTCAGCTACTACCACTGCATCTTATGTTGCATCTAGTTTAAAAGAGTTTTATTTTCCATAACTTTGCATCCTGTTCTACCACAACCTCCCTTGGTTATTGGAAGCAGTTGCCCTTAGACAAAAAGGGGGATTTTTACTTTGCCTTTTTTAATGATGACATTTGCTTATTGTTCCTGTCACAGTGTTAGCTGCTTCATCAGTGATTGTGTAAGCAGAAGCATGTGGCTAAGCAGCACTGCCAGCTTTGTGGCATGCAGTGGCATGTGCTATCTTCGGCTGCATTGTCTTTGAGAACTTTTGAGATCTTTGGGACATGGACTTCTTTGCAGAGTGCTTTGCCATCAAAAGACAGCCTTGAGCTGGGCTGAGCTACAGCTCAAGCTGCTGCATTGCTAACAAGTACAGTGAAAGCAGAGTGACTTTCAGCTTGGGAGTGAAGAGGGCAGGAATTTGCAATCCCTTGCAAGAGAGGGTTGTGTCTATTTAACATTCCCAAGTCCTTTATCTCCTTCTGACAGCTGTGTTTACAAGACACCTTACTGTCTCAGAGGTCAAGTGTTTTTGCTACTCTTTCCACCTGCACTTCTGCAGCAGATACAGGGGTCCTTACTTCTAGCACCCACTCTCTTGTGTATATCTTTGTTACAGCCTAAGTAGCTGTGATTGTGGTTTTTGTACTCCAAACATGTTCAGCTTTCTCCTTTTCTCCTCAGTCTGGGCCACTTATAAGATGTTCCGTACAGTCTGATTAGGAACACTGTGTACTGCAGCAGAGACAAGGACTTCCAGTGGTGTCTCACAAAACACAACTACACACAATGCTTTTAACAAAAAAAACTGTGGAGTCCAAATGCAACTAAACTATCAGCAACAGACACTGTTTTCAGAACATTCAACCCAGAAGGCATGTTAGTTATTTTCATGGGGAAAACAGGAAGCATATGATTTAAAATTATACCAAGTTTGTGTTACTTCCATTCTCTCTCACACTTTCATATGTGAATGAGAAAGCTGACACTTTTCCCATGACACACTGTCACTAACTTTCCCACCCTTAAGAGTTGCCTTAGCACTACATCACCCACAGACAAAAAAGTAACTAAAGGGTGGGTTTTTTTCAGTGAACATTGCAGGGCCTTTAACACCTTCAAATGTGAGCTAACATTTTTTTAGTTTTGCAATCTACTGTGTCTTATCATGAAAGAAAGGCTAGCCAAACCTGTGCACTGTGGCCTAGTGCTCACCTGCTGGTGAATTCATTTGGTGAATATGACATAAATCTGTTCTTTCCTCCCACCAAGATTTTGGTAACTTGCATTATTAAGAGTAATCTTTGCATTCATACAGAGAATATATAAGAGAAGAGTATGTAGGAAGATGCCTTCAGATAAAAACTTTCATAGATTAATGTTCTGCCTTATATTTTTACAGTGTGGTTTTTTGGGTTTTTTTTGATGAAGCCTTTCACACACCAAACAGAAAACATTTCTCTCCAGCCTGCTGATAGCTTTCTTTTCAGTTACATATAGCTTTCTTCTTGAGTTACAACCGTGGGAGCAAAAGCAATTAAGACTTTCTCCAATGACTACGTGTAACCTGGTCCTGCTTGGGGGAAGCATTTACACTAAATTTAAATGTTTTGCTTTGATTACAGCCCCTCAAAAGTGGCACTGTCATGACCACATCCCTTAAATTTGCCATTGTTTAAATGTATCTCACTGTTTTTCCTGGCCCTTGTCTAGCAACAGCTCAACTGTGACAGCTGTTGCTGCAGGCAAGGTCTATGAGCATTCTGAACTAAATGCAAAGTCCTGCTTCTTTCAAGCAAGAAGCTTCCTGACAGCCTTTGTTTTTGCATTTGTCCAAACAAGATTTTCTTTTAGCTGATGTTTGCTGGCTAGCTAGGCTTAATGACATTTCTAATTTCCTCAGTTTAATTTCATATTCTTTATACTTTTTACTACACTTCTCTCTATGCAGAGCAATTTCCTTATACAAACTGGACTTTGTTCCCGAGTGTTGGTCCATCCAATAGAGTAACTAATAGTGGCTAGCACCAAAGATGCAGTAAGAAGGCAAAACATTCCCACCTGTACAAACCCAGACAAAAAGGAAATTCTTCCTTGTTCCTTGTAGCCAGAATTTTTTATACTTTGATGAACAAAAGTTCTATTCCTATTCTGCCTCAAAAAACTCCAGATCTCATCATCATACTCTTTTTCTTGTGTCGCACCGTGCTCAACCTTCTAAGCCCATGAGCAACCCACTGAAATTTTTGTGATTTTTCTTGTAAAAATCTTTGTGATTTCAGAGTCACACAATGTCCTTCCTCCCTGGGACCCAAACAATACCCAAGCTCTGGAAATACAGGGATCTCATCACTCCAGGGCAGTACAGAACTGACATGAACTGGGCTTGCCCAGATGTGTGACTGTGTCTGGAAGTGACCCGGCAAGGCTGGCAGTGTCAAGCCCTTGCCTTCTCCCACCACACACTGCTCTGCCATCACACACTAGGTTACACAGTTTATCAGAAAGTTATCGTAAATCCAGTTTGACAGAACTCTTCTCAGGAATATTTGCTGAATGCACTGAGTTACTTGCATGGGCTGTTCTAAAGTGTTCAGGCTTGGGAGCACAAAGCCTCTTGCTGCTCAATAGTATTGCTTTTTTGTCTACTGCCAGTTTAGTCCTTCAACAGCTATCCTCATACTACATTCTTCCCCTTACCTCAGTAGCTAGTTAGGATGTAAAGCCTATTATTATTGATTTTTAAAGCTTTTTGACCATAAATATTAATTGCAACATATAACTTGATTCAGTGACTCTCCCCAATTTACAGCTCAACATGCTGAGACCCCTAGAGCTGATCATAATACAAATCCAGTTGCTGCTGCTTTGAGAACCTGAAATTTTTACTGCCCTGATTTCAACTAAGGGGTTGAGAGAGGACACAAGGAGAAAGATTGACAGGGACAGCAAAAAGGAAGAATGTGGCACTGCTCCAAACCAGGATGGGGACATCACACTCTCCTTGGAAACAGACATTCCAATTACTACCACAGCCCTACAGCCACAGTCCTTGCCTGAGGTGAAGAAAATGGACGTGAAGGAGAAGCAAGTGCAATGGTCCCTGTGCTTCCAGCAAACCAAAGGATCAAAAACCTTCCCATCAGAAACTTCACACACAAAGACAGCGGGCAAGAGCTGTGTGATCCCAAACACCAGCAAATGGCATCACAAAGTTCTCACAGAGTTTAAGCTAACAGGGCTGCTGAAGCTGAGGGCTGAGTAAGCACTGCCTGAACTGCACTGAAATGAGGAGCTCAGCTGGATGGTTACCGGAGGCCACATCTGCAAAAGGGAATAATTGTCCTTGTACAGTAGTTCCTAAAAAGATTGGTCTTTCGGATAAAAGAAATTAAGACGACTAATATATGGGATAATGTCAGGATTTAAAGTACCATGCTTATGCTTGATGCAACCAATTTCAAAGGCATGTAATGACACGAGTGTTTCATTATAGTTATGTGTATTAGTGACAGCTGGAATTAAGGTCACCTAGGTATGCTCATTCCTACTCCCTGCTTTCAATTATCCATAATTAGCCTCCTAAAACTTTCACACTGCTATTAAAATTTTGTCCTCTTGGTCATGGGGTGGGGGGCGCGGTCCAACTTTTGGAGAGAAAATCAGGTTTTGTGAGAGAAGCATCTGTGCCAATATCCAGAGAAAGGCTTTGTGGTTGGGGTTTTTCTTCTTTGCAAAATAACAAACTTTCCCCAGGAAAATTACTATGTGCATTCTGGGCTTTTTTTAAACAATATTTAGCGGTAAGAAGCTGAAATACAAAAGCCAATACCTCTTAGGAAAATAAAAGTTTTGTGAAATCTAAGGAAGATTGTTGGTTATGTATTCAGCTTGCAAGTGCCCAAATACCACCAACCACACAACTTCAGTGTTGAATTTGACTTCCCTTTGGACAACACCAGGATCTAAGCAGCCACTCTCTTGACCAGCCAGATTTTGATCACTGGTTTGCATCTTGAATCACTTTATTGATATAATTACTTGCAAACAATGCAGTAATTCTGGACTGTGAGTCTATAATTAAGATAAGGTTCTACCCTTAATCACACACACTATCAATAGCTGTGCTTTACTTCATTTTGAATTCCTTTTTCCACCTCGAGTTCACATCCATTCTCCTTATGCATACTTTAGACCTTTTCATGATGCACACTGTATCAGTATTAGAGCTACTTGTTTATTGAGGGTGAGGTGTGTTATGATTTTTCTGGATTTGTATGTGCATATTACAACTTCTGCTTTGACAAACCAAGAGAAAAAAATGAAGAAAAATCAACTTGCATGTCTATTACTTGAGAAAATTGTATTGCATTAGTAAGTCAAAGAATCAAACAAGTTGAAGGATCACTGACTTTACATGAGAAAAAGAGTTGGATATTAGGCACATTTTTGATAATTAATGCTTTAATTCTGAAAATTAATGAAATTTAGGTAGAGCTCACTGAAAGTTTGAGCTCTCAGAGGTGATAAAAAGCACTAAGCCACTGCTTCATGTGCTACGCTGCATCAACTCACACCAGCATTTAAAAGTGCTTCATATTTTCTTCAATATTTAGTTTCCTGTGCTAGTTTTTCTGTTTCCATGTGACATGTTTTTCCTGTTTCCCTGTTTTGTGGAAACAAAATTAAAATCAAGAAAACATGCCGGTTTTTAAATCTATGCAGTATGTACCTATGCCAATGGTCTTTTTCTTTTGATTTCGATAGAAACTTCTGAGAACAGCATCTCAAGTGAGATGCAGGTGTTTTCTCTGAGTTATTTCCTCTGTCAGAGTAGAGCATTTCTATCTCTGTAGGGCCACACCTGTATATATGCATACTTAGAGTCAAGTGTGCTGTCACCCTCTAACTCCACAGCTAAATAAACAAGCTGCCAGGCAGTCATCTTGGCCACTGATCCACTGCTGTTTCCCTCTTCGCTAATTACCGTGGAAAATCCTTTCTGCTTTGTTTCTAGCCGCAGTCACCCATAGAGGGCACCCCGATTGTACCTCGCTAGTCCAAGGGGAATGCTTCCTATTTGGGAGAATCATTCCCTTAAAATTAAGCTTATAAAGTAGAAGTTATCAAATCCTCTAAATTTATTTTGGTATTTTTCTTCTCAACAAGTTCCTTAAAACAACTTTTTTTACATAGATAAATGATATTTTTTCACCGATTTTACAATATTGTTTTTCAGAAGAAAAAAGACAGAGACTGTTATTTTAAAAGTCTCTAAAAAGCTAAATTTAGAAATATTAATTATTCTGGCTTTTGTAGTACAACTACATTTATAAATAAAATTACCTTAAGTGATGAACAAGAAAATCTTTCAATAAAAGTTCTGCTCTTTTCACCTCGTATTGGTAGTGTAGAATTACTTGAGAGAGCACATATAAAGCCTAGGAATGCTTGAGTTTAATGCTTAGGCTTTAGATTTTAGGATTTTTATCTGTAAACACTACCAAATCTCTTTTGAAATTTATTACAGTCAGAACATTCTTACTCAGTTTGGTCTGGGTGCTGCAAGAATCTAAAGTCCTTGGAAAGATCTGTCTGCCGCAGATACCATGATTTCTGATTTGGCTAATTTACATTAAATTTTCTTTTGTTTTAGGGGATAAGAGGGAAAAATAAGTGGGGGATTTTACTCAGCAAATGAAGCTACATGAAACTTGTAGATACCTCCCTTCTACCATTTGCTGTAAAAATGAGAGTCCTGTTAGACTCCCTTGATCTTCAGCATACTTCCTATTCTCAGGGCATGTTTACTTATCATCTCTAAAATGATTCTCACAGTTCCTCTCAGAACAAATATTCTTCAGGAGTGTTTCAAAAACCTGCTGCCTTGGGGATCTGCTCCTGCTGAATTAACCTCCCAACCCAAGGATCATAAGGCACTGATGGAGCAAGCCACAGACTTTTGAGCTTTATCTAAACACCCACATGCAAGGTGTGACAAACACAGCTCATGCACAGTTTCACCTGGCTTTGCAGCTTTGTGCTCTGAAGAGATTTGTATTTCACCATCCTCTCTCTCCCAAATACACACACTTCTGCTCCCCAGGAAGACTTGAGTCACATGTGACTTTGAAAGGCCAAGTGCCATAAAACAGCAGCCTCATCTGCTCACTCTCTGGTGTTCCTGGTGTTTTCAGATAGGCTTCCTTGGAGTTCAGCTCAGATGCAAACCCTAATGAGAACTTTGATTGGCCCTTTGGCCCTGTAGATGTGACAGTAATCTGTTCACAACTTAGGATACAAGATACTTCCTGATATTGGGATGATGCAAGCTTATTCCTGGGTATAAAGCAGAGAGCGTTTTAGTTACAAGAATCCTGTTGAAGGCTAGCCCTTGCACCAAACAGGGTTATCACGTGTCAGAGCTAGGGCACAGGGAAAGGGGTGCATGATGCCTGATTGTTCCTCTGTTTCTTCTGCGCCCAGTTCATACTGAGAGACATATCTTAATAATCTCTAAAATCATCATCTGCCAAGGGAGAAAACTGCCTCTTTCCTCACCAGTTCCAGTACAAGGACTCAGCAGTGAACCCTTCAACCTACCAAGAACAGGCACCATTATCAGAACTGTTATGCAGTGTTTTCCAGTGGAATCTCAAGTGCCTCTGCAATACCCAACAGAGACATTAAATTAAACCCACACTAATTCAGCTGTATCAGACAGGACAAACTTTAAGAGTTGTTTTAATTAAAAACTTTTCCCCAACACATGTACTTAAGGACATAGATGGTTCTCTTGTAACTTGAAGTAGCTGATGCAAGATGTCTGTTTCTAAAAGAGATGTCCTGACACACAATACTGAATTCTGAGGTGAAAATTACTTGCTGAAATTTCATTAATTCCATAGAAATATTTGGATAGGCAGTAGTTTCCCAGGGGAAGTATCCAGGTATTGTTTTAATAAAATCCCCAACCCCTCTTCCCAGATCCAACTAGTTTGTTCTGTGCTGGTTTCAAATGGTGAAAGGACAACCGAGTAGCTCGGGTGCTTTCTGGATTATGAGACATAAGAGGAGACCCAAGTCAGTTCATTCTGTGGCTCAAGGCACTCCATGAGGAAGAACAACCAGCTCAACTCTCCCCCAGCCACCCAACCAGCCAAAGACGGAGCCACACTACACTCATAACTGAGGAACATCCACCCAGCTCACAGCCCAAGGGAGCAGGAGTGAGTAGGGAATGACAGGACAAAGCCCCATAACCTGGGAAGGGTACAGTGTCCAGCACAAGATTCCACATGGACTCAGACAGGGAGAAGCAGGCACAGAGCAGGGCTGGGAACAGCTCTGGCCAGAGAAGAAGACAGGGAGATAATAAGGTGCCTGAGAAAGGAGCAGGGTTGCATAGGCTCTCCTCGAAGAGGGGAAAGCCCACCACTTCTAGGAGGAAGTATCAGAAATCTATCATAGTGGCAAAAAAGGGCCAACAGGTACACTTACAAATCCGTAGTGGGCAGGGTAAAGGCTGATGTATGTTTCCATTGAACAACAAGCCATATACTGAAGGGGTTACCTGGTGTGGCTGCTTGATATCCACCTCTCTCTCACAGCTAGAAACGTGCCAGCCTTCAGCTGAGACCAATTCCTCTGAGACTGAGATATTAATTTCAAGCTCTCCTGACTGCACATCCCCTTCCCTTGGGGGTCAAAGATGACTTTCTAAACAAGACACAACATCCCTCCAACCTTCTTCCTGCACACAGGACAGTTACTGCAGCTGCCCAGAGTAGGCAACTGGGATCATCCCAGTCACCCAGGTCTGTCTGATTGTCAAAGCTCCCTCCACTCTTTGGCATGCCAGAGAGGCTGAAGAAGTAAAGCTTAAAGTAGAACCCTGTAAGTCTCCCCAGGATACTGTTAGTAAGAGGATAGTTAGCATTTCCAAGGCATTCTTGGGAAATCCAAAATAATTAATACATTTTGCAGTAGTAGAAAAAGAAATCCAAGTCTGGTGAACGAGCTGGAGAAAAACAGTGGGTGAAAGTTGTGCAGATGAGCCACACAATAAGTGAACCCACTATAAAACAGAGGCTCCTTGGAGAAAGAGGCTGTGACTGTGCCTTTTTTATCAAGTATAAGAGAGGACAGTCTGGCACAGAACATTTTAGCATGGCAAGGGAAGAGGGACTAGTCCAACGAGAAAAATGAGGAGCCTCTGGTGAGCTGGGATCTCTCTTTCCCTAGTGGCATTCAGTCAAGTCTGATTTTTCAAGACAGCAGAAAGGGAACACTCACAGACACTCACAGGAAGCCAGTCAAGGAGCAAAGACCTTTCATCATCTGTTCCTCAGTCCCCCCAGCTCCACCCCAGAAGACATTTTCCAGACTTTCCAGTCAGCCCTGAGATGTTGACTGATGCACCAGCTTCATCAGCTCTCTGGCATGATCTGGCTGCATTCCCTCCCACCTTCAATGAGATAAGAGTCAGGAATGTTGTTCACACAATGGGTGTTACTATTCAAATCTAGAAACCAAAGCAAACATCAGGCATTTGCTGCAGGTCCCAAGTCACATATGATTTACATATGGAAGCACAGCCATTTTTCCCGGTGAAACACCAGCTCTGAAAAGACCTCTTTTCTAGGTCTTTCTGTAGACAAATGAAGGAGGGCTTCATCAGGAAGGAGTCAGAGAAGGGAACACTTGGCAGGGAGTTGCACTAACTCAGGTAATTTGAATGCTTCTGATTATCAGAGATGATTCACTTCTGTTCACTTTACACTAAGTGTTGAGAAAGACATTGCATTTATCTGCATTGACTCACTGTTTCACAACAGGAGCTGAAGGTATTGTTACTGCTATGACAATGGGAAGGTTTGGACATCCAAACCCTGACACCAGCCATGGAAAGACTGCAAAGGGTTTTAGTAAATTCAGACAAATTGGAAAATTTGATAAAGAACTCAACTCCCTCCTTCTCTATCATAGAGTTGCTGTGAGGATGCTGAGAATAAAAATGCAAACTGTCTGAGACAGCTGTCTGTCAAGGCATCAAGAGGATACATGTGTCTGGGAAGATTGCTCTGATTTTTATCACCGCAAGATGAGTTTTGCGATTATAGACTCAGACTTACAAGGAACACACTGTTTCATTACTGTGTGGAGTTGCTTTCAGTGAGGTTACGGACAATCTCAATCTTATACATCCTTGTTAAATGGAACACCTGGAACTAAAACCACAAAAAGTCAAACTTATGGTGCGAACCATTTATATAAGCAAAGAATTCATAAAATTTGAGAGAGGGACATAGAATTTAATGGCTGAATTAAGGATAGCACTTAAGAAAAGTTACATGAAGGAAACAACACAGTTCTGTGTATGTTTGTTATGGTGTTTCTTATCAAGTACAATTAACATGCCCTGGTATAATGGTTCTTACTGCTCAGCCTGCACTGGTATTTACTGTCACTACTGTCAGAACTGCTCAACACCCAGAGAGGAGATGAGGTTTCTAAAGCATTGGCTTCCATTCAAGCATCTAAATTGATAGCCATGTTCAGAGGAAATCTGACTGCATTGGACACTATCTGAAAGGACTCCTGAGCTAAAATAAGTGTTTCTTTGCCAAAGGAGGCACACTTAAAAAAAATGAAAAAGGAATGGAATGGGAGGAAGAGATACAACTGTACTCAATGATGTGTTATTCCTCAGACTCCTTTTAAGTCCTTGTCTTCCTTCCCCCTCAGCAATACACAGTGTCTTCTTGGTAAGGGAGAACATTCCTTCTCCAAGGCCCTATATCACAAGGTGAAAAGCCTGCAATTATTAGGTAATAGTTGTAAAGTGGTAGCACCTAAGCAAATGCAGCTTGTGTAAGACTCCGTACATACAGATATGCACCAGAAACATATCTGGGAAATCTGGTATGGGTCCCAGTGGACAGAGGGCAGAAAGAGAACAGACACATACAGAGAAGAGGACAACTTGACTAAGGTCACTGAAGCCATCAGCAGTGGAGCTGTGAAGAGATGGTAGCACTGCAAGCCCCTAAATAGCACCCTACTTCTCCAGAGCAATGTCCAGCACAGCTCACATTTTGTTGTGGGCAAATGACATTGCCCTAAATTAAATGATAGTGGGGGCCAAAGCATTGTCCTATAACTGGGTATCTGTGCATGGTTGCCAAACAGGAGGTATGAGATATGCATCGGATTCTGATGAATGAGACACAAAAAGATACAAGCACAGTCATATGTGTATTGTTGTATAGAGATGAACTCTGTAATTAGCATCTCTGGGGCAGTATCTCAAAGAGAAAACAAGAAAGGAAATTGCAATGTGTCTATTTATTTCTATAGCTACTGTATGACTGAGAGCAATTCAGCAACCTCTGCTATTTGTAGGAGGGTTTCCCAACAAAGCATACCAAAGGCAGAGGAAAAGGGCTTGTGTGTTTTCTCAACACACAGTAACAACCCAACAGGTAGCTGCCCAGCCTGAAAGGAGAGGGTGTAAGAGAATGCTTTCCTTAGAGACAATGGGACAGAAATCATAAAGCCAGGCTCAGGGCATGGAAAGAGAACACACACAAAGGATGAAATTAGATCAGCTGATTAGAGCCTGCTGCTAAAAAAACCAAGGTTGTGGGTTCAATCACCTTATGGGCATTTCACTTAAGAGCTGGAGTTGATGGTCCTTGTGAGACCCTTTCAGCTGAGAGTACTCTGTGATTCTATGATCAGTGATATAGGAGAAAGCTGAGATTATTTTAAATATCTACTTCACCGCGGCAGAGATAGAGAGAAGTGACAGGCTAGAAGGTGCCCAGTGGCAAGCACCTGGTCTGGCAGGTATGATCATGCCCCTCCTGCTATCCATTTCCCAGGTCCCACTGGGGAACAGAGGGTACACCAGACACTGTGGCCTCTGAGTGTGCTGTTCACATTAATGACTCTTGTATTATCACACAGTCCTTAATGGAAAGGCACAATGATCCAAACTTACCAGTCTCTCAACCCTCTCGCTCAGGTCTCTAAACCTTCCTGAGGACTGTCTGGAAAATTCATTATTGTACCGGATGTTGGTGATTTTTACATTGGCACTGTAATAGAACAGCTTCTGATCTGTAAGGGAAAGAAGAGGAACAGGCAATACTCAAAGTACCAAGATGGATGAGCTTTAGAGAAACACCTGGTGCTGATTGATATCCTATCCTGACATTAGGGAGTGGATGAGCCTTCACCTGTATCCAACCCATTCAAACACAGCTTCCAAAAGCTAGTAGCAAGCACTTGGTTTAGTTAGGTGATCTAATCCAAGTTTTCCCAGCAGTTACATTTCTGGCCAACCAACAGCACTTGGGGCTCACACAGAATCACAAACTGCACCTTGCTGCTTAATTACCTTCCTTCCTGGCCTGTCCACTCAACACGAAGCACTGGCAGAAGGCTGCTAGTGGTCAGGGAAAGGGAACACAGAAACACCCCAGAGAAACATGCAGAAAGCTCTCTTTGCCACTTGTAAGGGACACCAGACACTTGCATGTTGACTTCATCCCAGAAGTAGATCATGAGAAAAATGTGAAACGAGTGAAAGTAAATGAAAACCAACAGAAACCACAGCCCTAAATCACCCTGCACAGCACGAAATATTCCTAGGAGATCTGCAAACATGCTAAATGAAGAAGGAAAGAGAGCTCTAGAGAGGCCAGTGTTTTTTTCCCCAGATGAGCTTTAGACAGACTGGTGAAAACTCCCAGCATCATCTGACACAACAGGCACAGAGGAAATTGACTAAGTGCAGGAATAGTGACACATTACGCAAAACTTACCATATGCCAGAAAATAAACCAGGAGAGCAATAGCGATAGCTGCTGCCGCTGCTGTTCCAATAACGATTACAGCAATTTTCCAGGGCTCAAGATGTCTTATTTTGATGGTTGACTGATGAATTCTAGGCAAAAATAAGAACAAAGGGAGATTATTAGGAGATCCTTTTCTGTTTAAGGCCCCCATCTCCCCCCACCAAAAAAAATTAAGCTCAAGTTTTCTCCCTCAACACTAGTTGATTCTTCCCAGCAATATTAATTGACTTCTCGTCCGAAAGCCTTGAAAATGAAACCACGACACAAGACAATTTTGAAATAGGTGTTGGGATGTGCTAGAAGTCAAAGAACACAGACAGGTTTGATGGTTTTATGTATTATTAGGGCCAAAACAAATAGGAGTCCCACTAAGATTGTTATGTGACTCCTGACTAGAAATTTGCAAGAATAAAAGCTATTTTTCATCTTTTCACACAGCAATGTATACAGCTTTCTATTGGCTAAGCAAATCAGTTATCAGACACACTGGCACCTTTGTTCCCAAAACTGCTTTGTGCAGTAAAATTGGTAAAAAACACCCCATGCTTTGTCTAATACATATCTATACATTATTCCAGTTGCTCAGTCCATTTCAGCCTTCAAAACAGAGCTGAACAAAAAAGAGAAGGAGATTTCAGAGGGCCAGCCTGTGCTTCCTGTCTTACTCAGACTGCATCTAAACACAAAGGTGAGTAGTGCTTTAAGCAGTATTTGCTGAAGTGATAGAATGAGATAGAATGACAGGGAAGGGTAAGGACATGTCAGTAGGAACATCGCCAGATGCTTCTTTCTGCTGTGCTCTTAATTACATGGGTACTAATCCAAATTAACTCATGGAAAGACAATGGACAATCAGTATTATTAAAAAAACCCTCCCTGAAAAACAAGTTGGTTACAGCAAATTCTGTCTTTGTCTATAAACTCAAAGACTCCTTAAGAACCTTAAAGCCATTTTTCTATTACATTATCAGCCATAACACAACACAGAACAAGAAGCCACTATTTTTGGTAAAGAGTCTTTCGTTCTGTTTCAGATACCTCACTCATGCAGACATGCACACCTGCAGGTTGAGGTACAGCCTGCCTCAGAAAAGCAGGCTGCAGGGATCCTCTCCTGAGGGTGTGAGCCACCTCAGTGAGCTCCAACATACAAAGTACACACAGCTCACTCCCAGACCACACACCTCACGAGCCAGAAGTTTAAGTACATTAAAATAAGTTGAAATAATTGTAAGTGACCCCTGCAGCAGTGTGCAGGAAAGGGACAGCAAGCAATGGTCCATGGCTCATAAATACCAAAGCAGATCCTGGTATTTCATTCTAATTCTATCGTGATGCCTTACAATTACAATCTTATTACTTTGGCTTGGAAAACAACTGACTCAGGCCAAATATCATGATATGTGATTGAATGAAAATGGGAGTAATAATTTGTCACTTGGATCTGTTCTGACTTGTTCTGCACGTCCTATTCAGTGTTTCCTTCCCTCTTGCTATCCTGTACAACAGCCATTAACCTCTCATCAAGTTTGCGTCAAAACCCATTTATGACTCCATAGCAAAAAAACCTCAACCAAATGCCAAACAAACAAAAAACAGCAACCAATCAACCAACAAACCAAACAGACCCCCAAAAAACAAAGACTGAAATCAAATAGGCCTGTTAGCAGCTCCAAGATGAGCACCTCCAGAATAGTTTCTGAGACTATTGATGGACATTGCCTTAAAACTTCAACTGGAGAAATGAAAAATATGGAAGTATAGAGAGTCAGGACTCCACTTCACTAACAAGAATATTTCAAAGTTGTAGCTTTTCGGTGAAACCATAAAGTCAGTGGTGAGTTCAATGTGTATTTGTTGGTTTATAGTATGTTGGGGGTTATTTCCCTCACTCCAAGTAATAGTCTTTTCTGTGGCTTACATGCTTTGCAAATGTGTTGATTATGATTGAAATGAGACTGAGTTATACAAAAAGCCAACAAAACAAACACAAAAATGCATTTAACTTAAAACAACCTACTCTTGTATTCTTGTAGATACTGTCATTTAAAAAGCAGTTATCTTGATTATGCTGCACAGAAGGAAAACACTAGGAAGGTTTTTCAGCTGTAATGATCCTGGCATAACCTCAAACCAAAATGTTGGGTTGGAGAAGCCCATTTGAAAGCCTCAATGCCACCTCTGCACCACAATAGGTGAGCCTGAAGAAATTACTGCCTATCATATCAGTGAAACAGCAGTTTCAGACCAGAAGTAACGTGGCTGGAACACAGTTAAATAGAGTACTATAAATTTGAAACCTTTTCAGCATTCTCTTGTATATAGTGTAAAAATTTTTTGTAACACTTATTCTTTATGTCTTCTATTTCAAGTTCCATGTTCCATCATTAATAAACAGAAGCCCCAGTCCACAACAGTTTCTCACACCTGTAATTCTACTCACATACATGAGTTTCACCTAATTCATGAAACCCATTTGAGAACATCATTTCAGAGATGCAGAGGGATCTTAGTACCAGTTTCTAAACTCAATTTCCTCAAACAAGAAGCTGTTTGACAAATTCATCTTAGAAAGTCACTTAAATTTCTAATGGGGGAGGAGGTGCTGTTTGGGACTTGGATGTCTTTTTTCTTAATTTATCTCTATCTTTCCCCCTTCCTTATATACATAAACAAGAAACAGCTGTTAAATTTTATCCTCCACTTATAATTTCTTTTAAAAATTAAAATTTATTTTAAAAACAAAAGGTATTTTTGAGCAAAATATCCTTGGTTAGGCTGCACCATCTGGATAAACATCTTGAATAGATATGCTGCAGACTAAGAGGATTTTTAATCCAGGTTTTCAAAGATATCTGTGAGACAAACCCACAAAGATTACTGAACTGATTTTTTATATTCCCATTTACTTTGAACTTTATTACTGCTTTGCTGTACCTTCTAAGGTTCATTCCTCAAAAATGAATTATTTTACCTGACATATCCCACTGTATAAACTTGACCAGTACTTACAAGGATTCAGTACACACAAGAGAAAGAATTGTGCCAGAACTGAAACAATTGTGATCCATGTGATGACTTGTCAGGGCTGGAACACTCTCAGGAGAGCTGATAAAAGTTCAGCTCTCTCTCTCTCTCAAACCAAGAGTCAAACAGTCTTTTCTTACTCCATGGGAGCTAGGTGATCAAAGTGAGGGAACAGGGACTGAAGCCTAGAAATTCATGCTGAGATTAAAAACACTCCAGCTGGGAAAGTCACTGAAGTCCTCCAGAGCAGAAGGGAAAATTTTATGCCTGAACAAAGTACCTGAAGATGAAAGCTCCCCACCAAACTCAGAGGGCTTTCTGACAAGGTCTCTTCCGCCTGCAGCTTAAGTGGCCTTTCCTTCCCTCTTTCCGAGGAAACCATGCCTGTGCAGTAACCTTAAAAACACTGCAAACAAGGGCTGGATTTCATCTCTTGACAGAAGACTGACAAGTCTCAGATTATAATTTTTCCTCTTAGGAAGAGGAGTGAAATACTTGCTGGCAAAGAGAAACAACAAAAACTGACATAGAATTGTTTACACTGACATAACAATTTTACTTCTTTGCCCTCTCTTGGCTTCCTAGCAATTCCCAACATTGTCTCAGCTTTTTCAACTAACATTCAGCTGACATTTTCCCAGAAATACCCACTGAGACCTTTCCTGAACAGTGATAGGTGATTTGGAGCCTTGCATTCCATACTTGGGTTCCTTCACATCATACACAAAGAAACCTTTCAGGAAACTTTTACTCAACTTTTACTCACACCAGTGAATACAGAGCCAGAGGGATCCCTCTCGTTATGCATTTTAGAAGGCAGGAGAAGGGCACAGTTAATTATGTCTGACTTTTAGTCAGAGAAGAACATGAAGAGAAAAATTTTACTCTCAAAGGAAAATTAAAAATATTGCCTAATATCTTAACTTGAGGTTTTAAGAGTGTTTAATAAACAAATGAAAAACATTGCATTAAATAAATCATAAATGCACTTGCCTCACTGCAGCCAGGAACTCTTAGTTTATAGAAAAAATTAGTGTCTTTTGCCTACAGAAATTTAGATTCACTTCTTGCGGAGAAGCAGAATTAAAACTGCCATCTATGAGTCAAACTCTATTTCAGAGGAAAAGCCTGAAAGGTTTTTCTCACCAGGTCTGGAAGCACACTTGGACACCAGTGGAAGACCTCCATTACCAGCAGTGAGCTTTGTAACAGAGGCAGTGTCCAGCTAAGTCAGTGTGCACCAGGAAAGAGAGCACAGGCTCTGCTTTGGCACGCACCCACTGGCAGTGGCTGCTCAAGAAAGGTGCTGACAGGACAGACTGCTGAAAAGCCAAACCCAAAACAGTCACCTGGAGATGATCTCTTGTGGGCTATTACATGTCCTTTGCCTTTAGTCTTTCCTATAAGAGAGGCATGCTTAGAATGACGACACTTCTCCACTGTTTTAGGATACATATAGTACCTATCTCTTAAGGTGCTTTGAGAAAAAAAAATCACTATAGCAATGGTTCTAATATTACATTATGATGTAATGTAATATAAAAAATACAGAAATGATAGGAGAGTGATGTGCTTCAATTTATTTACTGAAATAAATCTCTTTACTGGTACATGGAAACCATACTTATCTGCAGGAGGAGTTCTGCAAGCCTGATATAGCTCTTCTGCTTGTGTGCATCTGTGACAACTTATGTCAACTCAGAATTTGACCCACAGTATCCATCTTCTTCTGCAATTTAAAAACTTCTATTTCTGGATAATAATACATATTTCGTAATAATACTTTATACTTTATGTCCTGGTTTTGACTGGGATACAAGTAATTTTCTTCCTAGTAGCTGGTAAAGAGCAGTGTTTTAGGCTTTGTGTGTGAATAATGTGAGTAACACAGTGATGATTTAATTGTGGTTCAGTAGTGCTCACTGTCAGTCGAGGACTTTTCAGTTTCCCACACTGGCAGTGAGTAAATGTGAAAAGACCGAGATGGAGCATGGCCAGGACAGGTGACCTGAACTGGCCACGGGCCATAAAAATTCCATATTACAGAGCTTCATGCTCACTATGTAAATGGGGAGAAACTTGGCTGGAAGGGGCCATTCCTTGCTGTAGCATGGGCTGGGCATTGGTCAGTGGGTGAGCAATTGTATTGTGCAGCAATTGTCTTGCTTGGGATTTTTATTTTTTGCTGCCTCTCTATTATTATTGTTGTTATCATTGATATTATTATTAATGTTAATAATGATAATAATAAAAATTTCAATTATTAGACTTCTCTTATCTCAATTGGGTTTTACCCAATCTCTATTGGGTTTTACCATTTTTTTTCCCTAAATATCCTCCCCATCCCACTGATGTGTGGGGGGTGTGAGTGGCTGCATGGCATTTAGCTGCTGTTTGAGGTTAAACCACAATATTTAATAAACTGTTGCTAGGCTGGGTAGATAAACAGTGAAATGCTGTAATCTAGCAATGTATTTTCACTGAATAGAGATGGACAAATTTCTTCAAGGGAAAAATGCTGCTGAAATTAGAGAAACCTCTCTAGACAGTTGGTTCAGCAGATACTGAAAGCCCAGGCAACTCTCTGGTGGCAGAGAAATCAGATAATTCCCATGTTCAATTCTAAATAAAATCTGTCCCTTTGTTTTCACCAAATCTGTCCACTACAGGACTACACAAAGCTTTCAGATTCTCTCGTATCAGAACATGTCAAATTAAGCCATCCCAAGCTTGGCTTTGTTCAGAAGGAGTATGTAATAAAAAAAAAAAAAAATCATGGAAGGAGTATGTGGTGGAAGCAGAATGCCTCTATTTGCGAAGCTTCTGCTGACCCAAAATGCCAAATCATAAAACTGTGTGGAGAAAAAACAAGAAAGGGAAACACTTCTGAAACACCCTCTAAAAGGAACAGCAGAGGCCAGAAAAGCTGCTGGGATTACACTGGGGCTTGCTCAGGCAATGAAGATTACAAGATTTTAAGGCTCCAGGAGGAGGTCTTGTCTCATTCTAGATTTCCTGTCTAAAACAGCGAGAAACTGAGGGAAATCAGCAAGGAAACATCAATGGTTCCAATTGCATGAGTCCAATCAGGTGTGGTGTGTACCAAAGCAAAAGTATTTCACTAGAGTTTCCTGAATTCAGGATCTGCTCTGGGGCAAATTAAGCAGAATATGTTTCCCTTCAGCACCATACAGGAACCACATCTGCCTGCTGCAATAATCAAGGTAAACTCCCACTAATGCCAGTGGCACATGAGTGTCCTTGCACCAGGGCTGGTATCTATTTCCTGCTACACCTCGGCAGTCTATAATTTGCATTCATTTTGCCCACCTACTGCATGACAAATTGGTGCAAGTGGCACTGCATTTCCACCTGCATATTCACTTTTAGACTGCCATAGACAACACCAGGTGCTTTGTACCTCACCCTGCCAGGGCATGAGATCTTCACAAGGAAGCTGCAGATAGGACACACTGCACCTGCTTCCCAGAGTGCAGGACACAGCAAACAGAGGGACAAGACCAGCAAGGCTGTCTACTCCACCCAGTTTTCCTCAGCAAGTTTGCTTCCTGAAGGATTTTACAGAGCACACGTTCCAACTTATCTTGAAATGCTTTGAAAAGAGGCATCTTAGAACTGGATAAAGATAACAGTGGAACTCCATAAGGGACTAAGGCGGAGAAGGATGAGCAAAACCAGCAAAGCTTACAGCTCCACACTCAGATCCACATCCCTGCCCAGCAAAGAACTCTGGACATCTAACAGGCTGCACAGGGGCTTTGATTAGGACTAGGCAGTTACCATCCCTTCCCAAACACATAAACATTGAACTATCCAACAAAGATTTCCCCTTATGTACTTTGGACTTTATATAATTCAAACAACCATTTAAACAATTAAATCCTTTCCTAAATAGGAAGCAACCAAACTGTACTCAGAGGTTAACGACCCTCTAGCACACTGTCATTAGAATTACTTACGCCACTGTTGATATCACAAGGACATGGCTAACTAGACAAAACTAACATCTAACTAGAAAAAAAAAGGCTTTTCAATTTTGTTAGGTAGAGAAATCTCTTTTAGTTTCCCCTGTTTACGTAATAAACACAAATTTACAATTACAACTGATGGGGATTTCTTCTTTACCTGACAGTTAGAATAGCATATCTTTTAAGTTATGGGTATTAAACAGGACAGAAAATCTTTGGGTATAGAGCAGGGTACTACTTAGCAGCACAGAACACAAAGATGAACTTCATTCTCTCCTGGCAAGTCAGGACTGTTGACCAAAATTATTTTGTTTCCACAAAATGAGAATAATGCCTCAGTGAGCACTAAGAATAAGTTTTGTCCATCCAGAAACAATGTTTCTATTTCAGCATAGCCTGAAATTATTTCACAACCCCAATTTTTTAAAATACTGAGTATGGAAAAAATAAGTAGTATCTTGCGATCAACCACAGCCATTTGCCCAAAGCAACACAGAGAGAAGTTTAATGTTGTAATCTTTAACAATCACACACAAAAATTCAGCTATCCAGCCAAATCATTAGGATGTTTAAAGATAATTCAGTTTCTTCAGAATATTGTTCCTGAGGTCATACTTTTAAGCTTCATCAATTGCTGAGACAACAATAAAAAAACAAACTCATGGGGGACTGAGCATCCTTCTCTTGCCACATTAATCCAGAATCCAGTGAGTTAAAAAGAAATTACTAATTCCAAGAGATTTCCTGTACATCTAGAACCCAATCTCTTTTCTGACCCAAGAGAATGCACCTGGAAAACTTATTTTTGTAAAAATACTCTGAACTTTCCAGTGCTGTCTGAAATATTGTTATGGTAATAAAAAACCAAGAATATCCAGCATCTCTGACTGCATGAAATACTTGATGAAAACCACCCACTCATTACTCCCTAGAAATCATAGCTTCTTCATTAAAATACAAGGGTTAGAACCAGAATGATGAACACCTATAGTGTTCCCCTTATGTAGTCATGCTGACATCACTTCTTAACCAGGATTTTTTGCAGGATTTGAGGGAAATAATATTGCAACTCCACCTGACCAAAACCCATATTTTTCAAAAATCATGTCACTAGCATGTGATTGTGACACAAAAGAGTTTCTTGGTTTCTGCACTGCTGCAATAAAAGCCTGCTGCAGGCAGAATAAGACAATCAGAAAGAAGAAAATATGAGTGCCAACCTGACATCATCTTTCTAAGCAGACAGCAAATCATTGTGCTGCTTTCTGTGCTAGAGAAGGATTTCCTTCTGCATTTCTCACTCCAGGCACATTACTCTTCTTATCCAGACCACAACCTCCAAAAACACCCTTTCATTCTGCAATTTCCTGTTCAGCTTTCTCTGTTTCTCATGCTTTTTTCAGGCTGCACATTTCAAACAGATCCACAATGTACCCCAGGTCTAAAAGCATGAAACAGGCATAGATAGAGCATTGAGCACCAAAGGTAAGAGGAAAAACCAGATGTCTTCTCTGGATCTATGGCCTTGAAGGCATAGGTCTTTCCCGTAGACAGTACCTTTTACCACCATTACGCCTCCAAATTAAACTTGCCAGGTTAAAGCATGTCACCTACTTTTGAAGATCCCATGGTAGGTCCCGGTAGGCCTGGTAGCCTTTCTGCCCGCCAACGAAGGCTTGACTAAAGTCTGGACTGCGCAGAGAATGGTGCTGGAAAACGCAGGAGTCGCATTGACTGGTGTGACGGGGAGGGAAAGGTGTTGAATGAAGATCCTTCATTGAGGCACGGCTGGCGCAACACCCAGCACCCTGTGGGTTATTGCAAAATGAGGGAACGAACTTCAGAATAAAAACAAACAGAGGTAAGCATGGAGTTGATAAGGAGACTGCAACCTTCCGATCAGCTCCGCATCAAAGAGCTCCCCAGGCAGAGATGGAGTGAGCAGATAAACCGGCCCAAGCAAGAAGACTCGTTCTTCACTACAGCGAAACAGGAAGTGCGTGAGGTTTCCCTTTTCCAGCACTCCCTTTCTGTCCAGCTTTTGTCCCGACAGCAGGCCTTGTCCTGAGTGGCTGCACCTCTTACCACACGCTCAGTGTAAAACCCACAGTGGAGAGGCACCACACTGTCCACAATGCTAGGTCACTTGTCTTCTGAGAGCCAACACAAAAACAAATATGGACACAAATGGCTTGGTCAGCCAAGCCTGATCTACCTTGGTGCTCACTCATCCAGAGCTGTCCTGGACTCCCTTGGCATCAGGGACAAGACAACTATAAGTATCCAGCCTCCTAATTACATGTTAGTCATTTAATGGTTGGCATAACCCCGCCTGTGGAAAATGCTTACTCTGTGAAAAGGGCCACCAATCTCCTAGGAATTCCCTTCTCCAGCACAAACGTGATTCTTCAGAGCCAGCTGGAAAGGGGAAAAATGAAGATTCACTAGTGAGAAAATATGCATTTATGTAGAAAATCACAAACCAAAAAGTAAAATTACGAGAAAGCAAATCTGTTTTCTGCTGTTTGATGCACTTGCATTTGTGCCAAAAAGCTTGAAGCAATGACAAGAGGAAAATTCGAGGAAAATTTTACCTAAACATACCAAGTCATTTTCCATCTTTCCCCAAAGTTATCATTCACTGGAATTTCAAGGCAATTGTAGGAGTGACTGGCCAGATCCTTTTGAGGACAGTAGGAACAGGATTCAGATCACTGCTGAATAGCATCTGCTGTTTCCGTAACATTGATTTCTTCATTTGCTTTGATCAAATCAATTGGGTTTTTGGCTTCTCCGAGCCCCATGTGGAAAGGGCATTGCCACAATAGCCTACCTTACCTGAGGCTTTACTGACTGACTGAATACACAAGTACCTGTCCAGTACTAATATCCTCCCTGGGCTGTACCTTCCATTCCTCACCACTCACCTGTTGTTTTTCTTTTTCAAAACTAGTAAAACTCAAAAAAGATTGTGCACAAAGGATTCTCTGCTCCACCCAGAAACACACATATCCCCACAGGAACTCAAACACTTGTTGCAGTGGAGATTGATGGAGATTGACTACAAACCAATTCAATGCAGGAGTCAAAATATCTAGAAAATATCTTAGAAGTCCTTGTTGGAGCTTTTTTCCTCTTCTTTTCCCATTTTTGTTGGGGTTTTTGTTGGTGGTGGTGGTGTTTTTTTGTGTTTTGTTTCTTTGGGTTTTCTTTTTGTTGTTGTTGGTGGTGGTTTTTTGTTTGTTTGTTTGTTTGTTTTTTCTTTTTTTTTCTTTTTTATGCTGGGAAAAAGTGGCCATTGAAGTGCTTACCCTGTGAGATGTGGAGAATTCTGCCTGATGTGTGCAGAAGTTCAGTGGCAAACTCTGACCACCTGGATCAGGTGAAAAACGTATCACAGGAGAAGCAGGTTTTAGCAAACAGCTAGATTTTGAGACATCATTTACCTGAAATCTTGAGTCCCGAAACAAGAATGAAAAACATTCCTTAGAATTACAAAGGTTCCCAGGAAGAAGTGCCAGAGGAAAGGAATTGGACAACAGATGAATGAAATTCTGGTAATTTTCAGATCACACTAAGACAACTATTCCTATTGTTACTCCAGAGTACGAATAACAAAGATATTCCTAAAAATTATTCTATTTCCTTACAATCAAGAATATTTTGCAACCTGCCTAATAAAACCTTAGGGAGGTTGCCTTTGTTCGCAAATTAATTAAACATTAAAATGAACTGTCCTGCAAAACAGTGTGAAATAAGGAAATACACTTCCTTCTTTCAGATGATGCAAAATCAATTTACACATACCTGTGCCCCAGAAACAATGGTACAGACAGACCAAGAAAAGACAATAATTAACAAATAAATTTCCTCACAATAAATTATCAAGTTGCAAAGTGCTTGGTATTAGGGTGTCATTCAGTAAGCTAGGCAATTAGGAACTTTTTTTGGTTAATACTAGGGAAGCAGTACGGAAGCTAGCTGTCAAAGCGTGGGGTGGAAATCCAAGAATGTGGGTGCACAGGATTTTGTGAATGAAAGTGTAAAAAGATGTAATGACCATTCTCTCCGTTTAACCCTGCAAAGTCAGCCCAGCCGGTTGGACAGACTGCTTGCCTAAGAATGGTAATAACAGACTACCTGGGTTTGTGTTTGCATACTCACACAGGCTCACGGGCTCTAGAGACAAAGAACACCTTTAGAGAAGACCACTGGCCAGTCCTGTAGCAATAACATCTTCGGAATTTACAAGCAAAGATGTTTT
This sequence comes from Cisticola juncidis, assembly GCA_013400215.1. Taxonomy (NCBI): domain Eukaryota; kingdom Metazoa; phylum Chordata; class Aves; order Passeriformes; family Cisticolidae; genus Cisticola; species Cisticola juncidis. Next base: position 1,126,755 of record VXBR01002239.1, on the reverse strand, counting down.
GCATAACTGTCTACCAGTTGCTCAAGCCAGGCCATGAATTTCAGACCTAAGACAGCAATCAACCATTACTTGTAAACTGAGAAGTGAGTGTTCCTATCAGTGATGTTTAACAGAACTGACAGAAACTCTGTTAAACAGCCTGAATGTTAAACAACCTGAATTAATTAAAGCTGTTCTGAGCAGGGGGTTTGACAAGGTGACCTCTGTACATCCCTCACAATCTAAATTATTCTGTGATTCTCTGTGACCATCTGACAAGGCCAAATTGGTACACTGAAAGGAAATCCTTCCCTTGGACAAGTCCACTCTTTTTTCCATCAGTACACCTGGACAGCTCAATTATGGCTTCAGGCCTCCCCCTCCTGAAAAACACAGAAACATCTTCAAAATCAGCAGAAGCTCTAAATGAGCTTCATTTCATTAGAGTTTTTAACTTCAGCTGTGGACATGCTACAAACTTAACTCTTTAGACCGAAAAAGGTCACCGGTTTATTATGCCATGCTTTCCTATGCTGCATTAAATGCCAGCCATGGCTTTTAATAACTGGTGGCAGTTAAGAACTGACAAGTAAAAAACAAAAGCAGAAAATCCATTAAAAATAGAATTATTCTCCAGAGCCAATGTGAGGGCTGGGAGAGAAGCCAAGGCTTTTATCTTGAGCCTTGAAAAGTCACTTGGGGCAAGATTTTATTACATGCCCATGTGGCTTTGAGATACTGAATGTGTGGAGATTTTCAGATGCTACAGCAATGGCCTCAAGCTCTGAAGTATGCTAGATCCTGCCCTGGCTGGTTTCCAGACAGTCCCTCTTTCCAAGCCCTCGTAACAGAAACTGCTACACCCGTCTGAGTTGCAGCCAGGGAGGCCAGCCCAGAATACCAGCAACGCCCTTCAACAACAGAAGTCCCCCCGTGCCAGAGTCATTAAAACAGAATTCCTAGCCCATCGCCCTGTTTGAGGCAAAAAGGTGGCACGTGTGTGCCTGTGCTCTGCAGCTGCTCACACAGAGCTGCTGCTTGGTGCAGTGAAACAGGCCATCCTACCTTTTCTTCTGTCAGGCTAACAAGCCTCTCTCTACATCCAGTGCATGAATCTTCCTCTCCTTGTTAAGGTACACAGCATCTCCAAAGAGACAGGAGATCTTCACATAACTTAGACTAGGCCTACAAAGAAACAGAGCACTTTAAAATACAAATAAATCTTTTACAGACACAACTCCAATTGAACAAAGAAAGAGCAGCATTGTTTCACACATCTGAAGTGCTAGAGGGACTTACTGGGAGCACTTAGACAGAGCTCTGTGGATTGCAGAACATGCAAAACAAGGCTTTTCCTACATCTCTACATCTCCAGAAAATAAGTAACTTGGATTTGATCTCATATTATTTGTTAGCACCTAAGTTGCTGTTTGGTAGAAGCCAAACAGAGTCTGAGATGCTTTCTGTCACAGATATTACCTGCTCCAGTTTACTCTGCAGCAGCATGCAAGATCCTACATGGCATTCTTGTCAATGGTCACCTGATTTATCATAAACTACATTAGCCATCAAGGCTTCATAGACTAAATTTGACGTAATGAAAATCATGTCCAAGACCTCCATCCTGCAGCTGTTTTGACTCTACCTGTATTTTCAGCCACAGTTCAGGAGATAAGTCACTCTGATAGAAACATGCAGAGTACCAAATAGGGTCCCACTTGGTTAGCTGCCTCCCTGTGAGACCTTCTGTCTGAGCTCTCTCTCAGGTAACTTCTTTCTACTTGGGTGGCACAGAATGGATAGTTTTCCCTTCTGTGTCCTGCTGTTTCCCTTGATTATTCAAAGGCAACAGTGGCAGGCAAGTTTGGGACAAAAGCATTGTTATAGCACGTAAGGGTCAAGCATGAAAAGGATCTGGTGTACCTGGTGTCAGTCTTCTTTAGGCTGGCTGTAGAGCACTTGGCTATCAGACACAGCTGAGGGGGCAGTCAACTCACTGAGGCTGTACCCACCCTTCAGCCACGGTCATGTGTCTTTCCCTGAAATTGCTAAGGCACTTGGAGGGAACAGAATCACAGCAGCTGAGGCAGAAAGAGAACTTTAGAGATCATCTAGCCCAAAATGTCTGCTCAGTAAAAGCATAGGTGGATGAGAGTGCTCAGGATCATGTTCAATTGTGTTTTGAGTATTTCATATAACTTCTCCTGACAATCTAGTTCAAAGTTCAAGCACTCACACCGTAAATAAGTTTTTTCTTCCATTTTTATCATGCTCTAGCATAGGAGACATTACTTCCTAGCGCAGTCCCTCCATCTCATCTGTCCACTGTAGGAGAAATATTGCCATCAACAGCCCCCTTTGGTATGCAGGTCACTTGCTGGCCTGGAGAACAGTGCCAGACTGTCTGAGTCACAGCTCCAAAGGCTGCAACAGATGATCCCAAGAGCCAGCTGAAGGTCAGAGATGTGTGACAATTGCTGTTTGTTTGTACTGATCTGCAAAGAACAGTTTGTGGTTAAAACAGGCTCTGGATGCCAGGCTGGTGGCATGTCCTTCCTCAAGTGAGGGACAGCCCAGTGGCACAACTGGAAGGTGGAAAGCACAGGCACAGAAGGGACAAATATCACATAGCAAGCACAGCTCTGGTTTCTGCAGGGAGGAAAGAATTCAGTAGCTAATCAAGTGAACTGAAGATATGCTATGTATTTCTCAGACTTATGCATGCTTATATAAAAGAAAGAGTTGCATTTTTTAAGTGACAAGTTCCTCAAAGCTTTTTCTCTTTCTGAATTGAAACAATTTTTGGCACCTGACAAAAAGCCACAAACAATGAATGGCAAACAAAATATTCTTGAAAGAAAGCATGATTTAAGAAAGGGTTCAGTTAGAAATAAAACTAAAGATAAACCAGAGTAACTGCCATTTCCTCTATTTGATTCTGAACTCTTCAAATGAGTTTTGAAAAGTTTTCTTTGCAGCAGTAATATATCAGACACCCAACAAGCTGAAATACTGATGGCTTTGTTTTATAGAAGGATGCTGTCTAGCCACACATATAAAAGATCACAAAAAATTTTTTTTTTTCAGTTCTTCAGTACAAACCCTTTGACGGAAACTCCACCCACATAGTCAAATACAGCCGCACCAGCTGAGCATATCTTTGGGTCATGGCACAGTTATCAACATAACTGAATGCTCATAAATACTTTCAGTGTTGCATACACAACACAGGCTCTGTCAGAAACACAGCACAAAGCTGTTTTCTGAGCCATAAAAAATATTTATTAAAATTATGTTCTTTAAGAAGCCTGTCTCTAATACTCCCTTTCTTGCACTGGGCCCAGTAAAATATGACAAAAGGGCTACACTTCTTTGAAACAAAAGGGCCACCTACCCATCTATAACCAACATGGCGTGTCCTGTAATCCTGCAATAAAGCTATTGCACTCTCTTTTGTCTTCTTACCTAACCTCAAATTCCAAGTTCATCCTATTGGTTGTTCTGTTACTGTTCAGAATACAGTACAATTTGTACCAAGTTTCTCATTATGACAGGAAACAGACAAGAAGAAGTCTGATCAGTGTCTTCAGTCAGGAAGAATCATCAGGAATTGTCAGTATGGGAGAACAAAGCATGCCACTGCAAACCTTGCTATTTTTATCCTATCAAGTTCTCAAAATCACTGCTGCTCTGCTATCTTGTTTGCAAGAAGGCTGACAAGCACAGAAAACTGACCTGATGCCAAAAATACCTGACCACATGCCTTTCCAGTCTACTCCTCCAGAGGACAAAGCTCTGACTTTGTTGTTGCAGATGAGCAGACAAAACCTACTCAGCCGTTGCTCTCACAGCCATACCGTGCTCTTGCTGTGCATGCTCACAGCCATACCTTGCTCTCACTACTGTATTTAACATGCATAGAGGGGAGAGAGAGATGCCAAGCTTTCAGATGGGAGAAGCCTGAAACTCACACAGTGCTGCAGATGCCTGTGCTTAAAGCCTCCAGCTTTCAGCAGCTGCAGCCTCCCCAGATTTCTGCAAGCAAACTGTGTAGCATCTCTGCATCTTCAAGGCAACAGGAACACCTTGTCCTCTTCTCTGGTGAGCTGAAGCAGAGCACCACCAGCTAACAAGGGCATAAGTGTCTTGTACAGTACGATTCACCCTCTAGTGGTTGACACAGAACCTGTTTATCTGAACATAAATTTGGGTAACTGCTGGCAAGGTGGGTAAATTCTGTCCTAGTCTGCATGAAATTTTGCTCTTCTAACAGCTTTTAATAATCAAAAAAGCTAGGTGATTAAGAGTACATAAAAGCCAGCACATAAATCCATGGTATAGGATCAGTGTCATGTTCTAAAACAGAGGAGTCTCCAACTCTAAGTTGCTTGCTGTGATGCAGAAAATTAGAAAGTACATGAAACAGAAGGTAAATTTAACAGATTTTATTAAATTTACATATAAATTACATTCTTGTGTGTCATACATAATTATATAGTTAGATATATCCCATTCCACCTTGAGCGAAGATGTTAATTCCTCTAAAAACATATATGAGAGAGACTGCAGCTTGTAGCTTCACAAATAGGTGAAAATACAGCTTAAAATAAATACAGGTCTGCTAGACCACATAAACCAAACAAAAAATTTTGGCTTCAGGTTTTCTTAATTTCCCTCATGAAAAGCCAGACAAGGTTGACATCAGTGTACTTTTGCCACAAGTTAAGGCATTCAGGCCCATCAAGTCCAAACATACCAATACTCCCTTGGTCACAATTTGTACTGCTTTGCATCACCAAGAGGCCTTATTGCTTCCAGAAGAAACTGGAATGGAAATTTCCAGATACTATAAGGAGAATCTCCACAACGTAGTCCAAAATAAGGGCTTCCAAAACATACACCAAGTAGATGCCAGGCCCTCTTCATCCCCACTCCTGGCTGTACTGCACTGGCACTTGGCAAAAAGGGAGATTGGGTACTGTACGTCTACAAGTAGACCCTCAGAAGTGGCAGTTCCTTAAACAAATGACAAGTTGAGTTTTTAAGTTTTGTTTGCATTACTTGGGAGAATGAGATTTACTCAGCCCCTGAGACTGAGCTAAATGCTTAAGGCTTTCTGATACAGTACTTAAAAGAAGCAAATTAGAAAGTTCACAGATTCAAAATTAATTTTTTGGACTTATCTGTTTTGGGGAATCAGAGAGAAAGTTGGTATTTGCAACCCTAAAAATGCAAAGTGTGCAAGTTACAATGAAATCCATCAGACGGGGAAACCATTATGCCCCTTGAAAACCCATACTTGAAGTGCTTTGAGAACTGAAAATCCATAACATTTTGTAATGATATTTATGAAGAAAAGTATAAAATTTTTATTCACCATCCTGGCAAGACCATTGTTACAACCAAGAAAAAGTTTTAATATATATTTGCCATATATGAGTTTTAAGCTTCCTCTAACAAGCAATATATGTCAAAGACATGTTTGGCTGAAGAGGCTGAAATGCAATTTGTTGGGCTCAGATGTATGGAATCAGTCTGACAGTGTTTATTTCCTATGTAGAAATTAAACCATCAAGTTTGTTTCTGAAGCTCACAACATTGTACAAAAAAAGTTCCTGGAGGGAAAAAAAAAATCAAGTGCCAGGTATGCAAGCATAGAGCATACATTAGCTGCAGACCCTCTGTGGGCTTCCAACTATTCCAATATCCCCAATGACGCTATAGAAAAGTGCTGTTCTCTGGACTGACAAATAGATCACAGGACATGTAATCAAAATACTTCTGTTATCACTGCTCTGGAGGGATCACTGCTCTGTTTGGCAGCACTGGCAGTGAGCTGCACAGCACAGAGGGTATCCCTGAATTGCCATTGACTTTGCCAGCTGACTGGTGCTCAACTTAAACGATACTCTGATCCTAACACTATAACCACTGAGAGAGAGCCTGTTTCCCCTAGCCCTTCTAACTAAGGGCATGCTGAACGCCTCCTGTTTGCCTTTTCTAGCCTGGCAGAAGGTTCTTGCTTGCTTGCCATGCTGGACCAACTCAGAGTCTTGGCAGTGTGGCCAGTATCTCCTCTCCTGAGTTCTTTCTCTTCTGACCACAGAGGGAGAAGAGAGCAGTTAAGTGGCTCATTAACTAGCAATTAAGTCCACAGCTCTTGCTGTTGTTAGGATCAACATGAAGTGTTGGAAAGCTTGCAGACACATCAAAGAGAGCATCCCCATCAAGAATAGGTCTGTTCTGCTGCTGGGTTGTAGAAAGTATTGGATATGTATCTGGCTGACAGAAACATGGGTTCCTGAAGCCAAAGAGAATATGAGGTTTGTGTGGCTGAGATCAAATGGGTCAGTTACAGTCTGGCAATGCAACACGGACAATTCTTAGTTTCTACGTGATGAGAGAGATATGTAGATAAGATTTCTGGGTCTGTCAGAAGTTCTGTCCTGCACTGAAATAGAAGGGCATTTCCACTGTAATGCAAAAGCTTTTTTTTTTTTTTTTACAGGATACAGCTAAAGATTCACATATAAAACTGTGAAGACTTGAGAAGAGGATTCACAAGAATACGAAGTCTGAGACTTTTTTTTTGGCATATTGAGATTGTTACAATTGTCCGTCCTGCACAAAAAGCAAAGGATTTTTATTCAGAAAAATACATTCTGGAAAGACAAAAATGGAAATTGATTCAGCCAAATATTGTGTTATGATGACAGACTGGTATGAACATAAAGTGGTTTTTGGTCTAAAGGCAAGCAGTCGCTCCCTTGGCAAGTGCTGGGGTAGAGACTGCTTATATGAAGTGATGAGTGGGCATATGTTCATTTGTTCAAGGAAGGTGGACACCAGATGATGTTTTCCTGTTGTTCTCAGGCAAGGAAAAGTTCTCTATTCACTTAAGTAACAGTTCAGTGTGATATTAGGAACCAGAACTTCTCTAAGCCATCTTCCATTCTTCATTATAGTGCGTTCCCTGGAATGATGCAGGAGAAAGCTCAAGAATTCAGAAGTACAGCAGCCTTTGGAGTCAGGGCCTGGATTGTAGCTTGTCTATGGATAGATAGGGCTTTGTGAGCACACAGCAAATGGACAGGCCAGGTTTCTGTTATAGCTTGTCTTGGATGCTGGTAGATGACTGTTTGGGCTCAAACACTTTGCTTGGGTATAAAAACTGGGGCAAAGACATCTGGCCATGGAGAAAAAAGGGGCAATATATTGCATATATATGAAGGCAGTTGTGCCTCTGACAGACTGCTTCCCGCACAAACAAATGTCACATGGATCCAGTCCATTCCTGTCTGGCTGTAGGCCAAACCAATTTCAAGTCCAAGACTGCTCCAAGCTTACAGGTACTTTATACATGACCACAAGCTAAGCCAGCGGCTGCTTAGAGGGTGACCACAGAGCAGGATGTGTCAGAAGAATAGCTGTACACAGCCTGCAAAACTTAACTTGCTCCAGGTTTCAGATGCCCGTTTTGGAGTGGATCCAGTTTCGATAGTAAGTCACTCGTGTGTAAACTCCTGGTTTATTTGGCTTGCCACATTCATCTCCCCAGCTCACTATTCCCACAAGATACCAGATTCCTCTGGAATTTGCATGCACCAGTGGCCCACCAGAGTCACCCTAAGGAGAAAAATGTCAACAGATAGAAAAAAAAAAGTAAATAGTGTTCACCTCACTCACAGACTCAAATTCTCAAATTCTTCTGTTACAATTGACAGATATTTTTCTGTAGACCCCAGTTATAATTCAAGTTTCACACAGTTTACTGACAAGAGAGATGCTCACAGCCTATGTCTAATTCAGTCTCTTCCAGTCCACACCCTCACATCCACATTCTCTCTGCATGTATTTAAACCTCATGCAAACTGAAGTGCAGACTTCAGCGCATAAGCCTCGAAGCTCTTCCTTTGAATCTATCAAGATGCAGAAACACATAAACTTAAGATTGCCCAAAGTATAATTTATTTCTAGAAAACATCACCTTCCATGCCACCTGTTTCCTTTTTACTATTACCAATAAAGAGACTTACCTGGCAGGCATCCACCTGCCCCTCCAAGTATCCAGCACACACCATTCCAGGTGTTATCGCTCCACCGTACACTTGTCTCCTATTACAAACCTCTGTACTTATAATTCTCACTTCTGCTTGTCGGAGCTGATTAACACTATAGCCTGCAAGGAGAAGTGGCATTAGAATTTGCAGACAGGGTTAAGCAACATGAAAAACTCAAAGATTAGGAGTAGCCAAATTTTCCTGTCACTTTTCTGTGATCACAGGCTATTAAAGGAGCTACCCAGAAAATGTCTCATGATTAAGAAAGTTCCTGCCACTGCCGAACTTATGTTCCCAAGCATAACTTTTATCCATCTTTCATTATCACCAGATGCTCTTTAGCATAATGGACAAATGGATTTTTGTACATATTTCAGTGCTGCGTTCCACTGTAGGCTACATAGTATGTCCCTGCTATCATTGAAAAGACCCATTTGGTTAACTGCAGCATAGCTTTGGGTCATCACTACACACCACGAGGGTCTCCCAGGAAACACAACCTGTATAGTTCAGTGGCTCTACTGATTTATAGTCCCATCTCCTCCAACCTCAATGACACAGACTAATCTGAAAGAAGCTCATTCAAAACACTGGATGAAGCCTCAAGTATGACCAAAGAGAGAATAACTGATGAAAATTGTCATGGTGCATCTACAAAAAATCTGAATAGCAAAATAACTCATGTCAGAACTCTATCCAGAGGGACTGTAGAGAAGAATGTATTCAACTAGTGCTGTGTGTGCAGCAACTAAGAAAAGCTGCTCCTGAATCCTGTAAGTCTAACCTTCAGGGTCTTCCCCCCATTTCCAATCCAAGCCAGAAAAAAAAAAGCAGCGAACTATGTCCAAAGGTCTCTTTGGGACATGCACCTATTAAACACCAAGTCTAAGGAACCCAAAATCAACAAAAAACCCCAAAAAACTAATACTAGTCTTCTCAGGCACATGTGTGACAGGGCACAGGGAGGCAACACACTCACCATCATTCTCCAAAGCTCCCCAGCCAGTGACAAAACAGGAAGCATTGTCTGGGAAAATGTGAGATGCTTCAGGAAGGCAGACACTGTGCACGTCACTTGTGAACTCAATAGCAGAGGCAAGTTCCACAACAGCCACGTCATATTCATGATCAAGGAGATGGTCACCATATCTCTCATGAACAATAATTCTCCGGACAAATTTTTTCTGTTTTGGAGGTCTCAGCAGAATTCCAAAGCTGGCAGTCCACCTCCGAGGATCTCTTACTCTGTAAGATATTTGAGGTTATGCCAGAGCCACAAAAAACAACATACCTAAGGGAGCTTAAGTCTCCATTTAAGCATTGAAAAGCAATGTGACCAGGTTTGCCAATGGGGAAGAGTAAAACTTCATTATCTTTCAGCAGATACAGGTATTAGAGGGTCACAGAAGGTCAGAGCATTCAGGAGTCCTAAGGCCAGTAGGATCAGAGGGTGCTGATGACTTACCCTCTAAAGCAGTGGGCTGCAGTCACCAGCCAGCTGTTACTGATGATTGACGCACCACAGCGATGGGTCCCATCGAGCTGGATACTCGCCTGCCATGGCCATTCTCCCTCCCGTGCACGCTGCCCACCAGTTATTCTTTCCACTCCTGTGAAGGAGAATGCCTGTCTTCGTATTCCACAGCCTGTCAAAGAAAAGGCAGCTCTGAATTAGCTGACTGAAGGCCCTCATAGCTGCATGCACAGGTGTAACAGGGCAGGATTCTCTGTTGAGAGATAGCCTTCACCTAAAGTAGGGAAGCCAAGTGCCAGGGTCACAAGTGTCTCAGTATAGATGCAGGGTAAACAAAGAAGTTTGTAGAGGAGTCAGCGCTTTTTCATTAAGCCAGTTTTCAGACACACAAGCCCATATGAACTCCCATGGGACCTGAAGCCTGTGTGTCTGAGACACTGAAAAAAAGTGATTTTTGTCAGGTCACCTCCAGATTAGCTTTGGCCGCAGCAACAAAAAAATAGTGTCCTCTACCCAATAATTTACTTACAGGCATTGTGCCAACAATCAGGTATTACCCAGCTGAAAAAAGTTGTATTCAAACCAGTTAATTCTCAGAGGCCATTTGAAGATGTAAAGCTAACATGCAAAATCTTCAAGGGTATGCAGTGGACTGATGGACTGCCCTGGAAGGGTACTTACGCTGTCTCCCAGCTTCCAGGGGAGCTCTAAGACCTCAAGGGGGAACATAACAGGAGGACTGAGAACCTGCCATTCCACTCTCTGGGGTGGTGCCACTGCCTTGCTCTGAGTGCAGACAGCTCTTCTCCCTCTCCCAAACTCTGGCCTTTTCTTAAAGTTTAGCTCAAATCTGACAGGTATCAGTTGCCAAACCTTTCTTCAGGGAGGAGGATGAAGGAGGGGAAAATGTTTTTTTAAGGATTCCAGCAAGAATCACGGCCCACAATAAAACTGTAATCCTTCTGCAAACTTGCTAACAGCAGCTTTAACTTAACTTAACAGGTAACATGCCCCTACTTCCAACAATCAACTTTAAAGCAAGTGCTTCCCATCACCAAGCTTGCGTGATTCTCTAAATAGAGAGAATAGAGCTATAGAGCCAGCAAGACTGCAAGGAAATGAGCTGAAGTCATCCCTGGCTCATGCACTGCCTACTGCTCTAATATCTGCAACAAATTATATTTTCAACTTGTATCATAAAAGTATAAGGATTTTGTAAGCACAGAACCTCCAGCACTATGCCCCTAGAACTTTACTACAAAACATTTGTACTTACAGTTGTTTAAAAGGTTATCTCCCTTTTCCTTGTTCAACTCTGGAATGAAAAGCAAAGACCACAATAAGTTTATCTCATATGCTACATGATCTAGCCCAGACTCTCTCCCTGTACCCAGGAAACAAAAATTAAATGGCTTGCATTGCTGTCTGCAGTGACAATACAATAAGCAGTATTTCACTTTGCTGGAGTTCAGTTAAAACTCTGTTCCTTGCTGATAGGCCACAGGATGCACCTTTCTTGCCTTAGCTCAGAGCTAGCAAAAGCAGCGGATGACTGCAAGTGGGTCCAAGTTACATGTACTGTGTGCACAGCCACCAGCAAATGCCTACAGGCCTTTGTTTAGGTTTAGTGTGGCAAGGTAGTCAGATGGGTCTTCACAAATCCTCAGTGCTAGGATTGTCTGAACATTAACTGCAACATTTCTAATTTCTTTCCTACAAAAAACCTTCTGTCAGAGTCAGATGGCAATCTATGGCAAATTCATGGGAGAGGATTACTGCCCGGTGATCATCAGGATTTTGTTATGGACTCTTGCTACAGCAATCTGTCAATTAACAAAGGAAATGGCAGAGGGTAGAGAAGGAAACCACCTCAGTCTTGAATTGTTTAATAGCGTGAGAACTCTGCATTTTAGTTATAAATATTTAGTAATATAAATTAATGATAAAAATCTAGTTATATAACATAGTCCATGTTCAATTTACTGTATGTCTTAAAGTTGGTTGTAAATCCATGGTCACAAAGTTGAGCCTTTTGATGAATTGAGGGGGACTATGTCATTCAACACAACTAGATCACACAGAGAAAGCATCTGATGCATGGAGAAGAGCTCATACTCATAAATCAGTGCCAATATGTTTTAGTTCTTTCCATGCTCTGTCTTCCAACTTCCCAGCCTAACAGAAAAATTTGAGAAGGCAAAAAAAGAAAACTAGAATAGCCCATATTTGCATACTAAGGTAAAACATATTACACTAAGAACAGCAAAGTATAAGGAACAAACTCCAAGATGAAAACACAAACCTAAGGCACTTGCCTGTGAGTCTAATGGTAGACTGGTCAACATTCAGGTACGTCGAGGTTGCTTTCAGCCTTCTGAGTAACACACGATTGACTTGACCCCAGGTCGCTGCTTCACTGTCAGCAGAGGGAAATTTAAATACCAGAACAACAGATGCAAGCACTCCAACAGGATCTGGGCTACAAACCAACAAAAACAAATGGTGTCGCTCTCTTTGCCTACTAGTGCTCCTGGTTCTGCTTTGTACTGCCTGCCTTCTTTGTATGAGAACAGGTCTGGTTTGCACAGATGTCCAGAACAAATAGCATGGCTGTGCTCAAGTAGAGGAAGATAATAACATGTCAGCAGGCAGAAAAAGCTTCTTGCTATGACAGTGATGAGAGTGAATTTTCTGGAAACAGTTATAACCAGTAGATCTGAGAAGCAAAGGGGATCAGTCTCTTTGGCCTCCACACAGGTCCTTATTTGTAGGACACAAATGACAGAAGGAATACTACAGCAAATAAAAAACCTTCAACAGATATCTAACAGGCTATTCCTAACAGCCACTCAAAAGATACAGTTACAACAGAAGTTAAAAAGGTCTTTTGACATTTCTTTCCATTTATTAGCCAGTTAGATCCCTTGTGTTTAGATTCGACACTCTCAGTAGTTTGAGGTTACTTACTGACACTATAAAATATTGGGCCCAATATCTTAAACTAACCATCTGAAGGAAAATCAGCTGAAGCTTTGAGGGAAAGAGAGCAGAGAGGCAGCTAAGCTGCACCAGTGCCTAGTAGTGCAAGGTATCTGCAGCAAAAACAAGTTTAGAAGAGATCAACCTAAAAGGTGTAAAGAAGTGATCCAGACTCTAGCTCCCAAGGTCTGCAATTTCTTCTGACATACACTGTGGGAGTCTTGTGGAAGAAACCAGCATCAGAAAATTATGTAGAACAGTTTAAGAAAATGCTCATTCTATCTAGAGACAGGTAAAGACAAAAAAATCCCACAAGTGCTGTAGAGGACGTTTGTGGAAAGTCTGGCATTTTTTGTTACCTAGGGAAAAAAAATTCCACAGCAGAATTGAGCCTTCTAGAAGTACAATTCCAGAACAAAGTAACATGAGAGGGAAGCAATAGCTCTTACCAGTGAGAGTGATATATAACTACTGCTTCAGGCCTTTTCACAGAGGGAGGAGAATAATCACCTCCTATGGTACATCATGCAGAGGGGTAAACATCAGCTTGAGCTTACACAGAAAAAGAGCTTATTCTGCATCTCTCAGGCTGCTAACTAGTAGTGAAGATGGGGATCATCCAATAATCCAGTTACTATATATGGGCACAAACAACCAGTGTATAGGTAATCAATCTGCAGAAGCGTAAGGCCAAACTTCTCCTCCTTGCTGACCTCTAAGGGTAACTGAGTCCTCTGTGTGATGAGCACTGGAGGACAGCAACAACCAGACAAGGCTTAGCCACCCTGCTGGTGTAACCAAAACATAAGCAACCAGGAATGCTCCATATGGTCAACAGGTAGGAAGAAAAGGTATTTAACACACCCCTGATTATTCCTGGCCTTCACATTACTTACCTTAGACTGACTACGTGGGACCTGATGTATCTTTTACTCAGAAAGGACCCCCTGAATACTTCAGATATCTGTTAAAAGAAAAGAATTTGTTAAAATACATCTGCAAAAATGCTTTCACAATGTAACAGTCTCATAAGCCTCTGAAATACATGAAAATGCCTTCAGATCTCCACCTCTACACCAAAGCTACCCTTAAATTTCCATCAGAGGATGCAGATCCAAAATAAACAGCTGAGTTGGCTGATTTCACTGTCCATTCTGCTCTGTAGTTGCCAGTTCTACCACAGGGCTTCTGGAACAGACAGCACCTGAGCTTACCATCTGCATGTGCAAAGTCAGCAGTGCATCTTTAACCCACAACAGCAAGGTGTGAAAGGTAAGGCCAGCCATGTAGGGATGAGGCACAATCACCTCTGACTCTATTTGCAATCACACACTTGCAGAACTCTTCACCACAGGTCAGGTGTAAACAGAGAAACTTGTAGTTTACCATGGTTTCAATATCTTCACTTAGGTTCCTGAACTCATCTGTAGTTTGCCTTTCATACTGAGGATTGTAGTCAACATTGGTGATTAGGAAAGATGCACTGTAATATCTGTCTTGATCTACGGAGGAGAAAAAGAAGGAAAGGTAGCTGATCATCTTTAGTACAATTCCAAGATGCACAGTATCTCACAGAACATGGCACAAGCAAGGGTCCCTGGCCCTGGCAGTGATCCTGTCAACTGTGAAATTACAGCTTTAGTAGCACTTTGGGAAAAGGGGGTTCTGGACCATCCTGTTGCTCCATGCACCATTAAGAGGCTCATTTCCTCTTTAAGATCCATCCCAAGGAGCTCCCAAGATCCATCCCAAATTATACCCACTACAACATTTCCCTGGCATCCATCTTCTTGTTGGCCTGGGGTGAGCACAGCACGAGACAAAGGAGCCCTTCTGACTCAGACACATCCACTCCTAACCCAGCTGCACTCTGGCATGTCCCTGCCCCTCTGAGAGGCATGTGGGGCAGAGCTGTTTGCATCCATTCAGTGGTCAGGTTAATTTTAAAATCTGATTCAAAGATGTATGGCAGAGAGGGGCCCTGTAACACAGAGCTGGTGAAAAGCAAAGCTGAGCTGTAGCTCTGCCACTTCTTCTGGTGTCCTAGTGCAAGCCACAGCCTCATCAACTGTTGGCAAGCTGAGATGGCCACATGATTAATTCCATTCCAGCAGGAGAGCATTTAAAAAAAACTCACACTGGTATCTCAGAGACTGGGAATGGAATGACTCAACTTCATTCATGAGGCAAGTGACTGGGAATGGAATTAATTGTCTTCAAGTCATGAGCCACGATATTTGGACTTGGTGATCTCAAAGGTCTTTTCCAACTTTAATGATCCTATGATGTGCTACTGAAACTGGGCTCTCGGTGACCAGAACTGAGTCCTGAAAAGCCCAAAGCTCTGCCCTCTCTCTTTCTGGAATATTTTCAGCTAGAGGGGCCAGGTTGAGCTGCAAAACCCACCTTCAAGACTAAGCTTAATATGCATAGGCTGAGCATTTTATAATGGATATAGAAAACTGATATCCTTTGGTTAGTCAGTGGAGACACCGGATACCAATGGAAACACGGGCAAGAAACAAAAAAAGGGTTAAAATTGAAATCCCTGCTTCAAGTAAAGCAGATTTCAAGTATTCTTAGAGGTTTTCAGATCAATCCAGTTCTCAAATAGCATGTAGAAAGTTCTCATGTGAATTTTATACCAGGGCTGAATTTCATGCCTAAATCTTCTGGTAGGGCCACAGTAGCAAGTGAAACACAATAGATTCCTGAAAGTTTGTAACAATAAAATAGCGGGGCACTTACCGTGGCACAGAAGAAATGTAATCAAGCCAATGATGAGGGCTAAGCCTAGTATCACCGACACAACAATGACTGCGATCTTCCATGGCTCTAGGCGCCTTATTCCTCTGTCCATCTGGATCACTGCCTGTTTTGAAGAAAACAATATGCAAAGATTCAACTCTAGTTCAAAAGACAATAGTTCATCCAGAGTTTAATCATATTGGCACAGCTTAGCTGAAAAACCCCACACAATGAGGTAGGTTGGGAAGGACCTCTGGACTCTGAGGGTGTGACTAAGCCCCATTAAAGTAGGTTGCTCCAGGTTGTCCAGTCAAGATTTTAGGATCTCCAGGGAGAAAGATAACTCAGTTTCTCAAGATCTCTGATCCAATCACTGCTCATCCTCAAGGCAAAAGCTTTTCCTTTATATTTATTCAGAATTTCCTGTATTCTAACTTGCCTCTGTTGCCTCACATACAGCCTGGGAAAAAGTTGTGCAGGTAACACTAGTAGAAACAATTTCACTTCAAGAAATACTACACAGACTTCAGAAGCAGCCCACTGCCCACACAGGCACTTAAACGGAACATAAACGTAATAATTCATGACTGATGAAATAACCTCTGACCCAAGGAGACTCTAGGCATCCAGAAGTGGTTGCATCCATAGCTTTGGTTATATTTAATTAGTATGAGCAGTAACATTTATTGAGTCCCTAGAGATTTTGGGGCTTACTGCTCCAAAGCCACACATATATTGAAAGAGACCACATCCTGTCTCCTGCCAGACAATCTATAGAGAAAGAGGAACTTGTGTGTAAATGTGACATGGCAACAAGATATAGCAGTAACTCTCTGAAGGCCAAGAGCAGACATGCAAAATGGTTGAGAACTTGACTCACACTTGGACAAAGCCACAGAAGACTTTTTCCTACACTTATGTCCTCCAGTGTTGTCCATAAAGCAACAGAACGTTAGGAAAACTGTATTTTTGCACATGCCCTTAATAGCTCTATTGTAGAATGATGCACAGCCTTAAGCACAATTATTAAAGATCCCCAGAAATTCCACAGCACACCATGTGATAATCGTCACACCACATACTGAGTCTCAGCAACAGGCTCTGCATTAGTACCAGGTATCAGAAAAACACCTGATCTAATCTCTCATATATCCTATGGTGACAAATGGCAGCAGCCAGCCCTCAGGAAGAGGGCTGGCTAATACCATGCTGCTTTACACCACCTGATCCATGCTTTTATTGCAGTGAACCAGACATACTAAATGCTGTTTTGCCCTTTTCAGGCCTATGGCACAGCATTCTCTGAGCAATACCTAAGAAGATGCAAGCAGGAAGAGGAAGAAAGGCAGGCAGAGAGAATAAGTGTTTGCAAGTTTTCAGACTACATGGTGGAAAAGAAGAAATCACAGTGAAAGCAGAGAAGGTTACCAGCAGAGACTCCAAATCAGGAAATGAGCTGAGTGGGCAGATGAGCAGTAAAGGTAAGGGTCTGGTGCACAAATCCAAGACAGAAAAAGGTGGTGTAGTGGTGAGAGAGGGTGTTATACCCTCTGCTTTGACGGGAAGAAAACCAAGGAAAGCCACAAGCAAGAAATGGCAAGAAAAACAAACGGGAAAAAAAAACCCAAACGAAAACAAAACCAAAAAAAGAACAAACTGACCAGATAGCACTACAGAGGAAGGTGATGAGAGATCTGCAGACAGGCAAGGGTGTATTCAGCAAGAGACAGGGAAGCTGGAAGGAAGTTAAACTTTATCTCCTCCTATAAAATCTTGGTTTTGGCTAATGAGAATTCTAGCCAAATGGGCAAATTTTTTACCTATTCAAACAGGTGGCATACTGGAAAGAAAATGTTAAAATAGAGGAACTTCAGCCAGCATCACAATTGCAGGAAGTCACAAGCAGCAGCCTAGTGTTACCAAAATATACAGGACAGGTGACCAAGATCAAGTCTTCTGTTTCAGAATCACATGGTATGGAGAAACCCAGTACCTTTCCTTCTGTTGTTCCTACTTTATTGGGGCAAGTTCTGCTCTTGCAATGCACAGCCCAATTTTTCCCCCACCAGGCTGGCTCAGTTTCCTGATGTCAACACTGTAAGGCAGTTGACAGGAGTCTAAAAATCCAGGCTGGCTAAGAATATTTCTTCGCAAACTGCAAAGTTTGCAATACGCATATTCATAACACCCACTAGAATTCAACTGGCTCCACTGAGGCCTTGACTTTTCACCATCTAGACCTTCACTGTATACACTATCTGTTCACTCTGAGGGTTTAGCAGAAAAAGAGATTCAGATAAAAACCAGTGGAACTGTTCTGCCTCAGTTTCTTCAATATGCTGCAGCCTTTCATGGAACACACCCATACTCATAACCTTTCCCAGGCCCAGGGAATTGCAACATACCCCATTGGGCAGTCAATTATTACCCTTGAGGGCAACCCTCTTCGCTAATCAGAACAGCCCACTATGGCAACATACCTCTGCCCCTCCTTAGTAGCCACATCTCATGCTTGAAAGAGGCAGCTTTTGCCTCTCACTTTGCTCTCCTCACTGGAGGTCTTTTGCTTCCAGCCTGAGCTCCTCCCATCCATCTCAATCAGACTAGTTCCCTGTCCTGCAGCTGTCCCCACTCCAGTGGGCTTTCACCTGAATGGCAATTGGAGCACCATCCCTCCACGTCTCTCAGGACAGAGAGCACAGCACGCCCTAGCAGCATATGGCTGACTCTGCAGATATTGAGGCAACTGTACTCTTGGATCACAACTGCTGCATTTTGTGAACTGTATCCAAATTTCCTCAAAACACAGCCTTATGCAAAAGCTACAAAACTTAAAATTAAAAAAACTGAGCATCTCCTTGCCTGTGAGACTCATGCTCTCACAGGCAGCACTGTCCTTCCAGCCATGTGTCTCTATTTCCTTTTTGTGCAAATACCAGCTACAGCCACAAACACTGGCAGCACAGACTCCCTTCTCCCCCAGAATTTCAGAACAGCTCATTCTCCACAGGTCAGACAGACTTGCAAAGGGAAACAGAAACCTTAGGTAGTGCTGTAGTGCTGAGGGAAATAGAAACATGGGAGATAAGGAATAAAACCCTATGCCACCTCTCATATGGATTTCACTTAACATTTTTTAAGAAAAAAGTTTAAAGTATTCATATAATAGCAACATTAGAATGGCTTGGGTTGGGATGAACTCTTAAAAATCATCTTGTTCCAACACCCTTGCCATAGGCAGAGACACCATGCACTTGACAAGATTGTTTAGAGCCCCACCCAACATGGCCATGAACACTTCCAGCCAGGAATGGGGCATCCACAACTTTTCTGAGCAACCTGTTCAAGTGCCTCATCACCTTCACAACGAAGAATTTCTCATAGTATCTCCCAGGAGCCTCCTCTTCTCCAGATTGGACAGCTACAATTCTCTCAGTCTGTCCTCACAGGAGAGCTGTTCCAGCCCTCCGATTATCTTCAGAACCTTTCTCTGGCCTTGCTCCAAAAGGTCTGTTCCTTCTTATGCTGGGCTTGTCCAGAGCTGGATGAGTACTCCAGTACTCTGCAAGAGCAGAGTAGAATCACCTCCCTCAAACAGCTTGCCACAGTTCTTTTGATGCAGCCCAGGTCACAGTTGGCTTTCTGGGCTGTGAGTGCACATTGCCAGATCATGTTAAGCCTCTCATCCACCAATACCCCCAAGGTGTCAACCAACATCCACATACAGGTAATTAATTTGTATATAGGACATA
Organism: Cisticola juncidis; assembly: GCA_013400215.1. Lineage (NCBI taxonomy): Eukaryota > Metazoa > Chordata > Aves > Passeriformes > Cisticolidae > Cisticola > Cisticola juncidis. Next base: position 1,107,763 of record VXBR01002239.1, on the reverse strand, counting down.
CAAATTAAAGTGGAAATACCTCTTCAAAACCAAAACAGTTTCCCCCCTTTAGCAGGATGTCCATCTTGGCAAGTGCAACAGAATAGGGGAAAAAACCTTTTGCAGTGGAAGCACAGAGACTCATCAACTCCAACAGTGTACAGTTACCAGTATCTTTCAGCTGTAATCTCTGTGTGTGGGACGCAGCTCAGCAGCCCCCATGTTTTGTTGGCTTTTGTTTTCTATTTTATCTCACAGCTAGGTATGCCTAGCTGTGCTGAAACAGATGCTAGGATACATACTGAAAGACAGTTCAGGTTATATCCACTCAATATTTTCATTATGTGTACACATTACACGTCCAACCAACTCTTCCCTCCCCTAGCCTTTTTTGCTATGGTGCTATAGAGGGCAGGACTATTGCACTCTACCAGAATAACCACCTTGATGGGGGTTCTTGTGCTTGGGACATCCAGCTCCATAGTTACATAATTTAGTGGCAGGTGGATTCCCTCGTTTAGGAATTGGACATGGTCTTCTCCACACTATAGTAACCAAGCAAATTCTGCTCCACCCAGCAACACTGGCCAGAGAAACACTGATCCTTTGCAGTGCTGTGGAAAGCTTTCCACCATGGATGCATCCTTTCTTTCTTTCTTCCTGTGGCAGAGACACTGCTTAATAGATAGGTGTTCTCCTCAGAAGACCGTGAATACCACAGCTGTCTGTCTGATGCCTTCTACAATCTGGTATTTTGCATAGCCTTACATTTCTTGTTTCCTTACATCACAGGCTTTGATTTTTTACTGCCCGAACTCCAGTAAGCTGCAAATTAATTCTTAGTAGGGCCAATAGGGGAATTAAGGTAACACAAATGCATTCACCCTCTAGCATAAATGAGATTTCTCAAATTCCACAGAAGCAAACCCTAACAAGAGATCAGACCCAGACTCCACTGGGAGATCTCAAAGGCTAAATCCTCTTTGCTCTTAAAACCACCTCTTCATGGTCTATATCTGGCAGCTTTCAGTCTGCAGTGAATTACTGAGAAATTTCAAACCCAAGATCCTTTAGTTCAGTACGGACCTGCTTATCTTGGCAATACTATCAGTGAACATTAAACCTCCTACAGCAATCCGTGTTCTCATTTAAAATATGCGTCATTCCCAAAGGGCCCAAGATAATCCATGGAGACAGCAGCACCTCTCCAGTTCATATCACAGCTCACTTGGGTCAGGAAGAGCAAACAATTAAATCTCCTAGTTTACACACCTTGGCTCTGAGGCAAAGACTCTGATCACTAAATGTTATTCTGTACTGAAAAAAAAAACTATTATTTTGAAAATAGATTTGTTTTCATATAATGAAGTACTTTAAATGCACTAAAGTTGTGTTTAGAATTAAATCAAACCTTATTGCAAGATACTTTAATAAGTGAAATACAGCAAGAAATAAAGCTACATTAGTACTTGTGGCATATTATGAAGAAGTGTTATACTGAAATTTTACAGAGCTAAAATTGGTCCTCCTTGTGAAACCAATGAGAAAGCACATAGGATTTCAGGTTGGACTTCTGATCAGCCCCAAATGAATTCTTTACCTTTGAATTTGGAACATTTACCCAAAAGCAAAAGACAAGCACAATATACAGGTGAGAAGCCAGTTTTCCTCTCTAATCCTGTACCAAACTCCCTAAAAGGTTACTATATTCATTCACAATGCAAGTGATACAAGTTCAGCTCCCACCTCTGCCAGACAGGATTTGATTCACTTTATTGAGATCCATCTCTTCTGGTTGAGTTACTGCGTGTATTAAAAGCCTCAGCAAGAGCAATACCAGCAAACTGATCAGAAACCATCTGTTCAGAAAAGAAAATGTAACTTTATCATGTGGCCCTAATCACTGGACTGCTGGACAAGCAGGGAACAGCTACCCTGGTCTGCTTTACAGATCTGCCCTTGATATTTTTGATTTCTTAAGCTAAGACCTCATAGCATCCCAAACTAGATGTGCTTTTAGATTAATCCAAACCATGTTTTCTTGTACCAGCTCTTCACTGAAGGTGTTTTGCCATGTTCCACATAGAAAAAAAAAAATGCAGCCTCTTCTATATGACCTGCTGCTGTCTTCCTATAATGCATTTATTATTACATTTTTATTATTATACCCCTGCTGATAATCCAGTATTCTCAGAAGAGACAGTGGCAGAGTTTGGGTGGCACATCTGATGAGTAGGGTCTTTGGGTCTCTCCACATTTATAGCCATGACCAGTTTTCCCAGTTGATGGATTCAGGTACATGCCTACAATCCCTCTTCCTAGAAATAGGACCTTTCACAAGACAACTGAGCAGACTAATCTGCTGGCCTGGTGAGTGTGATTTGAAAATCCAGACTAGGTCCCTGGAGCTATCTACCTTGGCAGGGTGGTTGGGAATGGCAGCAAATGAGACACATCTGATTTAGTCCAGGAGGCCTATAGAAAAACACAGGGCCACAAAGTAAAACTTGCTAATTTCACTCCCACCCTTACCACAAACAACCACACCAGCCTAGCACTTCTCTTGCGCTCTTGTGGCATACTGAGGACATGCACTTCTAAAAGAATGGGACAACATCAGCTGCTTTGACAACTGAAGCAGAAAGAGCTAGTCCCTGCCTAAGTACTGCCAGACCCTTGTTTGGATGAGGTCAGTTATGTACCAGCCTCAATTACTCAATGTTTGATATCTCCTAAAACATTCTGATACAATGAAAGACTTCCAAACATTGAAGGGATCTGCTGAGGGAAATGAAGTGTGCGTTTTTCTATGCGTCATACTGAATCAGCTTGATCTCCCCACACCCTTGAACAGCCCACAAAAACAGTAGGTGCTGCATGCCACCCCTCTGCAGTCAGATAAAGCATCAGTAATGTATTTGCCCTTACTAATTGTGCTCCTCCCTTTAACTATCCAATTTTACCAAGGTCTTGCTGCTTCCCCAGAGCACACTTCAGCTGAGTAAAGACAACTGCTCCAAACACGGCTCTTGTCATTTGGGTCAAGATTCAAGGGCTGCATTCAGTCTATGGGATGTCTTGACTCAGAGCTTCCCAGCAACTATATCCATGATGCCAAAATGCTGCTTATACAGGCTTCCCTGCTTATCCAGTCACCTCTGCAATCAGCACAAAAGGTTTGCTGTTCCTTACTATGTCGTCCATTTTGCACACGACTGTTTGGAAGTTTTGAGCTCTTTAATTGTTAGGATAGAAATAGCCTCCCATAGCACTACAACAGTCTGTGGCATGTAACTCTAATGCCAAGGACTGAGATATCCTTTATCACTTATTTGTCTTTCTACAGTTAACTGTCACAGCCAACATCTTGAGAAAGACTCTCATGTTCTGAAACAAGTTTTAGTAGAAGTAGGATGGCTACTCGCTGCATAAAGACTTACAATCTGCACGAACACTGAGAGTCCATCTCAGTGTAAAGAAAATATCAAGTACATGGTCACTGACTGCAATCAGTTTATGATAAATTTCTGTAACTTTCACATCATCTTTACCTCAGATTTCCCCTTCCAGCTGTGTTGGTCATAGACAAGTATCTTGTTCTGTTAGTTTGGCAGTCACAGATTATAGCAGTAGGTCTCTGCTTTTCAGACCTCAAAAATAGCTCTGCCTGCCTCTTTTTGTCTTTCCTTAATTTCTTGAAATCTACTCCAAAAGCAAGATACCACAGAAACAGTTGTGTTCTCTGTGGATTTTCAGTTTGATTTTCATTCCAACGCAGGGCGGGCGAAATGGTCAGGTGCCAGATTTGGTGTGTTTCCCAGTTAATTCCACACAGATTAACACTTCACTGGCTGCATACAAAGTCCATGAAAATAATCAAAAGCACAAGAAGCTACTTTTACCAGCTGTACTCCGCATGTCTTCTGGTTCAGCAATCGTGCCTGCAACACATTCTAACCGCACTAGCACAAATGGTAGGTCAGTCAGGGCAGCTTGAGACAACTCTCACCTGCTCTCCACATAGGCCACCTTGATTTGCCATACTGTGCTGTAGAAAAGCTGGAGAATTCTCAGAAAACAAATGCATTTTGGGTGAGGAGAAAGGCTGAAATATCAGACAGGTTACTGATGCATGAAAGGCAGATCTAATGAGAAGCAAGCTCAGAACTAGTGCCGTTCTCCCCACACCCTCGGTCAAAGCTCAAACTGCCCTATGAATCCACACACGATGTACCCATGCTGCCCAAAATACCAAGAAGCAAGCCAGAAGTCTGTGGCACTCACCTCTGGGTACCACTGAGAGGTCAGCAAGAAGCTCTTCTCTCTGGGAGATCTGGAGTCCACAACACACTGTGCAGCATCTCAGCATAGACTTGAGGCTTTATCTCCTGAATTAAGAAAGAAAGGAGTCATAGGCAAGTCAGAACAAACAAGTCCAGCAAGTCTCAGTGACAGAGGCTTACCCAGTAGCATGATTCCTCCCTTAAAACAATAACAATACACTTCTTTCATCACACCTTTCATCCAGGAATCCCGAAGCCTTTTCAGAGCATTAGCTACACCCTGCAACACCCCAAATCAGAAGAGCCATGAAAATTTTGCAAGGACACAGAGTTTATTTCCTTCTTTGGTATAATTAAGAACAAATCAGAAATTGTGGGAAGAATCAAGGCAGAACATTTGCATGTTCAAGGGACAATGTCCAGTTCTAGGCCATGTACAGAGCTGACAAACTGATGCAGAATCAATGGTATGTGCCTCTTAAGTCCCCTGAACTTCTTTGAAATGGGTCATTTGGCCAGAAAAGAATTTGCCCTCATAACAATGGCTAAATTCAATTTTTCTATTCTTCTTTAACTCCTTAGATGATAATTTTTATTGTGGTCATCTAGCTTTTATTTATAGCACACACATTTATTTCCTGGAAAAATTCTTCTATGTCATAAACATTTGTCATATAAATATTTTCAGGTTGTCTAAATAAAAATTTCTACTTGTGCTAGTGACACCAAGTTAGCTGGCAAACAATCAACACAAGCTCTAACTTAAAGTAGCATTTCTGATCCTTCAATTTTAAGTTTTCTCAAAGTTTTCTTCTTTTACCACTAAACTTACTAGAAGATGTATGTGATCACATAGCCTGACACACAGATTTGTTTCAGAAGGACAATATGGCAGACAGACCTCACAACAAGAAATGAGCAGCACACATTTTCTGTGCTTTACTGCAATAAACTTTCTAACCTCTAGGGACTCCTTTCCTCTACCTTAATGACCTCTGTTTGACCCCTTTTCAGCTCACAGATCACCAGTTTAGTAAGACGCTGATGTAAATACATCTTACGTGGCTAGAGCTCTTCCTTCCACCTTACATCAAGTCCATAACCAAGTAACAGGAAGACTGCCTTTTGGAGAGTGCCAGCTTCTTTCAAATGAAGTATAAGCTAAAGATAAGCCTCAATGTCTTTTAATTTGGATTCAATGTCTCAGCATAATTTGTTGCAAAAGATGACGAATATAGTTGTTAATGACACATTTAATGTAATTGCTTCTCAATTCTTTAACTGGAAGCTGCATTGCCGTCCCATATAGGAACTGAGTCAGTCCAGATGTGCAAGAGAAATGCAGTCAGAAGCCTAGCTAGAGGGTGACAATTTCCAGGGTAAAGTATCAAGTGTCACATGATCACCTGACCTGCGTGTAGGTGATGCAAAGACATTCATTCCATGCACCCCATGATCCTCAGACACAGAGCTCTGCCTTGTGACTTGATTGTGCCATAGGTGGAAGGATGTACAATACAGAGCCCTCATGGCGATCCTTGCATGTCCTCACCTGCAGGCAGAAAACCTATTACTGCTTAAAGAAAGACATTAAACTGAGGATGCTTTTTTTAGGGCATTGAAAATCTTCTCCAGGTCCAATTTCATGGCAACTGCTGCATAATGTGATAATCCTGGTCAGTGGTCCCCTCTCTGTACAAGGTGTCTGAGTTTCTTCTTTCACTGGCAATAACTCCCTGCAGGAGAAAGCTCATATGAGAAAAACAGACAGGAAATAGCCACAAGTGGTTCCATTGAGAGGTACCAAACCGGTTTCGCTCCTGATTCCAAAGACAGTCCTCTTATGTTCCCTTTGGTGCTACACTGCAAGACTTTTTTTAAAAGCCTGGAAAAGTTAGGAAATGCTGGTAAGGAGGCAGAGATTGTAGCCCATCTGGGTACCACATAAAAGAAACGAGAAAGATTCTGGAGGTTAAACCTAAAATGCCAAGGATCAAGACCCCCACCAGAATCCCACTGGTAAAGAGGCAAAATTTCAATGACTGGCTATAACAATGGAGTAAGGAAGTGAGGCTTAGGATGATCAGGGACTGGGGAGCTTACAGAGTGGATTAAACCCAGAAGAGGATAAACAAATTTCTGCGTAAAGTGAGAGGGAGACGCAATCAGCACTTCACATCATGAAGACTATACAGAAGCTTCAAATTGAAAAGTAGAAAGCACACAGGAAACAATGTATCCTGTTGTAAATCTTGGGTAGACACTGCAACCTCAAAAAAAGAATGAGAAGAACTTACACAAAAGTAACATAGTAAAAAAAAGTTTTTAGAAGTTCCTGATATGAAGAGGATACAGTGACAGACAAAACAATGGTTTCCACGTTCCCCAGAGTTCTGTAAGTCATTGACGGCAGACCCAGAACGCTTATCCTACAAAAGGACTGAGGCATTGCATGTATAAAGGAAACATGGTAGCAGGAATATAATGGAATTTGGAAATCCCAGAAACTATCATTCCAATTATTTTAATTACACTGAAGTAAAATGTGAAACATTTGATCACACAGATAACACTGGATTTCTGGATGCTGTAAATAACTTTTTAAGGAACAGGTAGCTAGGAAATCCAAAAAATTGGAAGCAACTCTTAATTCAGTCCTGATCAGAATAAACAATAGGTTTATCATCTTTCTGTCTGAACTACATCAGCATCAGATTCAGCATTTCTACGGACACTAAAAAACAGATCAACTACTGACATGCTGAATTTCAAAGATAGAAATCACATAAAATTACAAAAACAACCTTAAAAGAGAAATCTTAAATTGCATGTTCTCTGGAGACAGAGAGACTATTTCAAGATATCTTGTTAGTCTCAGAGCAAATGCATCCTGCTTGGAAAAAAAAAAAAAAAANAAAAAAAAAAAAAAAGCCTTCAGGAAGAAGACTACAGCTAAACACAATGGTATCTAAAAAGCAACCTATTTGCAACAATGCAACAAGTAAAGAAAATAAATCAATGAGAATGCTTTTTCTGAAGCCAGCTCACTATCTCCTAGGAATCTCTGCCAATCTCTGCCATATTCATAAATGGTCTGGAAAAAGAAAATACTGAGATGGTAATAATACAATAACTCTCTAGTTATCATAGTACAGAGAAACACTACAGCATGCAGCAGAAACATCCTATAATACTGAGATACTATTGAGACACTATGTAATAAAACAACAGATGCACTTCAGAATGAAAAGCATGAAGTGTCACACTTTAAAAAAAGGCCAGTCCTAACCCTACTCCCTAGGTCAGGAGCTGAGTTATTCCTGTCAGAAAAAGACTGAGACAGAGTCTCCTATGAGAATATCAACTCAGGAGCATTCAAACAACAACAACAACAACAAAAGGAATGCTAGAAACTATTTGTAAAGAAAACAGAAAGGTAAAAGGAAACAAAATTTTATTCTAATATTAATCCATGTTATGCCTGCATCCTGATTATTGAGTTAAATTCTGGTCCATTTGCCCATCTCAAAGCTTATACAGAGAAATAGTAAAAAGTCCTGAAAGAAGCAGTATAGCTCCTCAAAGAAGCAGAGGAGTTTCTATGCATGTGATGCCCAAATAGACAGGAATGTGCAACCTGACAAAGGTATAGAAAGGGATAGGGGTCTAGAGAGTATTGTGTGGAGTAGTGAAAGTGAACAGGAAACTACTGTTCACTGTTTCACCTCATACAATAACTAGGGGACTTCAAACAAGAATGGCAAATTTAAAATAAGCACAAGAAAATACTGACATATAATAAAGAGCTCAGATACATGACTCTTTGCTGAAAGATAGGTAAAATGTCAAATATTTTGCACATTCAAATGAGATAACCAGTTTTCTGGAAGAAAATGCAACGTAATTCTTAAACATGATGATTCAGCTTTGTGATCCAAGAATTTCCTGACTCAGATCACTGTTAAAAAACACTCTCAGGAAAGACCATAATCTGAACACTGTATTTTATATTTTCTAGGTGTCCTCCACTGATTATTCCAAAGGGATCTAGTTCATTTATCTGCCAGGCATTCAATAATTCATAACAATAACAAAGTACTATTAATCCTTTTGATAGAACAACTGATACCTTGGAATCAATGTTTTCCCCATCTGTATTCTGAGTAAACTGTGTTTGACCCACCGACTTGGACCAGCAGCCACAGGAAGGACATAGTGGTGTCTTGTCTTTTAGACAGCTGAGGAACCATGGCATACTTTTCATCAGAACAGTTCAATTGGAAGAGTCCTACCAGGATCATTTAGCCTGACTACCAAGAATATATAGGTATTATATTCTTAGACAGTGCATTAGGCTCCAGGTACAGACAGGTTTGTGCTCTGCAGCAACAGGCATCCCTGGCTACAGATTGCCCTCTCTGTATGGTCTGCACCTGACAACACATTACACTTCAGAAAGGGGCTGCAGCCCCCCCAGTTTAGCTGGACAGAGTTTCTGATCTGAGAGAGCTTAAAGCAAGGCACCTCATGTATTTCACATGACCAAAATTTGCCACCCTTTTTTGAAATTATTTTCAGACATACACTGTCATTTTCTTAGATACTCCCAAAGTTTGGCAGTTGAAGTATGGTATACAGCAGGCACTTACCTGAAGTCGAAGCAGAAAGCTACTTTTTCTTTCACATGGGGAACACTGATATGACATTAATATATCCATGATTGATGAGCCAAGCAAGTTTTTCCTCTTTTCCCCTCCAAAGCTGTCCAGTTACCAAGACACCTGACATGGAAATAAAATCCCCCTTATTCATAAGGATTCTAAATTAGCCTGACAAATTACTTTTTCTCCAAGAAAAAGTCAACACAATTACAACTCTTGAGGCACACAACTCACCACACCTTTGTAGCCACAAGTTTAGAGAGTTCAGTCCTCAGTGCAGGACACTGCAACTGTGTCTTGGTTGTCTTCTACAGCCACATTTGGGAAAGAAAGAAAGGCTGCCTATGGGATGGGAAAATTAGAATGGAAAAGGTAAGACCTGTATAATTAATGACACAAAAAAGGTTTGCATCGCAGCTCTCTTGTTAGCCATTACAAATGCAAGTCCAAATTCCATAGCTTATGCTTTTCCTCATGGTTGCACACAAGTATCTTAGTTGAACAGTAGCATATTAGCAATATTTTAAATATTAAACAAAACTATATTTTAAAGTACTAATTTTAAAGTACTCAGAAAAGGCATATTCAAACTTCTGTATGAGGAAAAAAATAAGAATATACACTCAACACACTTTACAACTTGGCCCATCCCTTAGTTTGAGTGTAATTTCACAGAAGGGAATATCCTTTATCAGACCCAAACCAACAATGACTATTAAACCTTTCCTTTTACATTTTATTGAGGGAATATCTTTCATTAAAAATCTTCAGGCAACAAGAGGAGTTTTTAATACATAAGGACCTTCACCCACATTTTGCTTTTTCACTTGGTCACATTGCTATAGGCTGTCATCAGGTCGTGATTGATTACCACTGCCTGAGGACTTGCTGCCAAGTTTATTTTATTAATAGTCTGTTTAATTCAAGACAAAATATGCTTGGAACTTGAAGTCTTCAATTCGAACTTGGGAATCTGCTCTAGTCTGAATCTTGGTCAACCAGATATGTCCAAACCAGATCATCTTGCTGATGTCAAGTCCCTCTGAACATGAGAATCCAAGTAGGCCTCAAGCACAGTAACTGTGGGAACTAAAGCTGGAAGAAATTTAACCCAAACATAGACTTTAAAAAAATGTTTAGTGATGCTTGAGCAGGAATACCTTATGGTAGCAAGACATATATGTCACTTAATCCTGGTTTGGTTGTTACTGAGAAAGAAGGAAATCCATGAAGGGGTAGACGTGTCACTGATTCCAGAGCAGGTTCACAGCTTTATTTCAAATGTGAAAGTTTCCTGTAGGGCTTGCACAGAGCTTGGAGTTTTCCCTTAAGGAGCTCACCATCCTATCTCATACACAAGTGCTCTGACACATTTAGTGTCACCCTTAGTGTTACCTAAATAATCCCACATCCTATGATTTCATTCTCTATCCTTGCATAAAAGGATACAGTAAGCAAGCCATAAGCAAACAAAGGCAAGTGCTGTTTCAGCCTTTGAAAAGGCATTTGATAACTTCCTCCTTTTAGAACACTGCTTTGACTTGCCCCTAACAAAACACTAACAGGATGGGTTGCTTTGCTAGAAACTGTATCAGCACAAGCTACAGAATAGCCAGGACTCTGCTCAACAGCAACCAATGTGAACAGCTTGTGTACCAGCAGCATATTGCTTAGAACAGAGCTTATAGCACAACCAAACACAAATCTTTGGCTGCCCTTTTCTAATGCTGTAGTATGAACTTAATTGAACTCATATGTATTGCAAAGAGATGGACAGAGATCCAAAGCCAGTGGATAGTGACATAATTTTTTATGTTTGTGAACTTTCACTTTTTTCCCCATTTTGTTTTGTTTCCTTTGTGCCCCTATGAGGAAACAATACAGTTTCACCTAAGGCTCTGAATCAACCAGCATTTAATCAATCTCTCACTTAGGATAATCCAAAAAAACCCTCTCCTCCTTATTAAATTACTGTGTAGAAATTTTTCTGTTTGGAGCCTCCTGCTGCCTTGTCAATCTCTACCCTAATTGAGAAATGAACATTATCCAGAACTGCCCTGACTTGCAAAATGCTGAAGAATTGTCTTAAACACTAATCCACTAAGAAGATCCTGCTCTACTAATGTGTCATAAGAATTGCTTCAGCAACCCTTGTGACTCCTCCCCATCATGTTTGCTCTCATTTTCTTCTGCAAATGCTGTTGAGATATGGATATGCCCACAGTCCATAGTATTTAACCTCTCCTTGGGCAGTCCTTGAAACACAGAGAAGCAAGAACAATCGGCTGCTGCTGTAATGAATGGCCTTGGTAGGACTTAGTGCAAGAATAGAAGCTGATAGGCTGGTGCAGATCTACGGATGACTCAAATCATCTTCCGTGTGTTACCCAGTACCTTAGCTGTGCTCAGACTCACTTGCTAAAGATTTCTTCCCATTACTTCAGGGATGACTATTCATGAACAGGCAGTAACACATGCTTGGAGACTAAGTTGCAAGTCTAGTTAAAGGCAAAATAAAAAAGGGGAGAAGAAAAGGGTGATTAACAAAAACATCTCTCCTTAGAATTTGGTTTTGGATTTACATACATCTCTAAGGGATGAAAGATGACTCTGAGGAGCAAAGTAATTTGGTATTTGTGTGTTCTGTTTAGTGTAATTGTTTAACAAAGCTAATATTAAGAAGAAGAGGCATTTAATTAACTCATTCCTATTATGAACAATGAAATTAACAACCTGTTCATGAAAGGACAAAAATATTTCCAGGTTGACATTAGTCTGTATGAAGAGGGAGACACAAGGAAATGGAAGTGGATATGATCTTGCGCACAGCTCTAGTTCCTAAATCAGGAAAGGGAAAGTAGTGATGAGATTCTCATCAGTAAGATGAGAATCAAAAATACTGGAAATTAAACCTTGAAGAACTTCCCTGTGTAGGCTGAGGCTGCTACAAATTACAAAGAACTAAACTCAGCTAAACAGAGGGGGGGAAAGAATCAGAAATTTATATTATTCTCATCCATCCAGAAAGGATCATGGAAAATTAAAGGCTATAGCAACAAATAAAGAAATGTTACAACTCCTGGACAGCAAAAAGGAACAGCTTTTTAATACTTCAATACTAACTCAGTGGATCCTGCAGTCTCATGGATTCAGAAACTTTCCTACCACACTGAAGGCTATGTCACAGTCCCCTACAGAAACAAAAGACTCAGGAAACTTGGAGCAAAGACACCGTAAAAGTAACCACCAACACATGAGGGACACAACCCATGTTGCATTTCATTGCTCCAGTCCATGCTGGAGCAGAAGTGTATTAGACCATGCCCATCAAGAACAGTGTTGTCCTGGTTGTATACAACAGCCTGTGCCTTCAGCTCCAGTACTCAGAGAGGGTTTATTCTGGCAGACTGATCCAAATTCCCTCTCAAAGTGTCCCAGCAGCAAAGACTAGCAGCAATCACAGATGACTTCTTTAGTAAGCCAGGAATTTTATCACCTGCAAGAAACAAAAGGTACAGATCATGCTTTGAATACCTATAAAACTCAGCACCAAAGAGAGTGCACACAGCAGAGGGAGAAACTTTCTACAATCAGCAACCTCCCACTGCAAACACCAAGAGTCTTCACTTCAAGATTTTTACTAGCTGGAACACAGCATTATTTAGGATTTTTTTTTCCCATTCTTTTACATATAATAGGACAGTCTCCACTGTGGTGCCAGTAGAGGACATACTTACACTAAAGCAGGAAACTTACATCTGGAATGCTTAGCTATAACAGGGTTGCAATAAAACACAGCAACATCTTTGTGCTGAGCATGTCGTGATCTCACATGATCACACGTGATCTCCCTGCAGCCAGGCAGGGTTCTCAGGATATTTTATCCTTCCTGCCTGCTGAAACTGGGAGGGCCAGGCCTTGGTTTAGGTTGCTAAAAAAAGAGAGTGCTGATGCAGTGAGCTGGGCTCAGAAGGCATTTGGGTGGGGACATGGAATCAAACAGTGCTGGTGACAGCTGTATTTTTCAGGCTGTGTCTGCATACTACAAATAGACTGTACCTCCCTTACTTGGGGAGAAGTGAGGCTCTTGGACCTAAGTGGAAGAAGCCTCTATCTCACATAATCTCTGCTATGCAAACTCTGTCAGGCAGCATCTGCTCAGGGAACCAGGGCAGCAAGCTCCAGCACACAGCAACTCTCAGGGTTGCTGTTCCCTGAGATTCTCCTCGGGGTTTCTGTTCCCCGAGGTAATAAGGTTTTGTGTCTTCTCTTTGCCCTATGTGTTTCACACCAAAGGCAGAGACGACAAGTTGAGTCCGCCAGTCCGTGTTTCCAAGGTTGTTTATTTTTCATTATCTCAGTTCTTTCTTTGCTCTGCCAGGTCTCGCTGGCAGGGTACATTATCTTATTCTTTCTCTGCTCTGTGAGACACACCCAGCAGAGCAGGACATGCGGCAGGACTGGGCGGATCAGAGATCCCCGCACCTTAAGTACAGTATCTCTGACCCAACCACTGTCCAAGAGGTATTTTTTATTTACAAAATTTTGCCAGTACCTACTACCTACACTAACACGTCAATTCTACTCTAAACCAATCTCTAAAGTCCAAGTCAGGAAAAGATGGGGGACAAGAGCAAGAACAAGGAGGCCAGGGGCCACTCCTCAATTCCTCCATCTTCTTCCTTCAGCCCCATATACTAAGAATCCTAATTTCTATATTTGTATTCTATAACAGACTAACTAACTAACTATTTATTTTTAAATTCCTAGGATTTGTGATTCCTCTTAGATGTGAGTATTCACTCCCATGGACAGGAGTCAGAATCAGTGTCCCCCTGGGCTGTGTCTGAGTCTGGCTGACCCCCTTGTACAGGTCCCAGCCCCCCCTGTACAGTCTCCAACCCCTCCTGGGCTGCCAGAGGGATATCCTGGACTCTGACAAGCAACTACAAGGGGAGAAGTCTGGGCAGTGATAAGCCAGCTCTTGTTCTGTTCCTGTACAGGGACAAGTCAGCAAGATGGAGGAGTGCATCTCACTGGTACTCCTGAATGGTAGCTCATCCTTAAGTAGCTGGCTCCATCCTGACTAAACCTTTTTCCCTATTTTCTCTGGACTTTAGTGAAAGAAGCAGAGGAAAAGAACCATTTGGAAGGGAACAGAAATGGAGTGAAATATTTCAAGAAAACTGACTGCATGGTTTCTAGTCACGTAAACTATCTTTCACTACACAGCTGATAGTTTGAAGCCACAGGACAGGAAGAAATCACTCTATATATGGGCTGTCTTTGCTCATCCAGCTATTTTCATTGCTCAGCCACAGAGAGAAGTGCTCTGACCTTTGCCAGACTAACTACAGTGCTGCTCAAGTGAGGAAAACATGCACAACAAGTGACTTTTTACCCTTCAACTGTTCACTGCCTTTCCAAAAGTGTAGCCTCCCTTTAGGACGGCACCAGAGCAAGGCAATTACACTGCAAAGTGAGATCAGGCCAGCACATGGCCTCCCAGTCAGCTGATCAATAGCAACATCTGTGAGGCCCTCTCCATTTTTACACTCAGTCTCATACCAAACATAAAGGATTTGTTAGGGCCAGTGCACAATGTTCATTAAAAATTGGTCTTGCACCCAATGCAAAAAAAAATTGCTTTGTATGAATACGTGTTGCAAGACACAGTTCTAGCCAAGAGCTTGCATGACTGTATGACTTTGTTGCTAATATTAGCTAAGTTGCTAATAAATAACAGGAAATCTTTTTCCTTCCACAGTGTAAAGACCGCCAACATTGTTACAACTTGAAGCCATGGGAATGCCCTCTATGCCTTATCCAAAGCTCATTCAACACAGCTCTTAGCAGAATGCAGAAGTCTACAAGTTTGCAAAATTTTTAATTTGGGAAGGCAGTCTTGCTCACACTGACATATCCCACAGAACAAATGCTTGTGCAATGATGGTGACTCCACAAGAGCTTGGCAGTTGACTTTGCACAGACTAGTGCTCATCCATTGTAAACAGCATTTTAGTTCAAATACTCCTGAAATTTCCCAGGCCAAGCCCTCGTAAAGTGCTTGGCAACCCTAAATCTTATCCTGGAGATGATGAGCATGTATTCAAGATGTTCAGCCATCCATGACATTCCCACGAGTCAGCAAAAACTGGGCTGTCACAAAAGAGAAGACTTCAACCAAAAAAATTACAATTTCTCAAAGTTGTTATCCTGTACAAAGGTATTTATAACTGAAGTTGTTTTTGCCACCAGGAGGACCAGGATGAGTGTTAACACACTTGAAAAGGAGAACAAACTTCCAACATATCCACCTGCTGAGGAAGGGGGAAGCACTCTTACTATTAGCTGTGCTTCAAACACTGACACACTTGTGGGCAAAACTACTGGCAGCTAACATTCATAAGTATCAGTTCCCCATCCCCTTAGCCTAGCAGCCAGGTGCTGCTGGACAGGCTCTTCTGCCTCTTTCTTCAAGACTAAAGAAGCCAACAGCTGGCAGCTCTGTGCCTGTGCTGACATCTCTGTCACACATGGGCTCCAACTGCTGCTCAGGAAAGTGAGGTTCTGACCAAGTCCTGTGTGCCAGACCCAGGAGGACATCTCATATACTTCAAGGTGTCTCAGATAGTGTTAGAAGCCAATATGATGACAACGGAATCAAACCCTAGGGGGACACTACTCTTTACCACTGTTCTTCCCAGGGCCAGAAATCTCTATTACACTGGCATTATAACGCATTCAAGTATTCTCCCTGCAAGTTCAGTGCTGATGGAGGAAAGTCAATTCCCAGACATGACCAGGTCAGAAAGTGCTTTTAAACTGTAAATAATCCAGGATTCTTATACTGAGAATAACCTGTGGGAGACACTGCTTAAGTAATTTGGACCTAATTTTGCACCAAAAACAAAAGTTTGTACCTGGCAGGCAACTAAGTAAACATTTCTAATTATCCAACCTAACAGCTTCAAAGATTTTGGAAAGAAACAGCAAGCTCTACATCTTTGAGAGTCCTATGTTTGAAGACACAAGCTTGCCTTCCAAAGCCACATATTTAACCCTCTATGCTGGCAGTTAAGGTCAGAAGGCACAACTTTTGTGAGGTGGTCCTACAAGAAGCTGAGGCTGACGAGAGATGCCTGCTATCAGCCAAGTCACCACACATTTCCTAGTGACCAGTTACCTGCTGAACTGCATTCACTAGTCAGCTGCCAACTGCAGGATGACTTGAACTTACTTCCATCTGATTTACAACATGTTAAGCCAATATAATGTTGCTTTGTGCTGTGATGGGAAAGAAACAACCATGCAGCCAGCATGACTCAGCTGAGTTGTACCAAGCTGAACAAAAGCAATCCAGATGTCACCCTATTTTCCGGCGTCCCTATCCATCCTTCCTGGAGCACTGGGGTGCGGCACCTTCATAGCATTATTTGTAGTTAACTATTATCTCCTTCCCCTGACAGAAAATACATCAAAAAATATATTAGAAGAGATCATAAGAAACCTGTTAGCCAAGAATCCTTTTTACCCCTCTGCCTCCACTTCACATCCTGTATCATTGTGGTCATTCTCACAAATAGCCCCAGGACTAGTTTACTTAATTTGTATGCAACCTCTCCTAATTGATGTTGGAAAGAGGTGGAGCTGCTGCTGTAACAGCAAGAAGCAGTTTGTCACTAGCCACAAGATGCAAGATAAAAACCTAACAAGCAAAATTCTCCCACACACTCTACCCAGGCAAGACAAAAATCTAAATATAATCAGTTTGAAGAAATCTAAGTTCATGCTATTCTGCTCCAAGTGTAATGTTTGCCAATAATATGGAAAACTTAATTATGTGAGGAGTGAAGACTCATTTGTATCATTTAAGCTACTAGGTCTTTATTAGACATTCCTAACTGTTAGGTAAAGCAGCTTGCTGTGTTCTAACCATAATTCATGACTAGAATAGCATATGCAGCACTACTCTGTATTTCAGATGAAGGTCTCCATCTTTCCATCTTGAAAATCAGTCCTCCTTGACCTTCCCCTGGCCGCACTTCTGCACTTCACCTGCCCTATCTTCCTCTGTAAACTGCAGGTTTTAAAATGACAGCTTGATTATGAGCTACATTCAGTTGCACTTCTGGGACGGAGAGGACTAGCTCCTACTGCCTGAACATGTAAGGCAGGAGTTAAGAAAAAGTCTGCTGAAAGTGAAATTGTGAATATGAAAGATGATATGAAAGACTTCAAATATGAAAGATGCTTCACTGGGACCTAGATTCTGACCACCTAAAACTTAAACCAACTCCTATATGGAAAGGAAAATCATAATCAGTTTGCTGCTTGCAATGGCATGTTACTAAGGCATGATATATATTATACCTATACATATTTAATAAAAAAGGGTGGTTATTTCTCTTCAGTTCTTCATTCTCTTTCAAGACAGAGAAGCCAAACAATGAAAATCCATCATGAACAAGTAGCCACTTGGCTCCAGCTGGGAAAACACCAGCCCTTACTGTTAGGTCATATAGCCCTGACGGCTGAATTGGTCAATAACTAGAAGTGGCTCTGGCTGCCCATCTCTTCCCAGGATTCCTGTGTATTAGCATTAATACCTGGAAAAGGGAGATGATCTGTCTGGAGAGCAGTGTTTTAGACTGCATATAGCTAGGCAATTCAGATTCATTTTATCAATAAACGAAGGCTTTTAAAGCTGGTGGATTTTAGACATATCTAGTTGCTGCTCCACCTATGTGCCCCAGTATCACTGTCTGTCTACATATCACTGCCATACTGAGTTTAGCTGGTCAGACTTCTTCCAGAATGCAGTTCATCCAATTTAATGCTACCTGCAGGATGTCTGCTACACATCCGGTCCTCCAAGTGACAGCAGTGTGGGCGTGTTGGACTTATTCTTAGTAACTCCCATCAGGTCTTGGCAACTAAATGGATTAAACATCTATAAGAAATATGAAGGCTGTTTCAGGTCGCCATACTGGAAGCCTAGGCCAAGTTTATCCTCTTGTGACAAAAAGGGTTTTAGAAACAAGGGGGAAAAAAGAAACAACACAGAGCAGAGGAAGGGAGTCTATTAAGATGTCCTTCAAAAAGCTGGTGATCTCTCCAAAGGCAGATGGCAAAATAGCAAACTCTGGTTCTAAAATGCCAGCATAACAAAGAATCATGGAAAGATTCCATGAACAGTTTATTCAAGACAAACTGGCTGATAAATCCTCTTTCAGCATGTTAGGTAGAAAGTCCTTAGGACCAACAGACTATCGGAGTGTTAAAGGAATACCGACAGAAGATGCATTCAAAACAAAAAGTTAAGGAAATTCTTCACACCAACCTGGTGAGGCCTGTACACTGGAGTCTTTGTTTAGAAGTAGTTTATCTTATGTGTTCAGCAGAACAGAATTTATTAATTCTTTTAATAGCATTTGCTAAGGTCAGGTAGTTTCAACCAAACCTTCAAAAATAACTCCTACAGAGTAGAGCGTGAGGCAGGGGAGGACAGAAGCTCCCCATCCTTAAGATGTGTGACAGCAGTTACAACATTAAAACCTGAGCTGGTTCTCAAGATGCCACTTCCCCATACAAAAGGTAGCTAGCAAATCAGAGACCATCAGCACATGACAAGAAACACAAGAGCAGAAGTTGGACAAGCATCAAAATTTCTGTCACGTTCTTAGGTAAGCATCAAGAGGGAATGAATTGACAAACCCAAGGCCTGAAAAGCTCAGCAGTTTGCCTAGCAAGGTGAGAAGCAACCAAAGATGCTTCCAAAACAGCAAGTGACTATGGAGTATGACAGTTTTAATCACTCTATTTTTCTGATATCTCTGCCAACATTTCTAAGTGCCTATAACCAGAACAAGCCTCAGCCTTTCTCAAACACACAAAAAAGGGCAGTACCTGTCTCTAATTCTCATTCCTTAAGACAGCATGACACACAGGCAGAGATAGCACACTAGAGAGAAGACATGACTTAACCACCTGCAGGGCCAGGTTTAAGTTCCAGCACTTGTAAAATTATCAAACAATGCAAATGCTACAGACGTTTAGTGAATTTAAAGGCAATGAATTTACAGCGAGTTTTCACACATTATCCAATTACTAACTTGCTGCAAGATACGAATGTGACAAACAGCTGTGTAATAGTTATGAAAAGTAGAAAGCAGTTGACTCTTCAGCTTTAAATAACAGGGCAGTTCTAGACTGACATCACTGTTGCTTGTATGTAACTGGAGGGAATTTGTCTCCAGCTGTGGCAATCCTGCAGAAGTCCTCACTTTGCATGTATCAAAGCAATCAGCAAATGGTCATAAAAACAAGGATCTCCCAGGGACATAACTTTCTGCAAAACTGATATTGGCCTCTATGACAAAACCTACTGCATTGATAGTACTGGGATCACTGTGAGGTACAATTGTTCTGGCCAAACTTGCACTTAGAGGACTACATTACAAAGCTATGGAGTAAAGGAGAAAGGACATGCAATAAGCATATCCTTACCGTATCTCCCACAGCAGACAACCTGATCATCAGACTATATTCACTTCCAGTATTTCTGTTTCTCTTTTGAACTACAAGTGAAAAAGCATATTTTATTTTGGATCTGTATGAGACTGGTATCAGACCACGAAAAAATATCGAAGCCAGGTTTTTATGGAGAAAAAAGTCTTCTGCCACCACATTTCCTCTGTACTTACTCTCATTAGTTCCATGCCACCATATGAAAGGGAGATGATGTTTACACCTTACTGATGAACTCAAGACTCCTAGATAACAAGGGAACTTTTAGGGGTGAGGTGATCAATGTCACAGCCAACAACACCAACCATAAGCCAGTCAGACAAAAATCCATACAAACCCAAAATGCCTGGCCTTGCTGCAACAGCAGGTATCTTGAAAAAGCAGCAAAAAAGCTGACTTTGGCTCTGTGAGCAGTGCTGTCAATCCAGACAGGCAGACAGCAGGAGTTAGGACAAGCATGGAGCTGTTGCTTAATGGCTAAAGCCTCTGATGCTAGAAAACAGCAAAAAGCCCCTAGACTGTTAACCTGCTAATAGTGCCTAGTTTATGACTCGGTCGAAAGCCACATTCTACTCTCCCATGCAATAGCAGATGGGAAAACAATCACAACACACCATTCCTTGCCAGCAGGTAATCAAAAAGGCAGTGTCTGTGCAGCCCAAGCCAGCTGGGGCTTCCAAGCAGCCTCCCAGCATACAGCCATCTACAGTAGCTCTCACCTGCTAAGCTGACCTTCCTAGCTGCATCTGTCAAGACATCTCTGGAGTGACAAGCTCTGCAGAAATTTAAAAAAACTTTTCAACTTAAAAAGGAAAATTTTTCTGCAAGCTAAAATTAACTTTTTAAGGAGGAAAAGCAAAGTGCCCATACAAAATTTAAAAAAAAACTCCAAAACATGTATAGGCAGGTCTCTCCTAAGGGACTTGTCCTGTTTGTCAGGTTTGACTCTGGTCACTCTGGTGGGTTTCCAGATTGCTGCAAATACTATATAATCCTTCCTCCAAGGAGGAACTTTCTGTCACAAGAGACATGGTCACCCGCTCCCCAACTCCATAGCAACCCCCATCAGGTGCAGGCTCCCAGGGCCCTGGCATACCTTTTGCCACTTACCAACCAAGCAGTGATTACATCCTAGACATTAAGTTTCATGACCTTGAAGTGTTCCCTTCTTCTTTGAGAAAGCCAGACTTCATGTTGTTTGGGTTATCTTGATACTGCCCATATTTCCATACACAATCTAATTTTATCCATTTAAGAATTTTTAATTGACTAATCAAATTAAATCACCCAGATTTGATGTGATCTGCTTCATAACACAGGAACTGAAACATGTCCCACTCACAAACAATTCTATAAGCACTGTAAGGTGGCTATGCCACAAAACAGGGCCCACACACTTTTCCACAGCAAAAGCGCAGCTAAGACCCATGGGGTCCAGAAAATCTAGGAAAGTCTTTTCCAAAGAGGGACAGCTGTCATAAAGCCTTTTAGATGAGGAGACAACAATGATAAGGAACCAAATCTGAAGGTTCCTTCATCTTCTCAAAATATGTCACAAAATATCCTGTTGCCACCGCTCAAAATTTTAGCCATAACAAGCAGAATGAAACTGATTAATTTGGAGTACCTCAGAAACTGAATTTTTAAAAATTATTTTACCCTATAAAACAGCTTGGAAAATGTCAGTTTAAGTTTGTTTAAAAAAAAAAAAAAATAGAAGCTTTAAAATTTAAGTAATCTAGCATTGTCAGAATGACATTGAATGGGAAAAAACCTCAAACCACCAAACATTTTTGTTACCAAAGCAAAGTAATTTTTTGGCTGTTATATGGATTGTCAAGTTCTTATCTAATATATCCACATTTGAAGCAACTATAATACCCAAGGAAGCCATAATTAAGATCATTAACCTATCACACACACGTAATTATGATTTCTACTTCAATACTTGGAAGAATTACTAACATGTTGCTACATGATACAAATTTAAAAAGAACTTCAAAGCAGCAGTTAGTTGATTATACAATAAAACAGGAGGCAATTAAAACTGTTCAACCAATTGCAGAGACTACTATCACAGGAGAGTATACTTGGTGTGGTTGGGATGAATTTTCTTCACAACAGCCCATATGGTACTGTGTTTTGGATTTGTGATCAAAATAATATTAATAACACATCAATATTTCAACTATTGCTGAACAGTGCTTGCACAGCAACAAGACCTTCTGTTTCCCACTCTACTTTTCCACTCCTTGCCAAGCAAGTTGGCTAAAAGGTAGGCAGAAGATGGTGAGGAGTCACTGACAGGACAGCTGACCCTAACTGATCAAAGGGCTACCTTATCGCATAACACCATGTTTGGCAAAGAACTCTGGGGATCGTATTTTCCAAAGAAATTGTTGCTTAGAGACTGGCTGGGCATCCTGCTTCTTGTGGAAGGGGGTGAGTTACTGCCTTTGTGTCACTTGATGTCCACACACATACACACTGACCTTCATTCAAACTGTCCACATCTTGACCCAAGAGTTTTTCTTGCATTTGCTCTTCTGATTCTCTCCCTCATCTTGCTGGATGGACACGAGCTATCAGCTGATTATAATTGCTAACCAGGATCAGCTTCCTTCAGAATTCCAGAAGACAGAGTTACTCCTTAGAAATCACAGAATGAGGAGTCATGCAGGTCAGATTAAAGAAAATTTAGGACAACTTGGGGTTCTGGAAGAAAAAACTAAAGTTGGATTGAAAATTTATTGTAATAGCTGGGGATTTCAGGAGCAGAAAACAACAACAAAAACCCCAGGTAGGTTATTCAATACATCCGAAGCCAGCTGGTTGAACAGGTTCTAAACTACCACGACAAAGATAAGGCAGACAAAGTCAGTGCAGTGACACTACATATTTCTGCATCTGCTTTCACTTAACAAGATGTGGAACGGAAAATCCTCTTGTGTTAACTCTTTTCAGAAAAATGTAAAGTACTTCTGGAGGTGGAAAAAAAAATACTAAAGTCAAAGTACAAAACCCTACAAAACAGAATGAATTCAGAATGAAACATTAAATCCTATGTCAGAAAAAAAGCAAATGAGTGAGCCAACGGTGCTGACAAATTCAAAACCACCCCACACATTAAATTAGACCCATGTGGTATGAGTCACCTGAATAATTGTCGAGCAAGCTGTGTCTGAAAAAACACCTCAGCATGGAAGAATTTCTACACCTGGGTCAGAGAAGGTAATCTGTATTCAGTTGCCTTGCTTGGCAGCAGAACTTTGTCAGTGCCTTGCAGAGAAAGCCAGGTGGCAGAGGAGGAGTAGAAAGGAGACAGAATAAATGAAAGTTCAGAGTACAGCTGTGATGAGCTGCAGAAGCAGATTAGTCCAATAACAACAGCTAGAGAATGAAGGTTGAGAAGAAAAGGATAAAACACATTCCATATGTATCAACACAGAGCTGTATGGAGATGTTTGGTGAGTAGATGCTCCCAGAAAAACATCGGAAAGGTCAAGTTAAGTTCGTAAGTTTTTTTTGAATGAGCAAATGCTACTGTCATCTCAAATCTATTGCATTTCATTACCTGCTCCCACAATAACTCCTCTCTGAGGCAAACCTGTGAAGGCACAGGAGTTGCCTAAGGCCCCTCTTGCTATCTCTGGTACATGTGCTGACAATCACGGTTTCATCAAGACTTATCAAGCCCCACAGAAAGCCTTGCCATGCAACTGGCACATTTGCTTCCAGCAGCAGGACTCAGTCATTAAGGGTTAGCTGACATACATTATCCAGCCAAAGCACTGTACCACAACACACACTGTACATGGAGAGGGGTCACACTGTATCCTAATTTTAAATGGTGAGGGATTTCTTGGTGGAAGGTGTGGGAGGCATATGCATAACTGGAGGATTCTTGAAGACTCCAGATGTGCAGGAGCTCTCTAGGACATAATTTAAAATTTTAGAGGAACATATGTACAGGCTGAGAAGTGCCATCTGAGATAAGAAACATTTCTTGAATCCAACTTAAGGACAATTTCCTGAGAAAGATGTACAATTCTTTGAGCTTCAACTTTTTCGGTCCTACATTGAAACCTGCTACGTGAGATCAAGGCTTCAAACACATGCAATCTCGTGAATACTGATTCTGATCACTGATTCAGAGTCTAATCATTTCCTTCCAATATTTCACCTCTTACCACTTGTCTACTGACAAGACACTTCCTGGTAATTTACTTTCATTTTTTTAACATTACAGTGAAGCAAAGCACTAAAGTATGAATCCTATTTCTAAAAGTTAAAGGCAATAGAGTACCCACTGTTATGGTGTCTGAGCTCTTAGCAATTGTCCAACCTGTTCTTCTAAGCTTCAGTTACAGATAATCTAAAGCTTCTGTAAATAAACAAACAGCCAAGAGCACTTAAACTGTAGTTGATCATTTATGAGTTTAAAGAAGAATCAGAATTAATACCCTTTGAACCCTAGCTTCCATTATAGTTCTACTGTTGATCTATGAAACCCCATAGTTTTGCTATCTGACTCATGATTCTAAGTATCTAATGAGGGTAACACAGATGAACAATCAAACAATTTGATAAACAATCAAACTCACACAGAAAAAAAAAAAATCCGAAACTTAAGATACTTGAAACAGGACACAGAATGAGCAAGCCTAAAATCCAATCCTATGAAGCATGAGTATTCCAGCAGCCCCAGAAACAGAAAAGCATTGTGGCTTAAAAATAGGGTGTGATACCAGATAACAGCAGTGATTCAGCTGGAAGACAAAGAGAGTACAAAAGCAAGAGACAAGCCAAAACCTGCACTGTAACGACAACACATAGTCACAGCCTTAACATCTTCTTTGGTGCTGGAATGAGAGGTTAAGAACAGGGCAACCTGTTTCATGGGTACAGATAATAGGAAAAACTATAGCCATCACAGAAGCAAAAGCCATCACAAACACAAATGGCTATTACCAGCTTAACTCCTGACAGGGATGCACACTACAGCCATCTGCAATAAAACACACTAAAGCCACTTTGCAAAGCAACACAGCTTTTGCAATTTGAACCAAGACATTTAGTCACAACCAGGAGTCTGACCATAAATATTGCAGATACAAAAGGGAACAATATTGGGAGCAAATGAATTTCCTGCCACAGTAAAATGTGTAAAATGTATGTCTCAACTTGATCATCCACACGCTTATATGTGCAGAATGAGACAGTATCACTTCATGCAATTGCTAATGTCTATTTACACACTGTCCATTTTTTTTTTTTTTTAATGAACAGACATAACAAATGATCCCGTTGATGTAATTTCATGGTTTTGGTGTCAAGTGAAGGAAACATACATAATCGCTACCCAAAACCAGATATGCATGCCAAAGAAGCATTTCTACAATTATGAGATGGATAGCATTTTTTTCTTAGCTGCTTTCTGCCCTTCACTTCCCCTTGGATATTGCTTACAATAGTCTAAAATTTTGAGCAACTGCTACTCTGAACCTGACTTCTGATAGACAGACATTACTGCAGACAGCGTCTCCCAAAAAACTCAATAGGCTTCGACATTTTAAGGGCTGGAGGAAGGGGTGGGGAGCAGAGTAGCAAAAGAGGCTACTACCCCTATTGAGAACGCCATTTATGGTCACATCTTGTTAGACAACAGAAACTCTGCTAAAGACATACAGGTAACTGGGTTTCAATTTGTTTAGGATTCCCAAAGAACTACTTATTAACAGAAAATGCCTACGAACTCACCAAATACAAGTTTCCCTCTTTCTCTAAAGATGACTTCCCAGAAATATTATCCCAATGATTACATTCAGTCTTTAATCAGACCTTCAACCCTCACTGCAGCTCTCTGTGGAGAGAAACACAGCAGAAGGTGTTCAGAATTGTCAGCATGCTGAACTCTTGCTGTGCTTGGCTATGACAATGAGAAGTCGAAAAGGTGACCTTTACAGTCTGGTACCTAAACAACACATAGCGCTGCCTCTCTTAAATTCTTTCTTAAAAAACTTCAGTTTCAGAAAGTAAAACCCTCCACATTTCTTCCTCAGGACAGAAAAAAGAAAAATACACTGGCACAAGGCAGGGAAACCTGACAAGTGTTCTCTCCATGATGTTGTTGACAGCTATCTGTCCATTTTGTATAGCTTTAAACTGTGCTACTGCTCATGGGTGTGAATACTGTGTGGAGAGCCCTGGACACTATTTTTGTTACCCAAAGAATTCCTTGTTTTGCATCAGGGTGCTATTCATCTATTTCAGGATAAGTTAAGGTAGGGCTATCTAGCTAATGATAGGGTCTACTATAGTACCACATAGACACCTAGTCTTGTCAAGCTTGTTCTTTAAACCTCTGTCTAATTGGGCTAGACAGTTTGTACCATACAGTAATTGTTCGTACACTTCCAGTGAGATGACAGCTAAGAAGAGAGCTGTACTTTCCGCAACTATAAA
Organism: Cisticola juncidis; assembly: GCA_013400215.1. Taxonomy (NCBI): domain Eukaryota; kingdom Metazoa; phylum Chordata; class Aves; order Passeriformes; family Cisticolidae; genus Cisticola; species Cisticola juncidis. The sequence goes on along the minus strand of VXBR01002239.1, from coordinate 1,081,845 downwards.
TCACAGCAGAGGGGAGTGAGTAGAGATTACCAAATATACACCCCACCCCTTCAGTGCAGGAGAGCATGTAAACTGAGCTCCAAGTATAGGGCTCACTGCCAGTAAAGAGTAACTGCAAAAGGATTCAGCAAGGACCATAAGGCCATGCTTAACTTCAGGAATTTGGTTAGGATCTTGTGGCTAGTGTAAGACTCAGACAGCTCTCATAGTTCTGTAAAGGCCCAGTTGAACTCAGCAAATGCAAATGTCAAAAACAGATCTGAGAAACACATCTCAGAGATGACCTTAATTGCAACCTTATGGCCTCTCATTTCTCAGGGAAGCAGACACTGCAGAAGGAGCAAAAATTTACCACTTGAAACCGAACAAATCCTGCCACCTCCACACAAGGTCTAGCTATGGCAAGCAGTACTTTCACGACAGTGATCTCAAGGGGATCTTGCATTTCTTTTCCCCCAGCCATAAAAACTGTAGATCCCTTTACTGCAGCAAAAAAAATAACACAGTTTATATTGATCTGGAATCAAAACGGGCACCAAACACAAGATGCTGCCACTTCCTCATTCAGTAGAGGACTGACCTAGAAAATCCACAAAGCTGAACAGGGTTGCAGCTGGACTGAGCCCATGTAAGCACTACTCAAGGCTGCCAAAAGGGGACAGTTGCCTTTTCTCTCTGTTCACCCTGCCTCTTGAAAAGCTATTTCAACTTGTGTTCTGGAAAGTCATCCATGAAAGAAAAATGAAACTTTTCTTTCAGACAAGCAATTTAAATCAGGTCAGTGATGACCATGAGAACTGGCGGTAGCACGACTGAAAGCAAGAAGCAGGCAAGATAGAAGACAAGGTCACCATAACTGGCAGCAGAAACACAGATCACTTCATCTGTATCATTTAACCTTATTTTACAGGATTTCAAAAGGCAAAGGACAGAGAAACTGTCTGGTCTGTAAAGCAGAAGTGCCAAAAGAAGGGAAAACTGCAGTGATGATTATGAAATGCAGATTCTTCAGGTCTCCCCACAAAACCAAAATCAATGGGACCATAACAAATTCAGCTTTGCCGTAACTTGCTTGTCACTGAAGTGACTACTCAACCCTTAAGGGTCAGTTTGTCTCACAACATACACTTCCAAAAGCATCCTTTCTCAGAATATTTCTCAGGTTTTATTTATCTATTCATAAAATGCTCACTCTTCTTGAAACCCAGTGAAAACAAATAGGTATCGTCCTTAACATTACCAGCATGAGAATCACACCACCTGAGGAGAGAGGGGGAGCAGGAAGAAGCCTGACCACAGAAAAAAACAGGCAACAAACAAACAGGAAAAACTATGGAAAAAGCAGTTAAACCCGTATCTTGTGGGAAAAATCTTGCTGGCTTCCAAGAACTTAAGTTTCCCTTTTCCCCCTCCCCCCTCCAACTTATTAACTTACTAATTAAAAATAATTTTTTGAGTAATCCTTATTGGGAGTTTCCTGTTTACACAGTAGTTACTCTGTGATCCAGTAAACTCCCTGGCCTGAAGTACGTGACCTTGGCACATACTCAGTCCAGCACACAGCAGTTACCTTGTAAACAGGAAGCTGCCAGTGCACCAAGGCACAGGAACAAGAAGCATACAGAAGTTAAACTTCTTCACCAGCACTTCCTGCAGCTTACTTTAAGTGTAAATCAGGAATTAAATCAAAAAATACGTCATGAATATCTACGCCAACGAGTGTTTGTTAGCACTCTCTGAAGCTTTCTTGAAAAATCACAAGTTTCTTTTAACTGTAAACATCTTCCATGGGCTGACATAGCCAAAAGACTTGCAGGCATCACAGGGTGACTTTTGAAAGGCTTTCAGGTGTAAATGAATAAAAGCAAAGCAGAGGGAATTTTTATTATAACCTGCAGGTTGCTGTCTTGGGGTTATAGGCAGATGACAAGCATTAGTGCTCATACATTCTGGAAGGTATCAGGCTTTATGGGAATCACACACATAGTAACACCAGCGAAATGTATAGGTGTATCAGCAGAGACTTAAATACCAGGCTGCAGCATGGATGGCTCCTTGCTAACCTGCCTCACAAAAGTCTGCCTTTTGATAAGAGCAGGAGCAGTAACAAGGCTTATCCTCTGATCTGGAATGCAAATTCCAAATCAATGGACATGTGCATTTTAATCTTAGACACACTGATCTACTTCACAAAAGTGATAGTCCCACCTCATCTTGGTTCTCCACAGTTCTACGCTATACAGACCCCAACAGGCCTATGAAAAAAATAATTTCCAAAAAATACACCTCAAGCAATCAGCAACCACTCCCACTCAGCCCCCTGATAGATACAAAAAAGCCTGGACATAAAAGCAATCCCAAGTTTTTCTCCTATGTGGAACACAGACATTCTCAGTTACCCTAGTCACTTCTTAGCAATGGCCCATCTTAGTAGACAGACTTCAGAGAATGTCCATCAGCAATTACTTGCACAAAACAAGAAGGACAAATTGGCTAATACTAAGATGTTATAAAGACCTTTCCAAAGGGAGAATTTCCAAGCAGTTGTAGTGATCTGGTTTTGAAAGGCATTCAACAGGCACCAAGGGAATTCTTCAACACTCTTTTAAAACAGGTTAGGGCAAAGCACTTAGCTGTCCCTTTAAATGACTGTATCTATCAAATCTCACATGTTGACAAAGCAAGATCTAAAAGGAAACTCACTACCAAGTTTAGCACCATTTTTCCCTCCCTTCCACAGCTATTTGCTATATTATAATTTATGCAGGAAGCCACAGCTACCAGCTGCTTGCTGCATTAAGGAGTGTCTCTTACCCTATAACTCTTGAACAAGAGCCCATCAGTAAAAAAAAACATACAAATGGTTAAGGCTGAAAGAGATCTCTGGAGATGGTTTAGTCTATACAAGAGCCATCACATCCTTTAAAAAAGCATGAGCAGCTGTGCTCACTTGCAGATACCCACCATCACTAACAACATACTACAGTAAAGGTGCTGGACTCGTGCCATCAATATATGAATTTTGTCCCATGTGAAAGGCATGAAACCCACCAAAAGGTCCATGATGGGCTTTAAAGTACAGTGTTCTCCAAAGCTGTCTTGGTGCACCTGCAGTTTCAAAGAGAAGTACAAAAACTGACACCAGCAGCAGCCCTGCGGAAGTGCCCTTCCATTTAACTCGCGCTGACAGCACCATCTAGTGCATTACATGCAAACAGACCTTTTTTCCATAGGTAACAAAACAGGAAGTAAGATTAGCAACACACAGTAATTTCTAGTAACATTAGAAAATGCAGGTATTGCTTATAAATAACACATGTTAAATAAACTTGTTGTGTGAAGGTCACTCCACAAGCACCTTACCCAAGTGATAACTGATGTGAGCAGAACAGACACACAACAATTGCTTCAATACTTGACTACAGAATCAGAAATTAAGAGCCAGTAGAACTACTAGGGTCAAGTCCTGCCTATTTAACACTCTGGAGAACAGATAAATGGGATAAATGTTGAATGAGTTCCAGTTGTAGCACCACAGTAGTAATCACCTTTCATCAAATCAAGAAGCCAATACAAAGCTGAAGAGTAGGTACCTTTATTTCTTTCTGTAAAACTTCACAATCACCTCATAATTTTCACCTCATCACATAATTCCATCTCTCATCATTTCTCTCTGCAGAAATACTTTCGTTCTTCAGGGCATGCTTTCATCCTCTGTTCAGACTTTGCTTGAACAGCTTTGAAATGAGACAGACAATACCAAGCAGTGCTACAGAATGTTTTCACTCCAGCCCCCGCCACTGGAAAGGAAAAGTGTTCCCTTAAGCTAGCCAGCAGCTGCTGGGCTGATCAGGCATAACCTGTCCACTCCGGGAGAGCAGGCAAATACACTGAATATCGGGAGTGAAGATTCCTGGAATTGCATTGTGTTGGAGGGGAGAATTCAAGGCAATTTGTTGACTAGCTGCACCTATCAAGCTACCCTAGAGAATACCTGAAGCCTTAAAACAAAAATTACCCCATAGTCTACAGCATTACTCATGTTGCTATGCCTCTACTCCAGTNAAAAAAAAAAAAAAGGCAGGTAGAGCTTTTATAACAGTAGCATATCAGCTAGTAAGATATGAACATATAAATTATCATAGTGGGCAAAACAAACCTTACTTTATAATTGCAAATTACACACAGTTCTAATCATAGAATCATGAAATCATTACGGTTGGAAAAGTCCTCCCTCTCTTTCAACCAATTACCACCATGTCAGCTACACTGTAGCAGTGCGTGCCATGTCCCGTCATTTTCTGAATGTCTCTAGGGATGGTGTCTGTACCACCTCCCTGGCCAGCCCATTCCAAGGCTTAACTAACCTTCCTGTGATAAAATGCTTCCAAATATCCATCCTGAACCTCCCCTGGCACAGCATGAGGCCATTTCCTCTCATCCTGCTGATACTTGCCTGAAGAAGGGGCCAACCCCCGCTGCACAGCAACCTTCTTTCACGGAGTTGTAGAGGGCAGCAAGGTCTCCCCTGAATCTCCTGCTCTTCCGGGTGAGCCATGGGCTGTCAGCTTCTCCAGGAGAATGCTGTGGGACACAGCACAAAGGCTTTATTGAAGTCCATGCAGATAAGTCCACAGCCTTTCTCTCATCCAGTGAGCAGGCCATCTGGTCATAAAAGGAGATCAGGTTAGTCAAGAAGGACCTGCCTTTCCTAAAGCCATGCTGTGGCCTGATCTCCTGGTTGTATTGTACATACTGATAAACTAGCAAATGCAACTTAGTGCCCAAGCTTCTTCATAAGCTGCCCAAAAGGGCAATTAAGATGAGGTGGTATTTGTTTCCCCTACATTATGGTAGAAAACAGTTTCTAAACTGAAAAGAGTTTCTAAAGAGTTTCTAAACTGAAATTTATTTAAAAACCAATGTGGATGGATAAAGCCCAATTGTTTGTTATTTCACATTTGCAGACTAGTTTGGGTTAGAAGTGACCTTGAAGGTCATCCAGTTTCAATCCCTCCACCACAGAGGGAGAGAAATTACCCGCAGGGATACTTTCTACTAGATCAGGTTGCTCAGGGCTCTATCTGACCTGGCATTGAACACTTCCAGGGATGGGGCACACACAGCTTCTCTGGGCAGCCTGTGCCAGTGCCTCACCACTCTCACCACAAAAGAATTCTTCCTGATATATAATCTAAACCTACTCTCTTTCATTTTGAAGCCATTCCCCCTTATCCTCACCCTATATGTCCTTCCTTGTAGGAAGTCTCTCACCATCTTTCTTGTAGACTTCATTCGAGTTCTAGAAGACTACAATTAGGTCACCCTAAAGTCATCTCTAGGCTGAACAATTGCAATTCTTTCAGCCTTTCCTCGTAGGAGAGGTGCTCCAGCCCCCTCATCAGCTTGGTAACCCTCCTCTGAACGGGCCTGATTGGCAGTACAAAGAAAAAAACGAGAAGGGAGAAAAAAGGTAAAAGACAAGAGAAAACCAGGGAACAGCAACGCCAAACACCAGGGATTAAGTACTGTTAACTCTGCCCCACTGAAGACTCCCAGGAAGGGCTCCAACACCTCACACAGCTGTCACAACAGCATGGGGACATCGAGAAATGTGAGCTTCCCACACTTCTGAGAGCGGAGAAATCCCCTATTTTCCTTACAGCTCTTTGCCCAGTCAGGGAAATACAGCCCAGCACGCAGCCAGGGCCTGACATGGCGCCTAAGCCTTCAGCGCCCCGCGTGGCGCATGCGCCGCTCCCGCCCCCCGCGGCGCGCTCTGACGCGAGCAGCGTAAACAAAGCGGCGCCCTGTGGGAAGAGGGAAGCGCTACGTGCAGGAAGAGGCAGCCTCCATCTTAGGCGCTCGTCGCGGCGGCGGGATGGCGACGGATAGCCGGGAGGAGAAGGGTAGGTGGCGGTAGAGAAGGGGGGCAAGCGTTAGGCCCCGGGGAGGCGGGGAGGCTCGGGCGGGAATCTTCCCCCCCTCCCCCCTCCCGCCGCCCGAGCCTTCCCCAGGGCCACCTTGGAATCTGGTGCTGGGCCTTCAGCCCGGGAGACGAACGTCTCGTCCGGAGGGGCGGCGGGGTCAGGAGTGACCCTTCGAGGATGATTATTTTGCGGCAGCCCTGCCTGTATTTTTTTGGGGAGCAGGAGGGAACAGGGCCCCTCATACCTTGATGTGCCGGCGGTAGCGGGCTCGGGGCAAGGTGACTCGAGCAGCGGGAAGAGGGAGAAGTTCGTGGGCCATAAGTTTAACATTATCGACACAGAGTTACTGCAGGTTGTCTTTTCGCAGGACGCGTTTGCTATTTTTATTGCGGCTTTTTATTTCTCCTTGGGTTGCTAGGCCTTTTTGGTTTTGGGGTTTTTTGCACGGTTTTTTGTGATGGGATGTAGTTACTTTAGTAAGCAGAAACTGTTGTCGGAATCTTATTTTGGCGATTGTTGCTCGGCTTTTTGCAGTCAGCTGTGATTTCTGGGCACTGGGTAAATAAATTTGAGTTAGAGGAATCGGACGATTTCAGAGTCATTACTCAGGAATAATGATAATCTGGGGTAATTAGTGTCGAATAATAAAATTACAGCTCTTATAGCTACCGCTATTCACGGAAGCTGAAGTGATCCGCATGTTATCTGTGAGATTATATTAATCAGTCCTCACCAAATAACCTCTTTAGGAAGCAACCCCAAAGTCAGGTGTAGCAGATTGCCCTTTGGTGGTTAGTGCAGAGAGTTGCAGAGTTACAAAAAGGGTAAAGTATCATTTGGGTATTGTGGCTTGGATTGCATTCGTTTGGATTTTTGTGGAAAATAATGCTTCGTGTAAAGCCTTTGCAGGACGTGTGTCCACAAAATGGCTTTGTCAGAGTGGTAAAGGTTTTCTGTCTCATATTTTTTGTGAAACTATACAACATGAAAATTCCCAGTAGATTTTGTTAGAACTGATAAGTAAAATTATTAGTGGTGCATGATCCTTAATGGTGTTATTGTAAGACTAGTAGATTAGGATATGGTCAGATTGTGTTGAAACAGATCTGTTCGCCCACTCTGGATGAACTGTGAATTTGAAATGTTTGCTGTTGTCATTTGTAAATTTCTATTAATATAATTATGTGTCCAGTTGGGCTTGAATTTTATTTTTTTGTGTTTGTTAATCACTGCCAGTGGTCAAGTTATATTTTAAATTTAATTATTTTTTAGTTATTTCTCATATGAAAGGGGTTATTTTGACTGAATAGCAAGTGTTGATGCTCGTTTGCAGCCGAACTGATTTCTGCTGTGCTTCCATTGGAAGAGAAATGCTGTTTTAACACTTAAAAAAGCAGAAATAAGGCTTGCAGACCTATTTGTTTTGAAATCACAGGGTCTTATTTCTTTTGTGTGCCAACTCAGATTTTTGCTTGGACCCTTCCAATAGTTCTAATTCTCCTGGTCAGCAGAGGAAATGGCCTCCTAGGCTACCTTCTATTTTTGGGTGAGTTAAATTTGTTCATGGAAGGATCCCACAAAAGACAAGTGTCTGGAGAGCCCTGTTGGGAGAATCTGTCACTGAAAGAACTCATTTGGTCCCTCCCTCTGCAGTGGTAATGGACTATAAAGTACCTGTCCTCTGCCATTTTTCTGTTTCTGCTTTAGTTTATTTCTGGATACCTCTCTGAGATAATTTAGCTCTTCAGGTTGAACACTGACAGTGGCAGTTCAGTGAGAGGAATCATCTTGTGCTAGTCAGTCAAGCAGTGTATCCAGTGCAAGTGAGAGACAGGAAGCAGGCTGCTGAATAAATCTGGAAATATGTTTCTAAACAAGTCAGATTGATGTGCCTATAGAAGGGGATGAGGTAACTCATCCTGCTCCTGTCTCCTGTACCCTTTCTAAGGTTCCAGCTGCAATTGAGGCCCATCTAACCTGGAAGGGATTTGAGAGAGTGTGTATCAGAGATCTGTTTTCTGTTAAATTTTCCTTCTCATTTACTTCTGAATGAGCCGAAACTGGAGTCTTTTAGCACCTTTGAATGCTGCTGCAGTAGGTAGGTTAAATGTAGTTTATTCAGGTATGTTATTGTCTCACCACCAAGAGGGAAACAAATCTAAGGTTCAATATGTGTGATTTGAGATGGATGATATGTTTAATTTTCTAATCCTGATGGACTTCTTTTTTATTAGTGTCCAGTAAAAAAACCTTGTGCTCTAGACTTGCCAAGCTTCCTGTGGGCAAGCAGAATGCAAGCCAGGAAATTGCATCCCATGTTTGGCAGTTGCACAGCCATGAATCTGACTATCATATATTTATCAGTCACAGCAAGAATATTTGCTGTGGATGTATAGGTGTCCGCAAACAAAAGGCCTATTCCCAAGAAAATTGCGATGCACGTTTGTGTTGCATTTAAATGCCTGCTAACTGTGAATTTCCAGGGAAAGGTTTGATCCACTTCTCTCTGCACCATTTCCTTTGCATTAGAGGCACCAACTGAGCAGTCCAGGGATCACTTCTACATCCCCCTACCACTGAAAACGTGGAGAAGTGCCAGCAGGAAAGTTAGTGCATATGCTGACTTCAGCATACTACTTTGGTAATATATAGTAGAGAGACAACTATAATGCTATTTTTTTTATATATGTATAGCGTAGATTATGTTTTGGGCTTTTCTTTTGTGGCTCAGCTCAATATTTTGAGACAGACAAGCTGCCAAGCCCTGGAGGAGTTCATTTGCTGCATTACCCCAGTTTCATGCAGTACAGGAGTCCTTACCTGCGTCTGCTATGGATATCGTAAACTAGCCGAGTCCTTGGAGTTTGCTCTAGTTACTTTTTCCTGAGCACAGAAAATGCAGTCAATCACAAAGTGGAAAGAGCCAAGAATTATGGAGAGATTCCAAAATTAATCCTTTTTTTATTTTTCCCTTTGCATGCTTAAGCTTAGTTCCCTCTTATTTTTTAAAGTACTTGAAATATAGATCTGCTACCCTAAATGATGCCTTCTTCTAATAAAATCACCATATATCACCTTTGGCTTCATGCAAAGTGAAACAGCCAGAAATGGTGACAGATTTTAAAAGTTCTGTGAGCAGGTGTGGTCATTTACTGCTTCTAGCATGAATTTTCTTTAACACTTGCCCTTTAGGTCAAGTTGTGGGGTGTTTTTTCAGAACAGTTCAGGCTTAATGATGCAGCAAGTAAGTACTGCTTTCCCCATTGTGTTTTTTTCTATTTGTAACTGAATGACAAAGCCCACCCTTCTAACACAGCAATGACAACAAAAATAGTGGAAGAGAGATAATTCAACATGCAAGTTTCAGAATTTTGCAGGGATAAGGGTCCATCCTCTTTACTAATGGCACTCAGACTATCTCCTGGTCTCCCTATTTCTAAAATTTTTACAGGCTTTTATGTTCAGCTTTCATTTGTAGGTCATCTTTCATGCAAAGCTTTTGTGACATGAGGAGCCAACTTGGACCTTGTTAGAAGTCTAAATACATCTTGTGATCTATTTTAATTCTTCTGTTTGCTCTTGATCCTTCCAAATGAGTATGTGGAAATAAATAAACAAGATGTTAATTTTTGCTTTGTTGCAGATCTGTAGCCCTAGAGGGGATGTTTAGGTTTGTAAATACTAGTTCTGTAGTTTACATATCCAGACTCTCAGTCGTTGGTTTTGACTTTTTTGTGTGTATTTTCAGATGGTGAACTGAATGTTCTGGATGACATTTTGACTGATGCTCCTGACCAGGATGATGAGTTATATAACCCTGACAGTGAGCAAGACAAAAGTGAGAAAAAGGGTACGTGACTTTGGTGGTGGATGTCCTGCAGGAACATAAGTGGTAAAAAAATGTCTGTCTTATTCCAGTTAGTCTTTGAAGAAGTGGACTTTATAACTTGATTCAAAAAGTGAAAGAGTTCTGAAAGTCTTTATTTCATGGACATGTGCTTTTTCACCTGACCCTCCAAGCAAACAGTCAAATCCATTTCCTTTTGTCTCAAGCAGTTGCTGACTCTGGCTTGTTCTGAATTCATTTGCTGGTAGAAAATTACTGTCCTTTTTGGCTCAATGCAGTGAGATGGAAGTGGAGCAAAGAGGTTGCAAAGTCTGATTCCAGCTCAGTTGTTGATTTGGCTTTAGGTCAACTCCGTAAGCATTTAATTTAGCATTTCCATATATCTAATCTAAGAAAGAAGTACTTCTTGTGAAGTAAAGTATTTTTTAGAACATGAGCAGTTCCTAAGAAGCAGTTTTGCATATTGCTGCAAAGCGTACAACTGGAGGATGCTCCCTATGACTGCAGCAGGGTAATTACCTAAAATAGAGAAAGTAGGAACCTCTGTACAGTTTTTATTTTGATATTGGAAATAACACTCAACTTGATATTTCTTTCTATTTAAGGATCAAAAAGAAAAACTGACAGAATGGAAAATGCTGAAAGCAAAAGGCAAAAACCTTCTGTGCACTCCTCGAGGCAGATGATGCCAAAGCCTCCCAGTTCATCAGTCAGCAATAACAAAAGAATAGTGAGTACGAAAGGAAAGCCAGTGTCGGAATACAAGACTGAGGAGTATCAGAGATCTGACAGAAACAAGCGCCCAGATGATCGAAAGATGCGAATGTCAAGCAGTTCCAGGGAACCTTATAAAGGACAACCAGAAAAATCTTACATGAGGAAGAGGGATAGTGACAGAAGGGCAAAGTCTCCTACACCAGATGGTTCAGAGGTATTAAGTATTCTTGCTGCCTTATAAATAAAGCAATTTTATGAGACTTTTGTAAGGTGCGTTCTCTTAGGACTGTGTGTGCATCCTGACAATGTTATATGACTGCTGATTCACTTTTTCTTTAAACATCAGAGAATCAGGCATGATGTGGATAGAAGACCAAGCAGATCTAGCCATTCTTCTAAAGAAGAGGTGAACTCTGAGGAATATTGTTCGGATCACGAGACTGGCAGTAGTGTTTCCTCTGAACAAGGCAACACTGAGAATGAGGAGGAAGGATTGGAAGAAGAGGAAGATGATGAAGGGGAGGAAGATGAAGAGGTGGAAGAAGATGGGGAGGAAGATGAAGAAGAGTATGAACAGGATGAGAGGGATCAGAAGGAAGGAAATGACTATGATACACGGAGTGAAGCCAGCGATTCAGATTCTGAATCTGCCTCTTTCACAGATGGGTCAGTCAGATCTGGGTCTGGTTCAGATGCATCAGGTAGGCAGCATCTTGCATGCTAATGTGGAATAACTTGCCGCTAAAAGTTTGGCTAATTTTAAAAATAACCACTTCCTGACATGTCAAAAGTAAGCTGTGGTAGCAGAAGTCAAAAAGATGTTAATTATGAAAAACCATAGGCAAGGAAAAATTAGTGAAAAGTGATAAAGCAAAATTGTGAATATCATTAGTTGTTGAGGGTTCACTGTGTTCTTGACTGCTTTGGCATTGCTATTCAATGCTTTGAAACACTAAAATTAGTATTTTCTTGGATATCTAATGTCTTTGTTTTCCACACAATTCATTTTAATTTAGTGTTGAGCTGTTTGGTATCTATCTAGGTGAGTGACCAGGTAGACTGTTGTAGTAAAACCACAATATCCCTGGGGAAGGATAGCTGAGTGCTAAATAGTGCTTGTGTTCAGCATTGGAAATCTAAACCTAAGTTGAAATTATTAGCTATGAGGGCAAATTTAGAATGAAATAAATGTTTTAAGCAGAAACTAGGAACAGTTGTTTTGTATTTGTATATTGTAACTGGTCCTAACTTACAGATGTGAAGTGCTAATGACGTAAATACTTTTGGGTTTGGCTCTTCGTTGTTTGTTTTTTCTAGGAAAGCAGCTTGCAATCCTGTTAAGATTCCTATTGTGTATCTTCCTTGTCTGAAGCCTCCATAGGTGGTCATCCTGCTTAATATGCTGCCTTTTTTTAGCTCAGCTCTGCTGTTTGGAATTAGAGACAGCAAGGTGTAACCTAAAGACAAGAGAAGCTGTAATAACTGTTGTAAAAAGCTCTGTGGTATAATGAAACACTTTCTTAAGAGTGGAAATAATTGCCTGTGTGCTACAGTGTTTTGTTTTCCTGTCTCTTACCATTTTTTTGAGCTCTGAGCAAATGAGCTCATATCACTGTCACTACACCATTGGTGCTAGATGTTGCACATTTGGGTGAAGGCTGGAAAGAAGTGCTAACCCACCCTTACTAAAAATAATAATAATAAATTCTGTTTCTAAACGTTGCACAGATTTATTAGATTTGTGCCATTCATCTTCCTTTTGTGAATGAAAAGTTTGAGTAACTAGCATTTGCATCTTTCGTGCATGATAGTTTTGTGGCAACAACCACAATTTTAATGTACAAACCAAATGCTAACTTCACTTCTACTGGTGCTATTTTCCTGTGTCATTACTTTTTAATCTCAACTTTGCTGGTGTTTAAAATATGGCTTTTATTTTTTATTGTTTCTTTTAGATGAGAAAAAGAAGGAGAGGAAGAGAGCTAGAGGTATCTCTCCAATTGTTTTTGACAGAAGTGGAAGTTCTGCATCAGAATCGTATGCAGGTATTCTTTCCTTTTGTTGCTTGTCTTTGCGACTTGCATCAAATCTTAATGTGTTATCTAAAATAAATGTAACTGGCTGTAGAGATTTATGGGGTATGTAACTTTGTATAATTGAGTATTGATTTCTGGCATGTTGTGTGTGGATACCTTTGGGGGGAAGTAGGCTTTCTTGTTACTTTAATGCTATTCTGTTGCTTAAGTGGAAATTTCACTTTTTTTTTTTTTTTTTTTTAACTTGGAAGATGATGATTCAGTGACTAGTTTTCTGAGTAAGAAATTGTTCAAATACTATTTAAAAAAAACAAACCCAAATCAAACAACCCAAAACCGAAACCAAAAAAACCAAAACAAAACACTCGTGCACATTGAACAGTATTTTTTGTGTGTGTGGGTGCGCGCCAGAAAGCATAATTTGTCATGAATGAAAATTGTATGGGACAAGGCTGTAGAAATTGTATATTATCTCTATTAAGGCTCAATCTGAACAAATGTACTTTGGCTAAACACAGGTTCAGAAAAGAAGCATGAGAAATTATCATCTTCCGTTCGTGCTGTCCAAAAAGGTATCATTTAAATTTGAATTTTTAATGCATGCCCCATAGCAAGCCATTGTCTCTGTTGATTAAATTACTTGTAAGTAGTGATGTTCTGATATAAATCAATTTGAGCACGTTATTGGTCTGAGCATGATAATTGAATCTTGAGCTATTTTTGCATGTTTTGAGAGCCATATGCAAAAAGTTCACTTTCCTCTTTGCAGAGGCACCAAATTTAAAAAGGAAATGCTTAAAACTGCAAAGATGAACAGCACTCACCATTCTCTGTTGAACAGTTTGTGCTTCTTACAAGTGTTACCCTCATTTATCTGAAGATCCTTAAGCAAGGAGATAGGTCCTAAGTATCGGAACATCACTGAATCATGCTGATTTTATTTTACTTTTTTCTTTACTTGGATATTTAAGTTTTGGTTTGGTTTGCCCTGGCATTTTGTGCTTTGCAGCTTTGATTTCAAGTTGGGTGGTTGATTATGGTGGTACATAGACAGGTAATGGGTGGGATACTGTGTATTTTGAAGGAAGCAAACAACTGTCTGTATTCAAAGCAACATGTTTGGCAAGTATTTATTTGATACTTTGTTCTCTTTTCAGACCAAACAAGTAAACTTAAATACATTCTCCAAGATGCACGATTCTTTCTCATCAAGAGTAATAACCATGAAAATGTATCTCTTGCTAAGGCAAAGGTATGTTAAATTTTCTTCAAACTGATCCCTTTGCTTTCAGACACACCCACCTTGTAGAAGAATGTGTGGTTGGATGCATTATTTTCTTTATCACTTGGATCTTGGTAGATGCAGCAACAACAGCTACTGTGCCTTGGTTCTCCTGCTTCCACTGTAACCTAGAAAAGGTCCTAGACCACTTTAAAGGCTGTTTATCTTGGCAAGAATAGGGTTAAAAGAGACCTTAGGGTCTATTTGATAACATCCTAAGCCAGCCTCCAGCAGGAATGCTGGCGTGGTGTTTTCTCTCCTCCATCAGCACCTCTGTTTGTATTGCTGTACTCTGAGAAGGTTCAGAAGGTTGTGTGGAAATGTATGCCTGGCAGTGCTGGTATGAGTGAGTTCTTTGGGAGGGATTCCGGAGCACTGGATTTCAGCTGCTGAGGAATTGCACTAGGTGTCTATTGCACCATTCCAGTGGTTTTGTATTGGCATGTGTTCTTTGGAACAGGTTATAGAGAATATACTTGATTTACTGTTACACAGTATACACAGAGGAGATGATTCTATTAATGAAGATTTTTTTTAATTGGGATGAAAATAAAATTAAAATGGTTAGACAAATCTCAAAGTTCTGGGCATGTTTGTTTTGCACCCCGCCTTCCAGCTTTGAAGTTGCAGTGAACACCATTCTGACTGGTGTTTGCTTTAGCTCTGTAAAGGAGTCTATTCTTTTTTGTGCTCCATCCATATATGGAGCTGCAGTAGTATCCTTGTTCCTGAAGTTATTGGAGTGGATGCTTTGTCTCTCAGTTTAGAAGCATCAGTGCTTTGACGTTGGACTTCCATGAAACTTACTTTTGTGATGCATTTTTTGAGTTCATAGCAGGGCTTTACAAGCAGCCAAAAGCCATGTGATCTGACTGAAAGCTAGCAAAAAAATCCAGATAGTTCTTTGGTGCCTATAATGAATTACCAGAATCAGACAAACATTGATCTGAGTTCAGAATAGGACATGAATACTTACCTTCACTAAGAAAACATAAAGGAAGGAACATTGACTTTGGTATGTAGATCTCATCCTGAGGCTGAAGCTTGTTTGCCCAGAAGATGGATGGAGGAGTAATCAATAAATTGTTATTCTATATCTTAGCTGCGTTGATACCTTGAAGCAGCTTGGGTTTTACTGTGTGTGGCTGCATAAGGGCTGGTGAAAGGGAAAAGATATTACTTAGTAGTAGTAGGATGCGTAAGGCTAAACAAAGTGATTTGTCTTGCCAGTTTAAAGTGCTACTCTTTCATGTTACTGGCATTTCACTCTAAGAGTTTTGAAGTCTGCAAAGTGTCCTCAACAAATCTGCAATACTATATTCAAGTCCGTCTGCCCACGTTTTCGTATATATTGTGTTGGTTTTCATAATGTCTGTGTGTTAGATAATACATAAATTCCCTAAGTCACTTGAAACAGACACGAGAACTTTTCACCCTTACTATTTTTAAGTTGTCTGCCCATCATTATAATTACAGTGGAAGTATTATAGATGGTCTAAATGAATCTTCAGTGTTCAAAAAAAGTTGAAAAGATAGTGTTTTAAAAGTTTTAGCACAAGGCAGGCTAAAATATTTCTTGAAGGAAACGTATTTAGCAATACCTTTTTCTTGCTGTTCCAGGAAATTGATTTTAGTCTTGTTTTCTTCATCTACATTATATATTTCTGTTAGCTAAATCATTTGAGATGATCTCTGATGTTTTGGTGATGGGGCTGGTGGTTTTCTGTTTTAGGGAGTATGGTCAACACTTCCAGTGAATGAAAAGAAGCTTAATGCTGCATTTAGATCAGCAAGGAGTGTTATTTTGATATTTTCTGTAAGAGAGAGTGGCAAATTTCAAGGTAAGGAAAAATGAGCTATTATCAAGGTGAGTGAAAGTGAGTTTCATGTGCAGTAGCCTTTCTGTTGTATCTTTTTTATAATTCATACAAAATCCTTTAGGGTTTGCAAGATTATCTTCAGAGTCCCATCATGGAGGATCACCTATACATTGGGTGCTGCCTGCAGGAATGAATGCAAAAATGTTGGGAGGTGTCTTTAAAATTGACTGGATTTGCAGGTAAATAATTGTACATTTATGTTGCTATTAGTAACAAGGCATTGTAATATCATTTCCACATGTTATTCAAGTGGCAACAACATCCTTCTGAAACTTGATTCAACCAGAGATCTATCCTCACTGCTCACTTGAATAGACAGTTATGGATGAAAAAGAAAAAAAATTCACGTAAGGACAAATCTGTCTTGATCTGACTGAACAAAGAAAATACTATTGTTCTAAAATGACAGATGAAATAGTGCAAGTATTGCAAGATGTATAGGTTGTGAGCATTATGTTCATTGATTTAACTTGAGTGTGTTCTTACAGAAAGGATTTTAAATCTCTTTTAAGAAAAAAAGTTACAGCAGTCCTGTGAAACACATTGCATGGTTGTACAAGTACTGTGGACTGCCAGAAAAATAAATAAAGGAAAAGTGAGACTTTGAATTAGAGAAGAATCTGTGTTGGAAAGGCCCTCTTGAAGCTACTGACTCCCACCTCCAGCTCAGAGTACTTCTTGTTTCATAGTTAGGTCAGTGCTCAGGGATTTATTATAGTAGGTGCCAAGAGCTATCACATGTAGAGACTGGTCAGTGTGTTCTAATGGTGAGATATAAACAAGCACAATCTCAATATTGCACAAAGACTAAAATACTTTTCTTAAAACAAGCACCTGTCATTGTATGGACTTTATTAATTACTACTGGAATAAGTCAAAGTGAAATCTTCAGTAACTAATATGTAGAACATAAGAATATGTTCAAAGGCCTGACAGTACAAAGAATAACAGGATTATTTTATTTGTACTCTGCTGTATACATTTTAAATTATTAATAAAAAAACGGAGGCAAAACTGTAAATGGTGCCACTTGCATATTTAGGCGAGAATTGCCGTTCACTAAGTCTGCTCACCTGACCAATCCGTGGAACGAACATAAGCCAGTAAAGATTGGACGCGATGGACAGGTTTGTTAATTCTTGCTTTTTTTCTATAACTGATACCCTCTAGTGCTTGCTTCCAGTTTTGAATATGCAGGAGATGAGGAATGTTTTTAGAGCAGTTACTTGGAGTAGAGTGCTGTGGCAACAGCACTCTGCTGCTTTCTAATGCCATTGTGGAAGAAAGAAAAGGAAATACTAGAGTGCCAATTCTGTTGTCATCTTCATGATAAACAGTGTTTGCTTCAAAACTGTGGTATTTTGAATTTGAAATGTAATGTGCTTTGCATTGTATGGTGTACAAACCATAGAGCATCAGATTTTAAGAAAATGTTCTGGTATTTCCAGTTGTGCTTTGCACTGCATTTTTTATATATACTATATTGCTTAAGGCATAAACTCCCATTATAGAGTATATGCTAAGCAAATTTTAAGTGGAGCTGGCTCTTTTTTTCAGACATTCTGGAGTGCAGGTATGTTGCTGTTGTCATCACATACCCAAGCTGTGGGTAAAATAGCAGGTTGTGCTTAAGATCTTAAGACAAGGTGGGAGGAAATCTCCATACTGTATTGAAAATGTCAACTCCATTTGCATTGTTTTTCTCACAGATATGTTTGCTTTGTTGTGTAGCAGGAGAAAAACAATAGTTTTGGTCTTGTTTTTAGTTTAGTGTGAACGTCAAAAAAAAAATTCAGTTAGTTTCTGTTAAGTGGTCAAGGAAATATTTTTTTAAGGTTTTGTACACAATAGAGTTGGGATGTGGGTTTCAGCTTTTTTCATCAAATTACTGTACTGTTATGTTCTGGACAAGCATCTGGTCTGATGCTTGCTCTCCATGCTTTTCAAGTCTGGTTATTTCCTGAAGCGGTTGTCATTTATCCATTTATATTTGCATATCTCTGAACGGATCTCTTTTCTGAGGATGCATACACTGAAATTCTTCCCTTAGGACATAATTTGGGAAGGTGTTCTGCAGGCCTGCATTCACCAGTTTGAAGAAGCACTTTTTTGGGGTTGTTTTGCACCTGGCTCTCACTAGATTTATTTGATGGCCCAAGTTCTTGTACTGGAAGAGAGAATCAGCAAGTTGGTGTCTGTCCCTTTCTCCTCCAGACAACTTGTGGTGTTCGACGGTCCCATTATCTCCATCTTGTTCCCCTTATACTGCATATTTCTCTTTTAATCTAGGCTGGGGAGATCTGACCTGCTTAGTTATTGCATGTAGGAGTTGTTGCACTCATTCAGTAATTCTTGGTGCCCTTCTTTGAAGCATTTCCATTTCTGTTGTCCCCCTAGTTTTTGAGGTGCAGGGGCACAACTGCATGCAGTATTTAAGGTGTGAGTGGAACATTAACTTCCAGTGTGATACAATGACTTTCTTATTCTGTGTTCCTTTCCTAATAACCCTGAACACACAAACTGCTTTTTCTGAATGCGGTCAGACATTGAGTTGATATTTTCATGGACCTGTCTACCATGCAATGAAGAACTCATACTGAGTGGTAGTAGTCAGCTTCATCAGGCCATGGCTTTATATGTGAAGCTGGGATGGATTTTTTTTCTACATGTGTCACTTTTCTTTCTGTAATAGGTGTTCATTTTCTTTGTGATGAAAAACAGTTCTGTGATTTTATAGCAAAACAGTGATGTGGCCTGTGTGTCTCATGGGAAGATGTGGTTACCCAAAGTGTTGGACTATTTTATGAAAATTCTAAGTAATGCCTAAAGAGTGAAAGGTAACGTAAGTGAATTTTGCTGTCTCTGGTGGTACTGAAATCTCTTTGAAGTGTGGTTTTTTTCCTTAAATGTATGTCAGTGTGTTTGGGGAGAGTTTCATTTCTTCGGTTTATGAACCACTACTGAACTTCTAACTAATTCTAGGAAATTGAGCCGGAATGTGGAACCCAACTTTGTCTTCTCTTCCCTCCTGATGAAAGTATTGACTTGTATCAAGTCATTCATAAAATGAGGCACAAGAGAAGAATGCACTCACAACCCCGATCAAGAGGACGCCCATCCCGTCGAGACCCCGTTCGGGACGTGGGAAGGTTAGAAACGTTCTTTGGACTGATAATAGGCACATGTGTCAGAATAACGTGATGGAGGAATGTGATTCGTCAAAGCTTTCCCTGCGATAAAGAAGAGAGAAAATCCTCAAATCAAGCTGCATGGACAAGTTTGTGGCTTCATTGAGGATTTCACATGGTTCCCCGATCTGTCATTTTTCAAGAGGAAAATGGGGATCTTTGCTTTTCCAGAAAAAAGCTCTTAAAGTTCTGTCTCTAGTTTAGACTAGATCTTTCATTGAGCTAATGCAACGTGTAATGCTAGCTGTAGGTGAGCTTGGCTTGATTATGAGCAGGCTAGATGGAGAGGAGGAAATATTTATATGCCAAAAATGTGTTAATATCTTGTAAAAGCCTTTTCTTTCAGGTGTGTCTCTGGATAAGCCATATCAAATATGGGACTTTTATAAGGATCACTTAGAATTTTGCAGAAGATGCCGCCTCATTTTGAGGATAAAATATTTAAGTTATTTTGATATTCAAGAGGAGCATTATTGGGACTGTTTCAAATTGTGTCACCGTGATGTGTTAACCCTATTGCCAGATATTCTCTAACATGTAACCACTGAATTCACACATCTTGCTGAGCTTCTGAAAACAGTAGGTTCTTTCCAAAAGGGATCAAGTGGCCCTTGGAGACCCGGCAACAAACCAAAAAGAATGGCTGTTGCTGTGTCTGTATATACAACCTTTCCAGATGCTGGCAGTACCTGTGGACTTAAAGTATTTTTAGAGGATCGACATGGTGTTTGATCACTGCTATATGAACTTAACATCATTTTCCAGAAAAAAGGGGGTATAACTTGTTACAGGATTGGAGAAGTCTTTGCAATGAACTGATACTAGCCCTTCTGCCAAACATCTTTTCCCCGTGGTAGCCACTTTGCATACAGACTGATGTATGGTTTGGGCTGAAACCTTTGGTTAAGTTTCCTTTTTGTGGAAACGTCCTGTGGTAGGTACAGAGCCCCAACAAGAGTCCCCATTTCCTTGAGCTTAAAAAAAAAAGGACACTGTAACAAGTAGGTAGGAGGAAACCTGGCAGCGCCCCCATATTTTTGGCTTTAAAGGACTGAACACCGAGATGGCTTTTGGAGTTAAGCTAAGAGGTTTCCCGTGCAATAAAGTATATACAAGTGAAGGTTTTGCAATGGACTGCAAACTATACACATAACACCACCACACCTTCTCAAGCCTGCCAGGGCCTCCATTTATGTATGTGGCTTACAGCTTAAAGTCAGTAGTTGGACTACTATATGAACTGTTTCTATCATATTTTATACCGGTCGTAAACACTCTCAAAACTACAAGAAAGCGGTATGTTTATTCTTTACACCAGCTTTTATTTTCTTTGAATTTGCTGTAGATGCAACTGCTTTGATTTTTGGGCTTTTTGCTCATACTAAAGAATCTGCTTCCATTTTAAAAAGCTTAGTAACTGGGTATGGTGGGCTTTAAAGACTGAAGTTGGGGAAGGGTGGGTGAAGTCACTTTATAAAACCAAAAGCTATGTGAGCTTGTTACTCAGCCAGCAAGTTGCACAGTAATTAAGCAATTTAAGAAAATGTTAATGTCTTGTCACAAGGAATTATACTGTTGGGGAGGGGGAGGGGCATGGGAAGGGAATGGTTTTGTAGCTGCTTTTTGTTTAGAAACACTGTTCCATTAGCACTGAAGTCTCCCAGTAATATTTATCTACCTTGGAGCAAGATGAGCAGCCAGGTGTCAGCTCTTTTTAAGCCTAACAGCAACTGGAATATAACCTTATAAGGAAGAACAGAGTTATTAACATCTCTCCATCAAAGAGCTGTTTTTATAGCAAAGAGCCCTAATTATTTTAATTATTAGGAGGCTTGAGCATTATTAAATTGTAAAATGCACCAGTTCATTTCTAGTAAATTGCTTAGAACAGAAATTATTAGAAATAATAAAATTTGCCTATTCAACTAGGAAAGTCACAGTTAAAGTTGCAATTTCACAAAGCATGCAGAATTTTATTTATATATGTTATGAAAGTAGATATTTTAAAGAATTCTTTACCCCATAGCTATGAAATGCAGTAGTCTTCATACCCTCTGACTGCAATGTTCTGTGAAATTCTTGTTGTCCAGTAGCTTGTTTCAAAATGTAATCTGTAAAGTGTAATGTTAATGCCTAAGTTTGAGTTTGGTTTAGGCAAATTTGTTCCCTTTTGTTTGGTATGAAGGTACCATTGGGTCCTTAACTACCAGAATTCCTGTAGACAGAAGGTAACAGTGGAGTGTATGTAATTGAGCTATTTCTGATTCTTTCAGTTCAGATTTAAAGCTGTAGAATATTTTTAGGCAAATAGAATTGAGAATGATTATGTTGATATCCTGGGCAGCTCAGACTATTCCTGTGAGTTATTCTGCTGTGACCAATGCTCCAAACAACCTTGTTTAATCTTTGATATCTAATTTGTGTAGGCGTCGACCAGAAGATTATGATATTCATAACAGCAGAAAGAAACCAAGGATTGACTATCCCCCTGAGTTTCACCAAAGACCAGGTTAATATCTTACTATGAAGATTTGTGTGCACCAATTCACAAGTATTTTCTCTTTTAGTATATCCTCGTTAATTCAAAAATAAAATACTGATATAACTGGGATATAAAAATATGACTTGTTCCAAGTGCTGCCTGCTACTTTAACTCACCTCTCGCAGAAGTCAGTGATGCTGTTTCACTGGTTTGAGAGCTGAGTTAACCTAGGCTGAGCCCTTTCCAAGAACCTTGAATTGTGTACATTGTTGTGAATGATCCTCACAAGTGATTTGTTAGTGTGGGCACAAGAGTAGATCAAGATGCTAATCATCAAATGAAAATGTTGGAGAAATTTCTATCTGGGAATGTCAGCTGAGACTGCCTAAGTAGCAGCCTTTGTGTGGAGATGATGGTACACATTTAGTTACGTTTTCAGAGAGAATTTTTTTTTACAAGCTTGACATGAATTAGCGAAAGATGTTGCACTGCATTGTACAAGAGGATCTAATGATGAAGGAAAATTGTTGCTCCCAAAAATAAATGTTTGCAGTGGTAGTGCAGCTTTTTTTTTTCTTCAGAAAGCAGCTATTAAGAAATTGTCACTTTTAGTCTACCAAATTGTGCTTCACATCTCTTAGAAATGCGTGTTCCACTGTTTCAGTCATAGATTTCTAAACCTGTTATGAATATGCCTTTATCTGTCCAGCTTGTCTCCAAAACCTTCATTCTTCCATACAAAAAGTGTTGTTGCTGCTCTGCATCTTTCTAAGGCAATTGTTTAAAAAGCAGAACAAGATTTTTTAAAAATAATGAAGCTCAGAAGCACCATTTTATTTTAGCGCAAGCATGGCTGGTGTTTTGTACCATTCTACTGAGCTGTTTGAAAGGATTTACTGAAGCTGTAAGAATTCTTTGCCCTGTGGGGCTTTTCCAAATACTTTTTAGTTTGTTTTTAATTTCCTGTGTGGCATTGTATCTAGAACATATAAGGAAATGAGCTTTAAGGGTTGCCCAGATGAACACATTATTCTGCTGCATACACAGTGAGGAAGTAGTAACAGCCACATGCTAACTGCCTGGAAACAGTACTCTTCAAATTCCTGTGCATTCCTGATTCATTTGACTAAATTTCAAGTCTTAATTTGCACAGTTTCCCTCTTGCACATTGTTGGTACTGTGTGCAAGTTCTTATGGGTTTATCAATGTCACTTTTCTGTTATTACATTGTATTACTTGTCTGCATTGTCTATTAGAAGCTGTAAGTTTTCAAGAGTTATTTCTAAAGTGAAAGTAATGGCAGATAGACATAATTTTGTAGCTGGCACAGAATGAAAGGAGTCTTTCTAATGAATGTAATTTTTAAGATTGTTAAGACGAGACAATGAATTGAATTAATACTGCTTGATGTTCGAACAGGGTATATAAAGGATCCCAGATATCCCGAAGTAGACAGGTAAGGTGTGTTCATGTTATTCATTTTATGCCCTGGTAACTTGTCTGCATGGATAAGTTGGATTTAGTTCTACAAATTTTTATTCCCAACAGACGGTTTTCAGGAGTTCGACGAGATGTATTTTTAAATGGGGTAAGTTGTTGCATGCAAATTTTAGGACATCTTTCTATTCAGCTTTCTGCACTTCCAAAGAACACTCAACACAAATTTTAATATTACTGTCTTTCATTTTAGTCCTACAATGATTACGTGAGGGAGTTCCACAACATGGGACCACCACCACCATGGCAAGGAATGGTTTGTGTCTTGTTGAATTCGACTTTCCTCCTTAGCAGCTTCTTTTTGTTTCCCCCTAACAGAGCCTGGCATATTCAGTGTGCTCTCAACTCTTCGCTTTTCCTAAAATGTATCTTCACTGTAACCGTGTAAAAATTATCGGGGAAAAATATTGATAGCAAGTATTTTGAAATTTACTCTCAACTGTAGTCTGGCATTCTTAGTAAGCTCTGAGGAAATAGCAGAACCTCCTTTATCCTAGACAGGAGGGCTGTGATCACATGCTGTGTTCTGCTGAATCATGGTAATTGGCTCTTGAACAGCAAATGCATAAACAGATCGACTTGCTGAAGAGGCTCATGGAATGGACTGCTGGGCTCTAGCATTATGCAGTGGCTTGCTTTTGGCTATGGCAATGAAGCATGCAGGAAATGAGCAAAATGTGCTGCACAACCTAGTTAAAATAAGTCTTCCTGTATTACAGCCTCCACTGAAATGCATATTTTTCCCAGTCAGATGAGCAGTTACATGGGTGTACATATCTACAACTATGTAGATAATTCACTTGTACAAGTTGTGGTTTTGCCTTCATGTCAGGACAAGTAGTTCTGACAGGGACTGACTAGGGAGGTTATTTTGGTTATATTTAGTAAGTCTGGCCTGATTTTACATAACTGTAATGAGACTTTTGGCTTTTGTTTGTACTGGCAATGAGCAAAAAGCAGTGGCAGATGTAGAGATGCTCCTATAGCCTCTCATTTTTCTCAGCTGAAACACAACTCTTTACAATTGAAGGAAGTAAACAGTGTTGTCAAACAGGGATGAAGAGGGTTTTTCAAATACAGTTAAGCCTCAAGAAACTCTCTCTTTTTTTCTCCTCCCCTATTCTGCATGCAGTCATAGTAGTAGTTGTCCTAGAATCCAGTGCTTCTGTTTACTTTCTTTGTGACAAAAATACAAGCAAAGATGCTTTGGTACCATGGCAAAGGAAGATCTCACTGATTGAAGAAATGGAAGAAGTCAGGCAAAATATATCTTGTTTAAAAACTAACAAAAAAAAAATCCACTAGCATTTTGTCAAATAATTTGTCTTGCAAAGTCAGTTTTTTTAATTTAGAATAGAAACATAATCATAAGGAATGAGTATGACTTGGTTCTATAAGCTGTCTGGTTTGGACAGAATTCACATTCTATATGCAAAGGTTTAAAAAGTCCAAAACCAAAACTACTATTTAAGTAGCAGAAGTTTTATGTACAGTGTCATGTTGAGGCAAATAAAGAAGGAAGGAAGGGATACTGGGCTGTGGGGAGGGTGTTTACCAGACTTCTCCAAGCAATGGTAGAGAGGTAATAAAGCATGCCAGTCTAATGGAAAGTAGTCTGCTCTTCAGTTAGGAGGCTGTGATCAGATTTATTTAGATGCTGTGTTTTCCATCTGAATGATGCACTCCTTGTGAGCATTCCTTTGCTTCAACAAACTTCCTGTAACTTTCTTGTAGCCACCGTATCCAGGTATGGAGCAACCACCACACCACCCTTACTATCAGCACCATGCACCTCCACCTCAAGCTCACCCGCCATACTCAGGACATCATCCTGTACCCCATGAAGCGAGATACAGAGACAAACGAGTAGTAAGTGTCCACACAGAGGGGATGCAGGTTTGCTGGAGTAGGAATCTGGGGTCCAGGTGTAGCCTAGCTGGAGCTTCGTTGGCTGTGATCAACGGCATGTTTGTGACGTTCATTAGAGTTCCGTGGAAAGATCAGTTTAGATTGACTGCACACTTCTAGCAAGCTTGAAAGGCATTTCTCTCCCTGGTGAGGTAGACTCTTGAACTGAAGTGTATGTTTAAATTGGCTTCCAACCTGTCCACCTCTGAACATTTTTATGCCAAAGCCCAGTTTGAATAAGGACATGCCTGTAATTTTGTGTGTGCTCATGGACAACAAATTAATTTATCAGCAGAATTTTGTTTAAAAACTTCTTATAGGCGCATCAGAAAACAGGGCAGATTATTAAATTTTTGTTAGCTGCCTTGAAAGGGTCCTTGGCTTTCAGGTCTCTTGCTGGTGTCTGGAATTTGAACCCCAGGTTCTGCACATGGATGCTGGACACTAGTTTGGTTGTGTTTGTCTTTCTTTAAATACTGGGCTTTCTGAAGAGTTTCAGCCAGCCCAATAGATAAGGGAGGGAATGCTAACCTGGGAAAGAAAACAGCAGAGGTGTCCTTTCATCACAGCACGACTATGACATGAGAGTAGATGACTTCCTTCGCCGCACACAAGCCGTTGTCAGCGGTCGGAGAAGCCGGCCCCGGGAGAGGGACCGAGAGCGGGAGCGTGACCGGCCTCGAGATAATCGGAGAGACAGAGAACGTGACAGAGGCCGTGATCGGGAAAGGGAGAGAGAGAGGATTTGTGACCGGGACAGAGACAGAGGTGAAAGAGGTAGATACCGAAGATAATCCATCTGGAACCAGTGCTCACTTGAAACAAAAAAAGCTTGTATTTTTTTGTGTGTTTACAAGTAGTACCTTTTATTTTCAACTGTCTACTTAAAGTTCATTGTGTAGAAGGATTTATAATGACCCTCTCTATTCCAAGCATGCAGTGAACTATGAACTGGAAAAACTCAAATAGGCCAAAAATAAAATACACAAAGCTGACTCTCAACTTCATGTTTCTATTGGAACAGAGTTGGAAGCAGCTAAAAATGTAGATACTGATTAATTCTCAATAAGTGTTCATCTACTTAGTGACTTCATTCTAGGTTTTTGAATACTGATGGATAACTGCCTTTTTCTTTTTTTTTTTTTTTTTTT